>JAODKE010000002.1:23343072-23354750 GCA_026779605.1 Mormyrus hasselquistii
AACAAAAACTCCCCCCCACCCCCCCCCCCCCCCGCCAAAACACCACTTGTACCTCTTTTTCTTGTGTTATGAAAGAAGCAATTTCCTTTTGGTAGCACGGTTACTATAATTCCCAGGCAGTCTCAGAATTTGCGACTTTAAATGAGACCTACATGACTAATGTCAGCGGGCAGGAAGTCGCAGCTAACCATCAGTGTTAATGTGAGCAGAGGCCTTGGGGAGCTTTGTCACAGTTCTGAAGCTTTGTGGCGAACTGGAGACGGCAGGTGGATGCTGCTTGAATCACTGAGCGCTCTCGTCCTGGCTTTGCGGTCAGCGGGTTCTACACCCACGAGCTCCTGACATAATGATACGCTCTCCACCACAGCCTAGGAGAAGGCCTGTGAGCAGGAACATGTCAATGCAACGACGGGGTTCTTGAGCAAAGTTCAGGGACCGGCCGAGAAGCTCGCACCCACAAGCCAAAAATGTTAAGGAAACCAACAGGACTTTTGCTCTCTTTATTGAAAAAGAATATTAGGATGCACAGACTGGCTCTCTCTCAAGACACAGTAAGTCCACTACGCTCTCCCAGTGCCCCCAAGCATACAGACGTTTAAACTAAAACCAGCCAAGAGCATTCAAAACACATCCTCATTCCTACATGAACAGACCAATCACGTGCAAAAATTCCCACACACTTGACATGACAAAGAAGCCATCTTGACTGAAAAATACTGAGTTGCCACTCAACAAATGAATTAGTAAAATCAGTTGGACTGAGGCTACCCTTAAATTAATCCTCCAGTTAACCTGCCCATTATCTTACCAGTTAACCCAACACAGTGAACGGGTTTCCCTCTTAGCAGCTTACTTGTAATATTCCGTTAATCAATGCATTATATTTATTCTGCTCATATACATACATTTATGTTATTAAGCAGAAAATTACACGCTGTAGATAATCCCCCACGAGGCTGTTCATCTTAAGTTCCTCAGCAGGAGCTCTGGGGCTTGTTTTGCTTGATTACCTGGTGGGGGTTGGGGACACTCTCTCGATGGCACGTTTTTTTGTACGAGTGTCCCCCCCTGAAGGTCGCGGACTACGTGTGACAATCCCTCTGACTGCAGTGCCAGTTCAGCCACTGATCACTGAGAGCTTCTGTGCAAATGTACAGTACCAGTCTGTACACACCTGATGAAAATCATTTGTTTTTAACAAGATAATGAGCATAAGCATACCTTGAGGTTATGTAGCTAATTAGCATTACTTTGTGAATAAGGAAAGAGATGGAGTGCTGTGACAGATGACCTGGCCCCCACAATCCCCACCCACGTAAACCCTCAGAGCTGCTTTGGGATGAGTTGGATTGAAGAGTAAGAGCAAGGTAGCCAACTTGTGCCCAAAACTTGTGGAAACTCCTTCAGGACTGTTGGAGAAGCATTCCAGGTGGCTACATCTAGAAGCTGGTTTAAAGAATGCCAAGAGTCTGCAATGCTGTCAAGCCATAGGGGGTGAAATTTTGAGAAAGTTAAAAGGTGAATAACAGCTGAAAGAGAGACAAATACATCAAAAGCAGGTGTGTTCAGACTTTTGACTGGTACTGCAAACACTAAATGCATGTGCGTCACAAGGCTTTGTACCAGCTGGTGCATTATGGACCTGAGAATTCCCAGAGGAACACACATACGGTAAAGAGGTTCAATATCTCCTTCTGTGGCCAGTCACCTCTTCCTTGCCTTACTCCATCATGATTAATTCATCTTAATCTCGTAACCCTTCACCACACCACACCAAATCCATCATCTGACGGGTTCCAGGCCATATGTCCTGGGTCTGACCAGGTATCACGGTCAATTTATTGACACAATCGAAGAGCAGTAGGCAAATATGCCATATGGGCCATCAAAAATGAAATTAATTCCTGTGTCTTTATCTCTCCCCCTCTGAAACAGAATTGCGTGATTTCACGCTGGAGTAATCAGAGTACTCAATGACAGCTGCGCTGCTTTGGGGCTCCCTGGCTGAGAATTGGAGCAAAAGTCACGTATACCTTGGGGACTGACAAACGGACAAATGGCATGTCACTGTGGGTGGGGGGTGGTGGGGGGGTGGGATGATATGTTGTACCTGCTCCCATGGGTCAGAGTGGGGCTCATGAGAGCCCAGGTCCCAAGAAGAGGTCAGATCTTCACCTGTCTCCTCAATGCTCAGAAGCAGAAGGCCACAGTCTAGTTCCATCCGTGCCCCAAAGAGACCATGAGACACTGGACTCTATTCGTGCCAAGCTGCCATTCGCTGAAGGACCCTCTTTGAAGGATACATTACATACAAAATGGTTTATCATCTACACTAGGTGCCACACGATTATTCAAGAGTTTGTGAGTTCATGATGCATGTTCATGATTAAGTCTTACTTTGCCAAGATGTTGATGACAGTTATTGGCATCATCTGTGAGAACTTTGATTGCTGCACCTGAGTAGACTTAATACATTTGTAACACAAAAATCAGACGTAAAACATAAATTTTTCCTACTTAATGTTTCTTCCATATGTCTAGTATTAAAACCAAGGTGAAGAATCTCTGTGTATCGTTTATATGGTTTACAATAATTGTTTACAGACAAGGTGCATTTTTGTTTATTCTTTCCTCATGCAGGGGACAGATGTAACGCCCATTATTTATAATTTAAACAAATCTGTAGTGCAGTGTACTGAATTCTTTGTAACATTATTTAGTATTTTTTTTTTTTTAGTGGACCAAACTTTCTTTGAAAATCAATCACAAGCATTTGAGTGGAGTATTCTAGGATATTATAGGTATAATATTGGTTAACTAGATATTTGCAGATTTTAAAAAAAGCACTTTACATAACAGCCTGTTTAAAATACACAATGTAAAAATAATTAGTGAATACAAGAGTGACGTAATTTTCCGGACTAGGCTGTGTCTGATGAGTTTTCAAAGCCGCATTACTGCCGTCCCCCATTGACCACCTCGCATATTTGTCTGAAATTCTCAAAAACGCTACATGCTGCTACCTTTCAAAACTCAGCTTGAAGTAGACAAAACACTGATTATGACAGCTAACATGTTTAACCACACTTTGGGTATGATCAAAGAGCTTTTCACAAGGAAAGCAAGGTCAAAATCTGAAAAACCAATCCATAATAAAAGTCTTGTGCAATATCTTCAAACTCGCTGTGGATCTTTGTTCAAAATCCGTACACTTGGAGAGGATGATGCCTTATTTGCACAGTTGTGATTTGGCACATCCACCTTTGTTGCAAAGGAAATATTTACTGTTACAATCGTCCTTGTGTTACGACCATATGTATTTTTTCCCCATAATTGTGTTGTGCCATGGTATTAAAGCAGGTTGTGTAAATTTCTTAAAAATGACTGTTCACATGATGCAGAAAGCAGTAATTAAGAACATCGGCAATGGAAAAATCAACACTTGAAATTGCCAAGATGAATGGCAGAGACCATTGGGCTATAAAGAAACATCTAGCAGAACACGACACAAATAAATAATGATACGATAAGGGGAAAATGATGGTGGTTTTGCACGGTAAATTCTTCCTCATTAAGCAAGTTCTAAAGAAAAAGCCTTTAGCCAATAGCAAAGAGATATTTAACAAGGCTGGTGCTGTTACTTCTGACACCATGGAAAATGTCTAAGACTGATTTTAACTGCCTCTGTTGATGGGCAGTTAAAGAGTGAAGCATGTACAATGAGCGCAGAAATATTTAGAAGTTGTATCGTTCACGGACTGACCTGACAGACAGACCTCATCCTCTTAGACGGTTTGGGCTGGAATAACTGGTGTCGAGCTGATTGGTCATTGGCAGGTGTGAATTTGAGTGCAAATGCTTATATTAAATTTCTGAAAAGCAACTTTGTGCCATGATGGACAAGTAATCCTTTGGCATTAAGATAAAACACAATATTTATGCATAACAATGCTCCATCACGCGCTGCCAAGAAAACAGAAGAGTACTTAATGAAACTGGGCTTCAAACGTGGCCATCTGATGAAGCAACCAGCATCTTCACCCAAACTCAATCCCACAGAGAACCTATGGAGCCTCATCATCAAGCAACAAATTTATGGATTCTGGATATTTTGTTCAAAGGATGAACTGTGCAATGTTATTTCAACATAAGCAAGCAGCAAATTCACTCTAACCAAGTTAATGGATCAAAACTCATCTTTGTCAAATCTAGAACAAACAAACAAGGGCGACTTCTATAAAAGAATCATTAAAACACCTTTGTTGTCAGTTGTAAATAAACAGACTTACAGTGCTTCTGTAACAGCCACCTTCATAAGACTAATTTTGTCATTGTTAATACTTAGATTTGCATGACAGCATGGAAAAAGTGCATATTTTGGTAGATCATGAAAATCTCTCCAAATATTGCATAATATGTGGTATACTTTGAACCACCTATTTGTACATAAATTATTATATTATTATATACACTACTATATACTCCTAAATATTTTAGATTGAGGATAATTAATGTTTTATATAATGTATTTTAGGTAATTGAATCCACACTATCAGGATTTCTCCAATTTAAGAACATACAAAAGTACTGTTTTATACAGAAAATGACAGAATTATAGCAAGACTTTCAATCTGCAGCTGACAAACTAAGGAAACAGGGATGGCTGTTGCCAGAAGAGAAGCCTGTGTGAAGATCTGCAGGCCAAGGGCTTCTGAACCTTCTGAAGGAGAATAAGCCCATTAAAGCGGGACTGCAGACACCCCGACGTGGAGAGGAGCGGGTTTCAGGGTCACGTGGCGGTGGGGCAGCGGAGACGGTGTAAGGCTTTCACCCCTGGCCGGTTCCATAATGCAGATTCGCCAGTGTGTGGCTCCTCTCCACTGAATCCAGCTAGTAGGGTTTCACCCCTACACCCAGTAATCCGCTTTACCTCCCATTGTCTGCTAAAAAAAGAGCACCAGGCGACAGACCTCGAGTTTAAAGGACCTGACACTGCTGGCATTTAGGGGGGTGGCCGCCAAACACCAGTCACCTTCCAAGCCAGGGAAGCACGCTTAGATTTATTCATCTGTTTGATTCTATCTTCCAAAGCGACCTACAATATAGGGGTTACAATTTATGACTGCTTCCCGGCATTCAAACCAACAACCTCTGTGTTAGCGCAATTCTCTACCAGTTGAGCTACAGGAGGGAAACCTGCATCTGCCCGGCCCACACGTTACAGCAGACGGCGGGTTCGACGACGGGACCACTCACTGTTGGTCTTGAGCCGCGCCGGCTCGCTGTTGCGGCTGCCTGCCTGGTTGATGGCCTTGACGAAGAAGACGTAGCGGGTGCCGCTCTGCAGCCCGTGCACCGTGTAGTGGTTCTGCTTGATGTTGGGTACGATCATCCAGCTGTCCACCGAGTTATACAGACCTGAGGACGGATGGACAGGGGTCAGGGTGAGATAAGAGCTGTTCTGGCTTCCTCTGTTATCGTCCTGCTTCGCAGGAAGGTGAAAACCAGAGGGAGAGACATCCGACGCGGAGCACAGTAGCTGCCGTGGGCAAGTCCATCTGATAACTGGGAACAAACCGTCGAAATAATAAAAAAAAAAAAAAACTGGCGTCTGTTGGAATCTCCGGAACCCGAAGGAGCACGACTCCTTGTACAGCTGCTGTGGGTATCAGGAGTTCTATAATGGGAAAGGCAGAGCTTACAGCAGCAGATATTATATAATGTGGTAATCACAGAGTCCTGCGTAGCAGACTGAATCCTGCCTGGGTTGTGTACAAAACCAGTGAGTGCCTGAAGACCTCGGTAAATATGAGACTATGCGTCTAAAACTTATAGTGTCTCCAATGGCAGCCGCTCTCATGGGGTTATGCTGAACCATGAAGGATTTGCACAAAATTGTGGGATGGACTACCTCTGTATGGGGCAGTCATCCTTACCGCTGGAGCAGTAAGAGATATTAACGGCAGTGGGACTGGAAACCAGGTCAAGGTTTAAAATAAAATGTCAGCAGTTACTTAGTCCAGTCGGTTCTCCATGCCACACCTAAGGGACACTTCATGCATTAATGAAACACCAACCATGACATCTCAGTACTCAGACACGATTCAGGCAACGGCCAGCTTCGTCCATGTTCCTACTGTTGCTGGCAAAAAAAAAAGAATACATAAAAACAAAGAAACAAAAAAGATGTATAAAAGACTTTAATGTCTCTTTCAGCATCAACAGTATCTGAATTATTGAGTAGCAAGACAGCAACATGTACAAGTCAAAATCTGAGTGACTGCTGGTGAATATAAATAGCGGCGGGATGGGGTCGGGTGAGGGGGTGTATATCACATGGCAGAAAGAGAACCTTGAGTGCATTTTAAATATTAAAACTAATTTCAAATGGAAGATAAACTGCGTCTGTGTGCTTTGGAGGAATTGTAGGGGGCTGTATTCAAATTTTACAGAAACGACAACCGAGAATCATGAAGGGAAATTTTTTTTATTTTTTTTTTTACAGAAAGACATTCAGTAACCCATCAGACCATTAATGGTTTAACAGGCACTGGGACGGCATGGCTCTGGGCTGGATAAAAAGATGGCCATAGATACGGCTTCGTACCCCCTTGTTTACGGCTGGATGGCGAGATGCTCCTGGAGCCTCTGGGATCAACGTCTGAGTGAGATAATGGGGAAGAGGGAGCGGCACGGACTCCTCAGAGGCGCGTGAGAGCCGGTCAGAGCTTGCCTACACAACCGACACGACAGCGAACCTGACCGCATCGATAATGGGCATTGTGGGTAAACAGGATCAATTGTCTAATCACTGAATGTAATATCGATCGCGATTAAGAGGGCTTAGCCTCTTCTTTTAAACTGTATATTCAAAGAGGACAGGAGAGCTTGAATATTTAAAGAGGGACAATACTAGAGGTGAAATAAAATGCGAGGAATTAAGAGAAATTAACCAAACCGCAAGAGTGGGTGCGACCATCATAAGCTGGATTTCTGGGACGCACAAAGGAATCATATCAAAGGCCATGTGCTTGTCGGGTCAAGCGGCACATTTTCATGGTGAGATTCAACTCAAAATTCCAAGAAGCAGCCCTAATGTTCTCCTGGGCGCAGAACTTGGAAGCACCTGCCGTGTGGACAGATGCTTAGGTCAAGGGACAGCGGCCGCTGCTTTGACTCTACTGAAAATGCAGCAGAATGCGGAGCTCTCTGGCGCCTCCAGGTGTCAGGATCGCCCATGGCGCTCTCCTGTTCTTTTAATTAGCCCCGGAGGATGGTCGTGTCTGTGCAAACCAACTGTTTAATTGGACACATTTGATCCAAAACTGGCCATGGGCCAAAACCCGTATCAGGGTTTTATTGAGCTAAACGAGTCGCTGGCTACACATTCACAGGGCACTTTTAAAAGAGACAACTTTTAATATCCAAGATCAATCGTTTTCATGAAACAGTAGGAACTTTCAAAGTCAGCGAACGCATTTGTAGGTCTTGCTGGGAAGCATCTCCAGCCCAGCCTCTGATGATGTCATTCTGCTTCCAGACAGGTATTTTTTGCATCCATTGCATTCAGCTGCCTTTTCTCCTGAAAGAAGAACTCGCCTCTGTGGGTTTGTGGATGCAAAGAAACTGGTCTACATGGCCTCCCCGCACCCTTGGGAGAGGACTGATATGCCGCAGATAACGTACTAGTGAGAAACGTCTAAGTGATTCTGTCCAAAGAGCAATAGCAAAAACAGCCGTGGGGATAAATGCATTTCTCTCCTGCTCTGCTTCCCCTCCCTCGAGGGCCCGGCATGCCATTACCGCTACGCTTCTGGGCCCCCGGATACGTCGTCCACTCAGCGGTTCTGCCGGCGCGATATCAGACCTGGCGGTGCCGCACTGAGAAAGCCAGGAGAAACTCTAATCCTCCATTGTCCTGCTAGGAGAGCTAATTTTTTTTTCTCCCCAGGAAAAAACACAACCCCCCAACTCTAAGTCCAGGCCAGACATACCAACCATTCTGTCACTTTCTGATAAAGAGATGCATAAAATATGATAGGGTAAAACTATAAACTTTCAGTGTTGGTTAGCTGGAGCGATTTAGAAGGAAGTCTAAAATGCCATGGTACTATTTTGTGACCTTGTACTGACAGAAAGACAGCTATAGCTGCCCCCCCCCCCCCAGAATAGAACAAAACACAGACAGTATTAGTATTCTAGATATTACTGAATGGTTTGGACAAGCCTTTCACAAACATAAGCTTGTTATTATCATTGGCATGTATATCCATTCACAGTGACTCACAATGGTACCGCAAAGTTCATCAGCGCTTCTTCTATAGCTGCCCATTATTTGACAGAGAAGAAGGTGCATTGACCCCAACTGCAAAGGCAGCTAAATAACAGGCGTAAGAGACACCATCCGGCTGAACATGGAGTGTAAGTGCTCCGCCTGGCTCCCCTTTCAATGACACGTCGAGGTTGTGCTGGTTTCAGGTTTCCACAAGGTCTAGCATCACTCCGCCCACGCGGCCTCCGAAAGGACGTCTGAAAAGTCCCCAAACGTGAGTCGCGAATGACTTCCATGTATGCGGATACGTGATCGAAGGGATTCCTTTACGATACTAACACGGCTTCCATAGTGGCTGCGTACGGCCAAACTGTTTGCCTGCTTTACAGTGTGTGCAGCATCCCGCTCCCAGAATCCTCGGCGAGCGTCACTCACTGATGAAGTTGGCCTGGCCCGTGTAGATGGTGTATTGCAGCTCGTAGGAGATGACGCTGAACTCATCCTCGGAAGACCAGTGGACGGTGATGGTGTCGTGAGAGGCTGTGCAGAGCTCGTCCCGTATGGCAGGGGGGTTTGGAGCTGCTCCGTGACGGATTGCGGGGGGAGAAAAATAATTAGTCAAGGCTGGACAGCAAGTAGGCAGAGGTTTGCTTCAAATGTATTCATGAGACAGACACCTTCCTTTGAATAACTTTGCATTTTTTTTGCAGGAAAGCAAATGCCTCTGTCAGCATCTAAGCAAATTTCCCAAGGTAATACACGCATGCTCTTTAAAATAAATTACATTACTACAAAAATACTCTCTGCCTAATCAATATCTGTGTTCATTAAATTGCAAATTGTAACTTGAATCTCATGTTAAAAAGTCACCCTCACCTGTTAAGTAATCCAGGCCCTCCAGAATCTTTTTCTCCCTGGAGAAATCCAGAGCAAAAGTGTCGAAGGCGTCGTTGAGGTTGACGTCTGGGATCAAGACCTGGGAAGATGCGGTTGCCATCGCGACCCTAAAAGAGGCCAGAATGGAGGATCGTAGAAGCGGATGGACAAAGGAAGCCTGGATCTGGCAGTGTCTCCACAAAATCTAAGCAGCGCAGGTTCAGCTAAGCCCCAGCAGAGCTCGAGCCAGGACATCGGTCCCGTATCTCTTTGGCTCCACACGATTCGAACGCGGAGGAACACAGACGGCAGGGGTGGCGCGCGCTGACCTCTCGGCGACGCTCCTGGCGGTCTGCAGGAAGCGGGCGTGGTCGTTCTCCTTCAGGCTGTGCTCGGCCTGCGTGATCAGGGCGCTGGAGCGCTCCAGGCACTGTCGGCAGTTGGCGATCTGCTGTGCCAGCTTGCGCAGTTTCATCACCTAGACGCAGACAGCGGAGCAGGATTCAAGGGGGGGGGGTAGGAGATCTGGAGGAGGACGGAGGAGCCCAAGGTCTGGATGGTGGGGGAAGGCTGGCAATCATTATCACAGGCAGGAGGGGGCGCCAAGATACAGACCAGCGGTAAAACCATGACACTAGATGCATGTGGTTTTAGGGTGGGGAGGGGGTTCAGCTCCAGACACAGCCCTCACAGACTTTAATCAAAGAGCAACAAACTTTTAAAAGTGCCATTTTCTCAAAATTCTCATTCCAGCTATATTACATTCGTTGCATGTATGCACGATGCATCTCATTTCAGAGGAAAATCCGGTCTGGCTTTCTTTTCAGCTGACCTCTCGCCGATAACGGAAGTGCAAACTTCCCGACTTTGATCTTAAGACAGCAATGAAAAGCAGCAACATGAATTCATCTCTGACCAAATCTCAAGGAAATGAAGAAGCATGCAGCCAAACTATCCGCTTTACATGTTCTACTCAAGCATCAGTGAAGAATCACTTAAGTCAATTTTTCCATGTTATGTTGCAGCTTCAGACTTGTCTTAGGAATTTATGATCCAGTTGATTAATCATCTGCAATCCATAAACCGAAGATGACACGGGGATTTGTAAAGACGATTTTCTCTCGGGAGTAAATTAAAGGGTTGATAGCTAATCTAGTTATATTCATTTTATTTTCTAAAGAAAATCAGAGATGTCTCACGCTACTCATACCATAACCGATGCGTTTTGCAGATATATTCATTCCAGCTGATTACAAAGTATGAAGAAACACAAAAATACTATTTAATTGAAAACAAAACATTCAGTTAATAGTTCAGATCAGTCAAACATTGCTGCACAGAACATCTGGCCATAAGAAGACACGGGGAACTTCCCAGTCAGCCTCGAAGAGGCATATTTCGCCAATTCATTATTAGTTTTTCTGGACACATATATTGACAAATTATCAGATGTAATTAGAGGTATGAGATACTATGAAAACAAACTGCAGATATTCAGATAGTACATGTGGTTACTGTTAGACACTGCGATTATGAGAGACTAGCTGCAGATTCTGAGTTCTCTCTTGGGTCATTCATTTCACATCTGTGACTTCAAAAATGTCTGAGCTCAGTAAGGATCAGTCTGGCAGCCGTGGGTGGTTTGGTAGGGTCAGTCGAGCCAGTGATCCCAGCACACAACCAGTGCCACTATCCCAATAAGACCGGTCATTCCACCGACCGCATCGCGAGCAGCTGCCTGGCACTAGGTTCATTTTTTTGGACTGCGGTTCCGGACAGCTTTTGCATTCATCTAATGCTGGAAGTCCACAAGAAATTAAACCACTGTTACAGAAACTTTCTTCACATTTTAAACAACTCTTCTGACAAGAACGTATCTAAAAATATGCAATCTGGCAAGAAAGAATCCGGCAGACTCTCCCTCGCTCTCGTGGTGAGCTCAGATGACATAAGCCGCATTAATACTGATGGATTACAGAATTTCTAATGGGACTGTTTTGCTCCTTTAAAATATTTGGAAGTTGTCGCCTCGCACATCATCTGGCGAAGTTAAAGCTGACATGGAAATCTGTGTCTTCTGTGCTACGGATTAGTGGGAAGGAGGGAGCCACTTGGAGCTGCTCCGTGCCCTGTAAGGTAGGTCCACGGGTTCCGGGCTGGAAGATGCATGCAGACTTCTTCACATGAAAAGGGGGGGGGGGTGAGGGTCTCAGTGCTCCACCGCCCGACTGGAGCTGCCCTACCCTGTTTATGGTGAAGAAGATTATTGACGACGGGGACGGTCCCGGCGGATGGTGGGGAAGCTTGTGAAGTTGGCCCACGTGGGCGGGGGCCGATTTCACAGAGCGTCGGGGCCGAGATTCCCGGGGCCCTTGGACGCATAATCGCATCGGTTCTGCCGCAGAGCAGCCCCCCCCCCCCCCCCCCCCCCCCCCCCCCCCCCCCCCCCTCCCCCCACCGTGCAGCCGGCCAAGGGTTTGTTCTTTTTGGGCCAAAACCTATCAATTACAAAAGGGGGGAAGAATTTATA
>JAODKE010000002.1:23354850-23364907 GCA_026779605.1 Mormyrus hasselquistii
CGGTTCTGCCGCCGGGCCGCCCCCCCCCCCCCCTCACCCACCCTCCCCTCCTGGCATCTTCTAACTCGATGGAGTTGGAAAGAGTTTGATATTTTTGGAGACACAACTTAATAATATAAAGGCGGACGACTATTTATAAAGGCAAGAATGAACATACCCCCCACCCCCACCCCCACCCAATGCTCCTGCTCCAAATGATCTGTCCATACGTGCAAAGGAGGGGGGAGCGGGCATGGGCCACACCGCGCCTCCAGGGGGCCAACAGCAGGTCCGGCAAACAAACGACGGGCGCGAGGACCCGGCCTATCTTACCCGAGCTGCGAATCTTCCCACGCCGCTGTGATGCGCGAACTCACCATGCCAACGCTTACGGCGCCAGGCTAAACATCACCCGCTTTTATCGCTGGCTGACAGAACGCAGTGAGAGACGCTGACAACGTCCCCCCCCCCCGTCGTCGCAGCCGGAGTGGCAGGCACCGAGCGCGTCCGGGATTAACAGCTATCCCACGTGTCATCCCTCAAGTCGAAACGATCCAGACAATGGAGCCTCTTGTTTACACAACTGTGACTCTCGGGCATCTTTGTGACACGTGGATCCCGCGGGTTTGCGGCGCTGCCTGACCGTACCTTCGACTCCTTGATCTTGACGGCGATGACCTGCTTCCTCTGCCGGATGATCTCCACCAGCTCGTCACACTCCTCCACCAACTTGGCTTCGTGCATCGCGGTGTTCACCTGCGGACGGACGGGCCCGTTACCGCCTCTCATTTCACACTGGGCACCATACACATGCAATCAAAAAGATGCAATCCACCTGGGCGGTCATTTGAAATATATGCTCCTGTTACATTTTGCATACAGCTTTGTAAATGAAAAACTGAAATCCCTTGACCGAAAAAAAAAAAGACGGGAGGGACGGTTTGTCGTTTACGCAACATGGACACATTTCGCTGTGTGTCTTTATTGGGTTCTTTACTATAAGAGATATTTTCCACACACAGAAAAACATATGAAAAGAAAGAAACAGACACACGGCTCTGTGTCTCGCCGTCTCCCGTTTCCTCCACTGATGCTTCTGCCATCCTTGGCTGAGATGGAGTGCATCAAAAAAAATGTCGATCGATCAGGACTGATCCAACGGAATAATAAAAGACACATCACAGAACGTTACTGTCCATTTGCTCCTTTGACATCAGTGCTCTTGGCCTAAGATCCAGATTTCTTCCAATTCATCCAATGCAAGTTGAATCCTTTGCGCACTGACTCATTTCACTCGTGTCACTTTATTAACGCAGGAGAGATTAATGTAGAGGCAGAAGCAAATAACACTGGTCAGCATATTGGAGTTGCTATAGTATAGAAGGTCGGTTAGATGCAGCAAAATGTGATCGTTGGGACAAAGCAGTTCCGACAGCTTCAGATGGATAGTATCCGTCCTTGCTAGGCAATAGTCACCTGGCCGCCCGCCGATTACACTGGACATCTGCTTAGCACTAGTGTCCCAACCCGGTCCTTCGGGACCCCGAGACGGTCCCCATTTTTGCTCCCTCCCAGCCTCATGTCAGACGGTCCACATACAGGGAGCTGGGTGGGAGCTAAAACATGGACAGTGTGGGGTCCCTGAGGACCGGGTTTGTGAACGCTGTGTTTACGGCTCTCACAGCTGTAGAGAGCCGTGCCTCTTTCCATTCGGAGCGACACGTCACCCCGGATAAGGCTTCCCATGCTGCCTCCTGTCCCCGTAGACGTGATTCATAGTGACACCTAAAACATATGGTGCAGTCACTCGGCAGTTTGTCTCGGACGAGGCGGATCGCCGGGTGTATTAATGTTTTATTGTGCGATTTGGAGAGATAGATCACCCCCTCTGCTCCACGACAGAGCAATCTCCCGTGCCTGTTTGCTTATTACACTTTGACTGCGAACCAGGGCTGGTTTGCTGGTGGAAAATCCCTAGTGAAAACTGAGAAGATCAAGTGGCCTACTAGGAGAACTGAAGTCCTAATACAACTCGGGGACATACCGAAATAATGAAAAATGCTGCTCTGCTGTATATGTCATCATTCATCGTGTAATACATCATACAATGATGTCATAAAGCAACAAAAAAGTAGTAAAACAATTAGTATGCATCATATATGCAACACGAAATATATATTGTACACCAAGTGCAAAGAGAAGAGCAAGAGCCTTGCTGATGCTGGAAAATGAGCTTTGGTCATCTGGTACAGATTTACAGTGTAATTAGAATGACCCAGCTCACGGCCCATAACTCTGCCAAACGGTTTATTTCCTTGACTTTTGGGCTGCTGTCTCTGAAGTAGCAATATCACTTTTAGCCCTGCTTGCTTTCTGAAACACTAATCTTCACAAATTACGACCGGTCTAAGGGTGTTTGAGTATGCCATGTTTTACTAATGAGCTCTGCAAATGAAATACTGCACAAAAAAAAAAAACAAAACAAAAAAAAAAAAAACTGTCACAGAAATTCGCTGAGAGGTTAATTTCTGTTTCTAAGTCGTGAATTCTCTAGATGTAGAAACTGGAATAAAAGACTTACAAAATAAAGAGGACCATAAATAAATCCATTAATCATTTACTTAACAGGCTGACATTTTGGAAAATCATCAAACAGTAGCTATATATACCCAAGTAAAACAGTGTGCAGTGCTGAGTTGGCAGGTGTGTACTCAAACACAGTAGCTGATGAACGCGACTGCGATGCGCGATTCCATTGCCACGGTGACGCCTCACGTTTGCCACAGGGGTTAATAAAGTGAGGCCTGTCTCGAGTTTGACAGCTTGAAGAAGATGCTTAGCTGGCTTCCCGCTGTGAGCAAATGACTTTCGTGAGCCGGCGTCGTGCCCTGGCCATGTGGTGGGGGGGGTGACCTCTCCGTAAGGTGCCATCAGCACACATTGGGCTCACGTGGCCAGTCGGATGTGCCGAACCGCTCAGGGACGGTGCCAGCGAAGGAGTCTGGGATTACGTTCTCCTAAAATAGCTGGGAACACACTTAATATTCCCCCTGACCTCAGCATTCTAAAGTTCAAACAGGAAGACAAAAGTGTTGTGGTATATAATTCAGTAAAATCATAAACTGTTTCATTGAACACAAAAGTCTTCTGTGAGTGTTATAGGTTCAGGGAAACTGGTGTAGCCAATGTCGAAACACTCTCCATGTTTCTTTTAAAGCAACCTGAGGTTCTCTCTCCAAAACAGTGGGGGAGATCACACAAACACACACACACGCACGCACCCCCACACACACACACACACACACACACACACACACACACACACACACACACACACACACACACACACACACACACACGGCCTATTGATATCCATAAAGTACCCAGCTTTAATACCATAGATATGAGGCCGTAATGCAAAATGTATGAAAAGTTGTAGACCTGCGGGGAGAGATCAAGTATAGCATTAATATTAACCATTTTAAAAAGCAAAGCAGATGTTCCCCAGTGTAATACGTTAGGCAGGATACTGAATTACAACGGTGTCACAGTCGGATAAGGAATCGCTGGTATTGGTTCCTATATAAGACAGTATACACAAGACCATTCTGGACGACAGCCAATAGGGCAAAGAGTTGTCCTCCTTTCTGGGTGATGGGAACCTATATCCCATCACACAGCCCCCCTGCGAGCGCAGAGGCACTGACCCGCATTATCAAGCACTGTCAGATGACACCAGATCATCTGCTTCATTTCGCAGATGTTAATATTTTATGTTGTCTACGAGATAAAGACGTGGACGAGAACAGCTGTGAGTACAGAAAAATGTTTCTTTTGTTAATTTTCTGGGACAGGTTTGCTCAACAGTTTGGGATAAATAATTTATACAATGAATAAAATATCAAGACTTACTATGCAGGGAAGTACAAAAGACATTTTCATTGGTTTCATCCATCTGTAGTTAGAAAATTACTTATCATTATGAATTTCATTATTTGCATGAATATCTTTCTATAATAGTTCTTTAAAATGCTCTATAAGGCAGCAAGGGGAAGATTTAAAAGGTAATTTTAATTTCCCGCATTTTTTGGATCAGAGAGAGAGAGAAAAAAAAAAAAAAACATTCCACCGATAATAATAAACAAGAATATTTGAATAAAAACGGTAATAGGCTGGCAATGTGGTCAGCCCAAGCGCTATCCGCACAGGGCTAATTATACAGGAAGGCCGAGGCGGGAGCGATCTAGCGCCACTGAGCGCTGCGCGGCATCGTTCAAAACGGCCGTTTGCTCATTAAGAAGCAGAACAGGAACGCACACAGAAAGTCGCAGAACTTCTGCTGAAAGTCAAATGTTTCTAACAACAGGGATGAATGTAACACCACCCCCCCCACCCCCCTTTGCCTGAAGTTATCGTGCAGATATTCATCCGAGCGGTGAATCATCATTCGGACGAGAACGTCTGCACAAGCCGGGCTCCGTTTCACGGATAAGACGCGACTTGCGGCCCTTGGTTACCGGGAAACTTTTTATCTCCAGGTGTCTCATACAGGAAGCTGTTTAGACTACAGTCGCGAGTGCATCAGCATTCCATGTGCGTGTGAGGACAGTCAAAGCACAAGGGCTACAAAAAAAAAATAAAAAATTAACCACAGCTCAACCGACAAGACCCTACCCAAAGCATGTTGGCATGTTCACAGGGGCAGTGTGTGGCCCAGCAGGGTGGGAAGCTGACCGCAAGGTCGCAAATCCAAATCCCAAGGTTGGCAAAATGAATTCACAGTTTGGCCCCTGATCAAGGCGTTTAGCCCCTAATTGCTCCAAGGACTGTCTGGCCCTGTTCTCCCAAAAAATAAAAAATAAAGAATGTAACTATGGATTAAAGCGTCTGTTAAGTGAATGAAAAATATACTCAAGCCATTACTCCTAATATGCAATAATAAGTAGTATCGCTATTACACTAATAATACAAAAGCAGAAAATGGCCTGAGGTCATGAAGGCACACGTCTCTTTTCTTAACGGAGCCCTTCGAGTTGCGATAGCGCTGAACAGCGAGTCGCATGCCCGCAGCCTTTGAACGAGGCCAGTGCTGATGAAGTCAATGGCGAGCACGCAAACACTGATGAATCTTTCATTAGCTGGACGAGGCGGACAAACTCGATTTGCAATTCGGCCCATGTTCTGATTAGCGGAGCAGGGCCCCGGGTTTGACATGTTGTGGAGAGTGCCGGAGTGGGCCAGGCCGGGCCGGGCCAGCGCCGGATCCGTGCCGCGCATTAGCGCATCGCTAATGACACCTCCAGGGCGGTGCTCCAGGAGCAGGCCGAAGCCAGGAACGGGGTCCAGCACGGGCGCTCGGACATGAACACACGCCCCCCACGGGGCGACAGACTCTGATCTGCCAGCTGGAGGAGTTTCAATTAGACCCCGAATAAACAGCATTGTTATAATATCTCTTATCTTCATTTTTTCACTTAAAAATCTTTTTATCACAAGTGAGGACGAACATGTACAGCCTGATCTGTGCAGCATGAGAATGAAGGTATAAAGGAATCTGAGGAAAGACATACGGAATAAGAACTTTGTCATGGCAACAGACAATATTGCTTAATAACCTTGTTTCGGGAAGTCATTTCTGGGGTAGAAGTTACATTTTTAATAAGCGTCAACATCTTTAAAATCTACATCCCCAGAGGGGACACAGAGACACGAATAAAGAGCTGAGATAATGAGAGGATGAAGGAAAGTCTTCTAAAGATGAGCGTGATGAAAGGGAGAGCTGCCAGCCTCGGAAGCTGCAGGCTCACCTCCACCTGTTGGCAGATCTGGATGAGCTTGGCCATCTGGTTCTCCAGCTCACTGTTCCTCTTCACCAGGTTGGTCAGGTTGTTCTCCAGAGTTTGCTGCCAAGGAAGGGGTGAGGGGACACAGTTAGATAGGGAATTAAGCCCCGCCCCCACTGAATCCCTGTTACTTAGCATGGCGATCGGAAACTAAGACTTTGGGATGAGATTTGCGCTGATGGGGCAAGGAATGGGAATGTGCATGACGGTGATCGTGGACTTATTGCTGGAAAGCGGGGGGAGGGGGGGATTTTACGATGTGGATGCCTCACACACAGCTTCTAAGAGAGATAGCTATGGTAAGTGTTAAGTACAAAGTTAAAAACAAAACAAAACCAAACGAACCAACAAACAAAACAAAAACAGTCCAGCAAAACCACCAAGACCTCGAGTCACCAAAAAGAAAGGCTAGAAAGGGCAGCTGACAAACTGGTGTAGCCCTAGAGCCGCCTTGCTATCGGGATAAACCTGCACTGAGCAAACAGCCAAAGCCTTCCAGGGGTTAAGGAGTGACACCGTCACACGCCGCTATCTCCCAGAGAGCAGGGCCTGCTGCATTTTTAAATGTTCCAGAAAAAGGGTTAATAGACTAGAATAGGTGGTCTCTTTATCAACACACTCGAGGTAAATGCTCCAGAACTACAGCTAATCACTGCCGTGTTGTGAGAAGCACCAACCACAAAGAGGAACAGAAAAAAATTACTACTACACACACTCCAGTAAACATTGTTTGCTTTGTCATAGAGTAGAAGCCACAAAAAGAAAACCTGCCAGTTGAATCGGCTATTAAAAGATTAAATTTTGCAACAGATGTAGCGTCAATTCCATAAATGCGGCCTGTCGACCCATCAACCGATTTCACCACTGTTGCTAAAAAGACCCTCGTTAGTGGAAAAAAGTGTAAATAAATATGTCCATCATGGTCACCGAAGACCACATTGATCATATATGACAACACTGAAGGCCACACAGAGAAGGAGAGAGAGACAGCGGGCACAGTGGGGGTTAGATGGCATGACGGCAGACAGCAGCCCGTGAATCTGCAGTGACGACGGCAGCGGCGGCGACAGCAAGCAAAGCAAAAGGCAGCATTTGAAGAGAGCTACTCATGCGGTTGAAAAGGGGGCGGGGAACCCCCCCACCCCCCCCCCCCCCCCCCCCCCGTGGGTTCCCAAAAAAAAAAAAAAAAAAAAAACAAAAAATGGAAAAAAAAAAAAAACACAAAAAAAACAAGACGGTGATTTAATAGGCAGCCAATGACTCACCGCGGCGCTCGTCTTTGATGCTTCCATGATAACCGCTTCAGATAGTCTGCCAGGGCTCACTTGAAAAGCCTATGAACGTACACACATGCGCGCGCACACACACACACACACACACACACACACACACACACACACACACACACACACAGAGAGCCTTACTGGCCTGCGACACTCCCTTAAGCCCTACTTCCCCAGGCCCAGAGGTGGTGTTGAGATTCTCGTCTTGCCCTCACCCTCCTCCTCCTGTGAGGCTCGCACTCAGCGGCCAAACGCAGCTCGAACCCCCAGCGCGTGACAATCTGAGATGAGATCGGCGGTTATGCACATCCCTGCGCCCCCATTCGCATGATCCCAGAGTCTGGGAATTACAGGAAGGACTTGGGGGTCTTTCTTGGGTCGTAACAGGTTCCCATTCAGGTAGAGTGTAGATGAGGATTGGGGGGGGGGGGTTTCTCTCTGCTCGGTGAGAAGCCTTGCTGGGGAGCAGCTGCAGTGGAGCCCACAGACAAGCTTTCAGCAGAAGGGGAGCGGCGCTCGAAAACATGCTTGTTAAGCCAGGCGACCTAGACTTCAAAGGCGAGGAAGAACGAGAGAGAGAGGGGGGGAGAGAGAGAGAGAGAGAGAGAGAGGGGGGGAAAGGGAGAAAGGGAAAGGGGGAGAGAGGAAAGGCGTTGGGGGAGAGGGAGAGAGAGAGAGAGAGAGAGAGAGAGCGCGAGCTGTCTGGCTGGTACATGCAGAAGCTGATGGGCATGACACAGGCTGCCCGCTCTGCCCACACCCACACAGAACACACCCGCTGCGATACCTGCTTGCCCCAGGGGCAGTACTGCCGATAAATCCCACACTGAGCATCACCAAGTCATCCCGCCATGACAGCAGACTACATGCTTGCAGGCATCCCCACTGGCCGTAAACACGCGGCTTTACGGACGGCAGACATCTCAGACTGCTCAGACGCCCCAGTCACTTATTAAACTCCGCTCATTCATCTGCTGTTTAGCTCGAAGAATAAAGCGAAACAAAAAAAAAGGGTAAAACTATTACTCATCCAAGCCTAAAATTCGGCAAAAAATGAACATACGCTGCAAATACTGTCCTTCATCTATGGTTTTAGTTTCTAAAATAAATATTTAAAAAAATCAATTCCTGAGGCTGCAAACTCAACTTCAAAGACAGTGCCTTAATTATTTTTGGATTCTCAAGGTTCTGAAAAAGCCTCCAGATCAGATAGGTTATTAAAGAGAGATCTTTCAGTAGAGAGCCATGCCGGTAACTATAGCCCCGTTGGGGAAAGATCTTTTATTGAGTATAATATAGCATGCAGTACCATGTCAGACTGACTTGCCGTGGTCAATGAGGAGTCAGGCCCGGTTCATACAGGGCCCAGACTTGTTAATGAGACCGAGGGGAAGCTTGGAGTCGGCAGAAGGTTTCTGAAGGTGATTCTGCGGATGGGGGGGAAGAAGCCCCGTTCACCTCCTCTGTCACTGCCGCTCCACTGCGGGCAGCAAGTTCCGAGGAAATGTCAGGCCTTTATTGCAGGTACCTCGGGCCCAATTAATCCCAGTCATCTGCAGCGATGGTCATCCAAAGTAATCCCAATGAGCATTCAGCTAATGGACGGTGAAGGTGGGCACGGGAGCGAGGCAGCTATCCGACAAGGAGAAGACGGCTCAAGAGGGTTTTGAACATAGGAAATCCTCAACAGACACCTGGAAGGAGCCAGGTAAGATCTCGGCCTCCGCTGCCATTCGCACACATTCACGTCTTACTCCTGCCGATCTCTCTGAGCGGTCGAGAGCATTTTCCATCGGCCATTCCCGATTTTCCTTCCATCTCCAAGGCTTCGGCAGAATTAAGCGAGTCTCCACTGAAGCGCGTGGCTAATTCCGGGGACGGACTCTCCAGAAAGCACCCGGCAAGGGATTAGCACACGCGTGGCGAGGAGTGAAACCAAACGCTTGAAGGTTATCGGGACAAAAGTCTACAACTCAAGTCACTCTCTAGAGAAATCAGCATTTTTCATCCCTGTGGGTAGTAATTTCTCTCATGCAAAACAGCTGAACCAAGAAGAAAAAAAAAAAAACATTTAAAAATCAGGTATTTTTAAAATTTAGTCTCAAAGGACAGCCCCAAGAAACATCTAAAAAAGTAGAAAATGTGTGAGAATATGAAATTGAGCAGTGACTTCCACACCTGAGTGACTCACCCCGACCGCAGAGCCATTATTACGGTCATGCTTTCACTTTTAATTACTACAAGGTAAAAATAAACAATTTTGCCGAGGCTTATTAGCTCAAAAGACTAAAAGGGCCCGCAGAGATGATTCACCTGACCCCATCTTCGCGGGCCCCAGCAGCCATAGCCACACTACTGATAGGCCATCTGTTTCCTTCACAATCCTCTCTTTTTTAAAACTTCTGAGATTACTTACCCGAGATTCCGAACGGCTCCCCGGTCCTACTGGGAACATTCGCCCAGACTGCATTTCTGTCTGTGCTCTCTCTCACCTTCTAACTTGAACTGAACCACAGAGAAAGGGCACTATTATGCTTCTACAACTTCTATAGAACTGAACCAGATCGATGTCTCATTTGGCGTTTGACTAAATGCACAAAAACAAGTTTCACCCATTAGTCAGAAGGGTAGTTTTGAAGCGAGAAAAGAGTAAAACAAAAATAAAGGCGAACAGAATGGGCGGGGGGGGCAGCACTGCAGTTAACACTGTTGCCTCTGGGAGCCGGGTTCGAGTCTCCACCATGGCTCCGTGTCTGGAGTTTGCGTGCCCTCCCCATGTCGACAGGGGGTTTCCTCTGGATACTTCAAATTCCCCCCGCAGTCCAAAGACATGCTGAGGGTAACTGGAGTTACTAAATAACCCATAGGTGTGCGTGTGCGAGTGACTGGCGTGCGAGTGACTGGCGTGCGAGTGTGCCCTGTGATGGGTTGTGCCCTGTGATGGGTTGTGCC
>JAODKE010000002.1:23365007-23379683 GCA_026779605.1 Mormyrus hasselquistii
GGGTAACTGGAGTTACTAAATAACCCATAGGTGTGCGTGTGCGAGTGACTGGCGTGCGAGTGACTGGCGTGCGAGTGACTGGCGTGCGAGTGACTGGCGTGCGAGTGTGCCCTGTGATGGGTTGTGCCCTGTGATGGGTTGTGCCCTGCCTTGTGCCCGTAGCCCCCGAGAGACACTTTGGACCCCCCCGTTACCCTGAATAAGACATGTGGTTATTGATTATGGATGAATGACTAAAGTTGAATGTTGAAACCCTAAAAGATCAGAAAGAAAAAAAACAAGAGGACATTTGGACTCATTCATATTTATCATGTATAATAGCAAGAAATAATTTTCAAAAAGTAAGTGATGGTAGTATTAATTTCGAAGATAAATATGCTTTTTTCCATTTAATTTTGTAAAACCATCATCTAAAAATATAAAACAATTCACATGGATACAAATCCAAGGTACAATTTCAGCAACATTCCTTTTAACATATCAGCCCTGGTTATTATTAAACACTGCAGGAAATACGGCACAGTTCCACTTGTCTACATGTAAGGTACAACATACAATTATTCCAGACTGTATCTGGAGAAGATGCCTCTTGTATTACTTGCCGATTGGGCTCACAGCTCGACACTAACAGTCTATAATGAGATTTCTTATAATCAAGCGTAACGCTAATGGCGTGTAACAGTTTTGGAGATGACCCTTCATGCATATTTAGCGGATGCCCTACAAAGATGAAGGGACATCGGTGTGGGACCAGGGGCAGAATGAAAGCAAAGCATGTTGGGACGAGGCTGCTGCATCGTAGCTCTCCAGACATTATGAGTAATCGAGGCTGCCAACATCCTGCACATATTCCGCGTTCGTCAACGCCAGCCTGCTTAACGATAACCCGAGCACAGACACGGGACCTCTGCAGGCATCCGCTCGAACCAGGGCAGAAAGCAACCGCTGTAACGACCATTATTAGATCATGTTGCAAATGGTTTAAGTCGAAAATTGAATTTGCGAAATTGAACAGAGTTTCCTCAGTCAATGAGATAAATGGCATTAATTCAGACAAGCATGGGAAATTGGAAAGTGATTCACGTGGCTCGCCTGGAAAACAGTTTTCATTTCATTTGAGTAACGCAATTAGCCACGTGGCTTTCGGTCTCTCTCCACAGAGGCACTTGAGCAGGGCTCTGCGGTGAATCACCCCGCTGGATGCTAAACGGACAGGATGTGCTGACTCGTCCTCAGGAGTTTGGGCGGCGCGAGGAGAAACCCCCCCCGGGCTGGAACGCCAGAGCCTGCCTCAGCCCGGGAAGCTGCTAGCGTTTACAGGTGCGCGGTGACATCACCGCACTGGAATGTCACACGCATTCTGTGACATTCTGTGCCTCCCTCCAATAGCCACATCGCAGCTCCCCTAAGTGTAATGTTGGTTGCGGTCAACAGGGGGCCCCAAACCTCAGGGGTCTGCCACAGACGCATGGTTTTAGTGATGGTAAACACCGGTGCCCCCCGGCATGTTCGGGTGTCCCAGAGCCATCACCCTGCCAACCATGCGATCTCCAAAATTCTCCACTGAGCAGGTGGGTTACAGAGATGCAGCTGTGGTATTTATTCGAGCGTAGACGTCGGGGGAAATCAGTTTCTTTGAGATACAGGGGTTCCTACAGTCAATTTGCAAAGGCTCAATGGCACAAATGTATATTTAATACGACGTGACCTTCGCCCTGCACAGAAAACTGCCTCATTGATGGACTTTGGCTCTGCCCATGATCACACTTTTATGCTTCGCATTCAAGACAGAGACAAATTCCCTGTATGTGTCGACATACTTAACCGGACTTTGGTTCTGACAGTCTTCAGTGATGCTCAGTATTTAGTCATCTGCGCTTTTATGCGTTGAGTAAAACTGAGCTCATTAATGTGACACAAGATACTTTGCCATAACTGCAGCAGAAGCCGTTACACTCAAAAAAAAAAAAAAGCATAAACTAGCTTAAAGTATATAGCACCTGACATCTACTAAACTGTGAGATCCATAAGAATTTTTGTAGGGTGACTCTTAACGTATTTAAAGATCTTGCTGAAAATGAGATGGATTTAGAACAGAGACACCAGACAGACAAAGACAAAGGAAGGAGGAGTTCATGGTCACTCAAATAGCAGGAACGACACGGCGGATGACAGATGGGCTCAGACAGCGGTTTTCAGGTGATTGTATTAAACCGTCAGCAAAGACAGTTGCAGATTTTACAGAAATTCCTCTGAATACTGATTGGGGGAAAAAAAAATGCTGAAAGGAAAATGGCGGTGAATGGGAATCAGCATGTATGAACAGCACATTGGTGCCGTTTGCTAATTTGATAGCCATTTCCACAATGGTAAGAACCATCAACATCAGTCATTCGATTCTGCGAATTTCAGTCATTAGCAGAAGAGGGGAAAGTCTCCTGAGAACGAGGCCATCTGACAAAGGCAGGGGATGCGGGCAGCCACCTCCAATCCTGGGGTGATGTGGGAGACAGACACCCTGTCTACTCTGGCAGTTAGGTGCTAATCCAATCAGACTTCCCTGTTACCCTTCACTTTGACTAATCACTATCGGGATGGGGGGGGTGGGGGGGGGGGGGGTTGTTACCCACAATACTTCTTCTCGTCGGGTTTGTGATGATTGTGCAGTTGACTGATCATTTCGTTACTCAAATTTCCCGCCGAATCCCGTGAATTTACCAATAGGATATTTCACTGACCGGAAGCACTTAGCAGCCTGTTATTGAAGCTACCAGGGTGGGCTTTGCATTGCGAGAGGAGGAAGCACGTCAGAGTCTTCCTCACATGCCTCACCGTGAGTCATACTTTTGTGATTCAGAGCACACGCCTCCCTGGGAACTTATCCAGGGGTCTTTGGGTTAGGAGAGCGTCTTCTACATTGTTCAGCTACATGCTTCCTTCGAGTAAAACATCTGCAATGGGACAAAACCCACAAGCGTCTCAGTCTCTGAACAAGCTTACGTTAAACTTTTATGACGGTATATATCACCATCATCGCTCGTAAGCTAAAAATGCCACTATTGCTCACCTGTCCAAGTAAGATGTTGGTATACTTGGCCAAACAAGAACTAGCTATAACTCCTATATACCTTTTAACTAAAATTACCAATTCATTTATTTAACAGTACAGCAAAATAGCATTCAAAGGGACAATGCAATCTCATTATAATTATACAATAATGAATTTCTAGTTCCATTTTATATTGCATCTCAATATTAAAGAGGCGCCGGTTCATCTTTAAAAACTGCGATGACTCTAGGCTCCCATTGATACACACCGAAATACAAAATATAAACCCTGCCATTTTTAACATCAATGGAAATGCAGATTTTTAGGTCAAAGTAAACTTAGTAATGTCCTGATTCACTACTGGTGCCCAGAAGCCTTTAAGAAAGCTAAGATGTGGCCTACTTGTTAAATCGCAGGAGGGAGGATCAGCCAGAAGCCCTGAACGCACGGCACACGAGGAAAGCGGCAGAGCTGAAGGCACAGCGCTACCCAGAAAGCTCTCTGAGGCCCTGCTGCAGCCGGACGCTTCATTTTTATAGTGTAGCAGATAAAATTTGGAGCTTAAATGTATCACAAGACAACAAAATATGAAAAAAAGAAAAGATATATTCTCAATAGGGTGCAGGGGACACTCGCTGCTTTTTAAAGTATATAGATAAATCAATAGATGGACAGTAAATATAATAGCGCTAACAGAAGAAGAGAAGGGTCCATGAGAGAGCAAAAACAGCACTATTGCCATCAAAGGTGCTGTGTTTCCAGCAGACAAAGCCTTTGGATGGGAATGATTATTCCGGAAGGGGCCCGTAACTCAGACCCCCCGCATATCCACACACCGGGCATCAGATCTACCGCACAACAGCAGAGGGGTCAGCGAGCACACGCCGGGCCCCGGGTCACGGCCCTTATCGGGGGGTGCTAATGTCCCTGAGAAGCGGGGGGGAGGCTGCAGGCTGCCGTACAGTGAGGCATGCAGGGATTATTTATAGAGTGACTCCAGAGAGACTGGCATCTACCGCGTTTTCAGCGTGCATGCATCGCGCCGGCACCCAGGACTGCTCCTACGGCTTTCCGTGGCACCGGCGGGGCAGCCGCGTTGGAGCGGGTGCCATTTTCGGGGGGGGGGGGATTTAGTAAAACCTAGGTGGTTTTATGTAAACAGAAGCAAGCATGCCTCACACAGCTACATGCGGGCATGGCACAGCTGAAGGCTGTCGATTGAGGCGTCGACTCATCACTTTGCTTCTATTTACTTAAGTCCCAGGGCAGATGACTAAATGGGCAAACAGTCATACAAATGGAAAAGCACTTCATGGGTCTAGACGGAAGCCAGGCTTGGGGGGTACCTGCTTAATCAAACTGTCACGCTGCCCAGACATTACATGGTATTTTGATCGCATCTTCAAAAGCAAAGCTATCTTAGAATTTTGAAGTCATCCAGTGTACCATGGTATTCTGGAAATACTGTGGTATTTCGAAACCTTGGCCACAAAATAAGATGAAGGGGTAGGAAGATGATAAAGGACTGCAAACTGCCGTCATACTGCCCAAGCCTACAGACATTAGAAATTATTCTTACAGCGTAATTAAAGCTGTGTATTTATGAGGCATTATGAACCAAGCATCAGTGTCCGCAATCGCGCAGAATAATCATGGTCGACGGGGTGAGCTTTGGCGTCTGGCCGGGGAAAACATCCAGGCCGCAGTGAAACAGAGCAGCTACGACGCAACCTCTGCGGGGCCAGTGGGGTCGACCCCCGCCAGCCCAAAGCCGTTAGCTGGATGACTTTTAGCCTGAACGCGTAGCATTAGCGGCGCGGCACAAAGAAGTCGGTATGGGGGAACCTTGAAGGCGGGAAGAATGATCCCCCCCAAAAAGAATCATCTTAATGTACTGCCACCCCTCAGTCGACTACCCCCACCCAGGTGACAGCGGTCACCATCACCAACTGCTACCCCACCTCCCTCTTGGGCTTGGCCGTCGGATTTGTTCGGGCGCCAACCCTGGGGTGACAGACAGCAGAAGTCCAGCGACACTTTGATGCGACACGTAGCCGCGGTGAGAAAAAGCCCTGGCGGTTTATCACAGTGGACTGGCGCGTTTCGCGTCTTCCTGTTAATCGCAAGCTCTCTGCGTCACAAGTCGGACACCGCAAACACGGCCATCTGTCATAACGTCTGATTGTCTGCTGCCACCCCCACCGCAGCCCCGGAATGCCCCTTGCGCTGCTCTTTGCATCGCTAAGCTTCGGCATGTCATTCGATATCGTGGGCGATCGTGGGCCGTTATCGGGAAATCGATAAGGAGCCGGCCGTGGTCTGAAGCCCAGCCCCCCCACAGAGGTCCTCAAGCATGGAAACTGCTGACAGGACTCACTCCAATTCCACTGGGGGGGGGGGGGGGGCGCCATCAGTTGGCGGCCAGGGGGAGCCCAAAGCTACGAGCCGCCCATAAATGTCAACGTGCTAATCGACGTGTCCGGTGATATCCAGGCGAAAACTATAGAGGGAAAAACAAATGACATCCTGGACAACTTGCAAAGAAAGTTGACTTGAAATGGAAAAGGACAAATATAGCAAATATAGCACAGAATGTGTTTTTGAATAATCAGAAGTCGGAAAAAATACCACTGCGTGTTTTTATGAAGAGGCACAAAGAAATGATTCTTTATGGAAAATACAGTCCTGAGAACAGACTGGACAGAGTTGGAAGAACTTTTGGGATGGAAAATTTGGGATCAACATGCTGGAGCTGAACGCCATAGTGGATGTACCCGCTGCCCACATACTGGTGTACCATGATTTTTCTGGGCTGTGCCGTAAAGGGACAGAGGTCTGGACCGGGCAGGATGCAGACGGCGTTGCGACGGGACCAAGTCGGGGGAGAAACAGGAAAGAGCAGCCCTGACATTCCGACATCAAATGGAAAAACATACCTCCCATGGCTGGCAGACTGCGACTGATCCGGGCTGCAGATCTGCAAATGCACTGACCTCCTCGCACTTTATTGTTAAAAGGAAAGTGTCAGCACGATTTCAGAAATAGTAATAATAAATTAAAAAGCAAGCCTAAAATATCCCATTCTTTTCCCATACTAATAAGTCAGTGCATGACTGCTTGCACATTACTTTACAAGAACGACATACATTAATACCTATGCAGGACACACAAGCCAGGGTCTCTCAGTCAGCCGTTAACTACCAACAACATAATTCACTGCTTTGTTACACGGGATACTGCCAGCACAATGCAAATGAAAGTTTTCTAAACCGAAAAACTATTACTGATGCCATCTCCTCCAACGAAAATACCTGCGACTCCTTCCTTAGAGTTTAATATGGTTCACAAGGGTGGTAATTTTGCTTAGGTGAGATAGAATTACAGGAAGAGACAGAAGGAAAGCCCAGCTATAGACGAGGGACTTAACTACTGTTCTGCTTCCGCAGCCCTAAAGGCTTAATTAGGAACAACTGAATTAAAGCTAAAGCAAGAGCATTCCATGGAATTGGAGGGGGGGGGGGATTGTTGGGGGGGGAAAAAAAACTGGTGGTATCAGAATTTATACTATAAATGGATTACATGGATGAAACATTAACAGGGCTCTTTTTCTTTCACACTCCGGCGCTGTGGCGTCTAGGTGAGGATGAGGCGTCACGGACTGGGGACGATCCCGGCTGCAGGGCCTGGAGAGCTGCCCGATGGCGTCAGCCTCCTGCCAACCTCCGCGGGCCACAGGGGCGGCGCCGTGCAGAGTTTTGAGCTCCGGAGGGAGACGTGTCTGCACACAGCTGCTTTTGGATAAATAATACCGTCCATGCAGCTGAAAACATGTCGGAGCTGGGAACTGCAGTGGTCATCAGATAAAGGCAGCTGAAAACTACTTATAATGATCCCCCCTGGCCTCAACACACACCCCGTGGTTCTTAAAAAAAAAGTTTCTCAGCCGTCCTCTACTCAGGCTGTGCATGATAAGCACCCGGATCTAAGCCGTGGTAGTGAGCCTGTGTGTGAGATCTGGCGTTTTCACATGCTGCCTCTCACTGACAGGACTCCTCCCCTGAGAAAATCGTACAGAATACCCCCATCCACCGAAGCAATCCTACCATTATCTATGCTTACACGCTCATGGGCTCCCCCTAGTGTAGTGTCTGCTTTCGTCACCCTTATGGGCAGCCCAGCTTATGGTGAAACATCCATGCCGTCGACGGTTCAGTCTCGAATCGGAACAGCGATTATAAAAGGCCGTGAGATCTGGGTACGCGGTGACAAAACGGCAGCTGTTCTCGGGATGGTTAGCGAAGCGCGACCGAGATCGCGGGGCCAAAATTTCAGAATATCCACTTTGATCACTTCGCAGCATCTGGAATGATCAAAGTGAGGAGCGATTAGGGAGGGATGCTTATAGACCAGAAACCCGCTTACAGACTCGCGCTGCCGTCTGAGGCTCTGAGACTCCAGAGAGCTCCAGTGAGGCTGCTGCCCCTCTATTCCTTATCAGAGACATGAAAAATATAATCAGTCCTCAACACCGGAAGGTCAAAGCCAGAGATTCCATCGAAATTGAGAGTTTCTGACCGACTCTGTCCGTCTCAAAGATTTCATTGAACCCAACTTCTAGGAGAAAGACAGCAGAGTGTGATAATCTGTGGAGTCAAAGTTTGAATCTACAGGCCAAGCTGATATTCTGAGTGTTTTGGGCGCGTTTCAAAATCCCACAAGGCTGAGCAATACCACAGATCAAAGGTCTTAGCTTAGACAAAAAAAAAAATCTCACACATTTTCTTAGCTTTCAATGCACTTGAAGCTCTGAAGAGGCTTATGTCTGGCTATCTGCGGTGAACACCTTGCGCTGTGGAATATGGCGGATCGTGCCGCGGGTCTGGATATGAGCCAAGCTGGAGAAGAAGTGGCACACAAACAACCGTATCAACAGCTTCATAGATCCAGCTTAGAAATTACAGCAGCATTTAGGATGCCACTGGGGGGTGGCCCAGAATTAAGCTGAAAAGGCCCCGAGTTCTGAGAGAAGTCGACTTCTGGGCCACTTTCTGGAGGACGGGCGATTTCCCCGAGGAGTACGAAGAAAGGCCGAGGCGAAAACATGAAAATGATCACCAAGCAGACCACAAGGCATTTTGCAAAGAGAAGCTTCCAAACATGGTGTTCTCTTAATCTACCTTGCCGGACAACAAGGCAGTAGATATAAGGATAATCTTTGGTGCGCTTTGAAGCATACTCTATTAATAATAATAAATAATAATAATAATAATAGATACTTTATTGTACCCGTGGGGAAATCTGTTTTGACGCCTCCCTCACCTTGATCTTTGTAGAATAAGTTGTCCGCGAAGGGCAGCCACCCATAGCGGCACCCAGGGAGCTGGGGGTTAAGGGCCTTGCTCAAGGACCCGCAGACGTGCTGAGGCTGGGTTTGAACCTGTGACCTTCTGATTACAGGCACACACGCCCCCCCAGTGCCCCAGTGATGGCACAAACAAACCACACTTAAGTCAGTGATCTTTGAAAAGAAAATCAATAGTCATACGAACATTTTATAATATTAAATTTGACACATTCAAGCAGTTCAAGCTGCACGTTGTGCCTAAATACATGATATAAGGGCTCACTGAAGTTTTACAGAGATGTCAGCTCATTAGCTCCTGAAACAGAGTGCAGAGTTGAACCTGATACCTCAGGCACTTGCCTCGTCATCAATTAGCCAGAACCAGCGACACGACCATCTGGCCACACGCATCCCACCAAGGCACCTGCTTGAAATCCTGCCACCACCCTACGATCGGGGGGGGGGGCCTTGAGCCAATCATGGGCTTCTGAGGAAACCTTGGCGATGCCCCTGTAGCTCTGGTGCGACGGGGCTGGGGGGGCTAAGCAACCTTCGCCATCACCGCAAACATCAACCGGCAGCTCCGATGCCGCACCAAAGTGCCCCCGCATCCCTCCTGGCTGATTCTGGAACTTCTGGACATTGTTCTGGAATCTGCAAACAATCTTAATAGTAATCCTGCTTAGTCAGGAAGTGTGTAGTGGGAGGGGCCAAAACAACGCAGAGCAGCAGCTGCACTGTATCTCTGTGACCAGGACTGGATGCTGTTCAGCCAAATAGCCATTTCGATAATAGTTTAAATACTATAATGCATGGCCATAAGTTGAGATTAGCAAGAGAACATTTTAAAATTAATTTTAGGAAGCACTACTTTACACAGGTACTCTCAATAAATGAGTCCTGTTTGTTCTATGAACAAAAAATGTGGAAAGGTACTAGTCATTTTTTTTCAAGATGTGATCTGACTAAATGAGTACAAAATTTTTTAGTTTCCTTCTGGCAATATAAGGACACCACTGTCCATAATTTGCACCTTCAGGCGCAAATATGAATTCCTATTAAATTACTCTGCTAGGTTGTATTTCATTTCCTAAATGAATGTTGTTCAGGTTCACAGTCTGAGGCGCCTAATGAATTATCTGCAAAGGCTTATTTCTGAATAAAACGTCAACTCGGCAGCAAAACAGACGCGTGACTCGCCAGAGCTCTATCGCTCCAACTTTGCCCAAACACGCATAATTAGCGTGTTTTCCACAGATCGTGGTGGAATTTCAAGTTACCACACATCTCGAGACCTCCTCCGTTCGCACGGAATCCGGACCGCCGGGAGATTCAGAATCACCCGATTGTTACCTGGGAACCATCCCACCCAAAGCTATGTCCGGGAGGGCGGGCAGGGGCTAGACAGAGAGAGCTCCACGTCAGCCCGGAAAACGCGGCACCGGGAAGCAGTGGGCTGGGCCTGTATCATAGGGGAGGAGCTTGCTGGCTGAACGCTGCACATCCTCAAACACTCACCTAGCAGGAAATCCCCCACGGCAGAATCAGCAGGCTGGTATCCGACTGACCTGACCTGGGCAGCCGTGTTTTTGTAATAGGGAGGGGCCACACGCCACCTCCATGTGGCGTAGCATCCAGGGCAGAGTCAAAAGCAAGAAGACTGGGGCTTTTGATGTTTCCATGGGCAGTGGATTTTGAAGCCTCAATGACATCTAAACAAACTAGGCATACTTTCTGGGATGGCTTGTTGAGATCTCCGGAAATGCTTCCGGCTTTGAGGGAGAGAAGGAAGAAGCCTTCATACTGAAGAATCAACCAAAGATTCTCTGCTTATTATATAAACCTGACAAACGGTATACATGCATTCAGTCATGCAGATACGAGATTTAGGTCAGGCATCCACTCTGCTTTATGTGCATATAAATATGTACAATTAGAGTAGAGAGCAGAATCCGGACGTACGGCCATTTGACCTTGCTTGAATCCTAACACTCAGAAATCAGTGCCGGCAGAAATCACAAAAAAAAAAAAAAAAGGGATGGACTACTTATCGTCTCTCAAGGAAAATATTCAATATTATCAAAAGACATAAATATCCACACGGAAAAAAAAAAATCAATCATAAAAAAAAGACAGCCAGGAAACCTAAAAATAACTCTGCTAAAGTAACATTGCATATCAAAGCAATAATAAGCCAGTAATTTAATTTGGGTCCCAGCGGGGATAACAGATCCGATTTATGACTGGGCAGTTCACCGTGTCAGTCTTTACCATCAGATGAACAATAAAATAAAAGAGTCAGGCTTTTGGAAGCGGCTGCGGTAGGAGGGGAGGGGGACCATGTCGAACACGAGAAAACAGTAAATCTCCCTCCGTGAGACTATGTATAAATAAGGCTCCTCCACTGCTCCTGAGATGAAAGGGGGTGCATAAAAAAAAAGAGAAAGTTTTCTGCACTAAGTGCATCCCCCCATTCATTCTCTTCCCGACTGCGGATTGGCAGTTCAAAGTAAAGGATGTTCAAAGCCTTAGTAAGGGAGCATTCAAATTAGCTGCTGCGACAGAGGCAGCCTGGTCTGTATGCTGGCTGCAAGTGCACAGCAATATTACCAAAGGGCATTTTTAATTTCACTTATAAGGACCATGATTACAGGGGATTCGAGAGAACGCAAGAAAGTAATTACAAAAATCCACAATCTCTGGCTGTTTCCAAGCTAAAGCCTCCATGAATGTCTCCATTTTAATAGTTTTCCCACATATAATCCTGATGTTCCCCTCAACCTCTTGAGATTGCGGGTGCAAAATCTCAACTCTCGGCCCTGAACGCTCTCCGATCTCACTGTTACCTCACAATGCTCTGAAAACATCACAACCATGCTCATTACCTTTTCATTATCAAAAAACACAAGCAATGATTAAAAAATACTTTTACTAAAAAAAACATTTAGAGTAACACTTTGAAAGGGTGGTGTTAGTGTGCCATAGTGAACAGTCTATAACACTCCTTATATCCTCAATGTAAAGATGCACCTAAGGACACACAGAGTGAATCACAGAATCCCAATCCGGTCCTGGGGGACCTAGACAGTCCATGTTTTTGCTCCCTCCCAGCTCCACCAAAATGTGGACTGTCTGGCAGAGTGCTGGGTGGGAGCAAAAACAGGGAGCGACTGCGGGTCCCCGATGACCGGGTTGGGAAACGCTGCATTACAACATCACTTCAGCTTTAAAATTGACTCAAGTTGGCAGATATTTGTACTAAAAGCAGAGACCAGAAACTATGTGAAGACATACATTTTGTCAGAAGTCACCTCTACAGGGAATCAACGGTGTGTCAGTGAAACAAAATGGCTTAGGATAAAAAAAAAAGAAAAAAAAAAACTGCTGATTCTGCAAGATCTACTGTTTAGGGAAGATGGTGATTCAAGCATTGCGTCGCTAAGATTTTCAATCAAACAATGACTCTCTCTTGTGGAAAAACTGCACTGACCCATAAGTTCTGAAATTAGATGCCATTAAAAAAAGGTTTGGTGTGAATTAGCCTCTGGAAGCCATTTTTGAGCCCAGTCAGCTGCGAGTACCTGCTAGTGGATCAGCACTGTGTGGGTGTCCTGAGTGGAGGGAGGGTTTGGGAAACACGCACTCATCTACCAGCACAATGGCTTTGGCAGACTACCACACTCAGCCACGTGTCAAGCGCTATGAGTGGGTTAAAAACAATTAATCACTACAGTTTTAACTGTACACACATCCTGTCAAATTAATATTAGAATAACATTTATAGTCTATCTGAAAACCATCTGAAGTTAAGGACAGCAACAACAATAAAACCCTTTCAGGAAAAGGGCACAGGAGCCTCGCTGCAAAAGCTGTTGATTTCCTAATATGGTGAAAAGGCCACAAAGACTTATTAATAATTAAAGCATTGTTCTACACAAGGGTGTATAATCCAGGGGGCATAGGAGGAGGAACATGCCCCCACACCGCAATACTCCATGTAGCATCACTTACTCCCAATACATAAACCTTTGGAACTAAATAAGTTGAGTCTCTCGATATCAAACTCTATCCTACACTGTTGGTCCTACAGATGACCTTTAGCAAACAAACATACAGCATGTCGGATGCGATCTTGCAGTGCAAATCTCAGTTAGCTTTCATACAGGGATCGAACGTTTTGGCTGAACCTCACCGAACGCTACACATTGACCAAGGCTCACCCAGTAGATTAAAAGGGATTATTTACTCCGAAAGGGCTCAGACTGCATATTGAGAAGCTTCTGATCTGGAAAGGGCTTTGGAAACGGACACGAGCGGCAGGCAACAGTTCACACCTAACCAAGGAAACCGATGATTCCAGCCAATATGCTAATGCGGCAAGATGATATGAACGCTACACTATGTCAAGATCAAACCAAACGTCCACTGGATATTGATTGGCTACGCGGCCCACTTTTATTAAGGGAATGAAAGGAGAACTGTAACAGGTCCCATGACACCATGTTTACGTTTACCACCATAGAATCTGCTTACTGGGTGTATGCAGGGGTGGGGCCACAGGGACTGAAAGTTGATTGGTCCCCCGAGTGCCTCTTCCCCTGTCACTCACCAGCTCTAAACATATCATTGGCTAATGATACGGTTGCCCCTGTATATAAATTATGGCCTCTTATGTCCCGCCCCCCACCTTAAAAAAATCCTAAAATGGCCCCTGGACTCTGACCAGAGGCATTGAAGCTCATGAGGACCCTCACCTTGAGCTTGTCGAAGCGCTCGCTCAGGGAGGACACCTGGTGGTCCCGGTGGCGACCCACCAGCTTACACAGGGCACAGATCAGCTGGTCGTCCACCACGCAGTACATGTTGACCTTCTCGTTCTCATGCTCCAGGCAGGTGAGCCCACGGAGGTGTGCGTCGGGCACGGGCTCCACTAGCCGATGGCTGGTGAACGGCTTCTTGTTAGGGTGTGTGGCGCGCAGGCAGCGGTCGCAGTAGGACACCTCGCACGTCACGCAGGTTTTGACCGCCTCGCGGGGCGGGTCCTGCTCGCAGAACTGGCAGCCGACTCGCTCCAGGGACATGGCGCTGGCCGGACTACCACGAGCGGCAGTGCCGTACGGCCGGAGCCTGCGGCTCTCGCTGGGGGAATTGGGGCCGCTCACGGAGGCCTTCTGGAAGCGGTCGATAATGTTCTGCAGTGTCACATTGCGCTTGAGGCCCTCCAGGCCGCGGTGGTTCAGAGTGATGACGTAGCGACACGTGGGGCACTGGAAGGCGGAGATGGACTCGACGGGCTCGTTGCTGGAGCAGTGGGACACCAGGATGCGGTGGGCGCAGTTGAAGCACAGGCTGTGGGCGCAGGGTAGAAGCAGGGGGTCTTCAAACAACTCCAGGCAGATCGGGCAGGTCAGCTCCGACTCCAGTGTTTCCATCTTCAGTCGAACCGATCTAGAGGTGACATCAAATCCCACAGAAGCTGGTCAGTAACCTGCAGGGTAACAGATTAGCAAATCAGAATCTGTAACCCAGCGAGGCATAGCCTGCTGGCCCTCGGTCGAACTTAGGCAGAACACAACCCCGAAGGCCGTAGGTTCGAGTCCCTTGGCCGGCAGAGTTATATCACCATTGGACCCTTAAGTAAGGCTCTAAAACCCAACAGCATTTACGACACCGTCTGACACTACTCTCTGATTCTCACTTCAATGTTGCTTTGGACAAGAGCATCTGCTAAGGAAATGTAATTACGAGGTAAGATCTCAAAGCATGTGGTCGCAAAGCAGATTTTAAATCATACTGGACACCATCGCTGCCGCTACAGTGAGAGGTAGCTGGCGATGCCTCAAGATAATGATACGATGAGCAAAAAACCAGCTGGCCAGACACATAAACAGGATCCAAAGCAACAGTTTACGGTAAATCGACAGCAGGACGACACACAAGGTAAATCCTAACAGACTGCAGAGCAGCTTCATGTCGTGCCACTCGAGCAGACAGACAGGTGAGGTGTGCACTGGTCTAGCGGAGGCTACCGACGTCATGAAAACCGAAGCACAAGACGGGATAATTACTGCCGTGTGTAACGATTCTGCTTCTGTGGCAGCCATCAGTACCACCAAGATGAACAGGGAGGGAACTTGTGACAAACGCAAGGGAGCTGGCTTCATGTGTGATCTAGGCCCAGACTGGTATACGGACAGATCCAGTTTATGTGTGATCTAGGCCCAGACTGGTATACGGACAGATCCAGTTTATGTGTGATCTAGGCCCAGACTGGTATACGGAC
>JAODKE010000002.1:23380745-23404619 GCA_026779605.1 Mormyrus hasselquistii
GGAAAGTGAGGCAAGTATTACGGGTGTGAGAAAAGCGGGGGGGGGGAAGGAGGGGCAAGCGGGGGAGGGTGTGGAAAAAGAGGAGGGGGGGGGGGGGGGGGGGGGGGGTGGGCTGTATATACACCGCACAGGGACAGTGTAAGCCAGTTTAACTAACCGGGGGGCAGCTCAGTGGAGAGGAGATCTTAAACTCATCCACATCTGATCAATAAATACAGCATTTAAATGCTTAAACTCCAATCACTTTTTCTCTGCATATTCTATGCAAGGATAAAGAAATAGCAGAAGAGATTTTTTCCCATTTAAAGATCACATAAAAGAGTGTCCCTTCCTAATTCATCTTTAACCACTTCCCGCATTGCTCTGAAGGCCCAGCTTTAATAGTGGCTTTTTCCCACCGATCGTAATATTTCCGCATGGATGGATCTGAAAGGCCCCTAGACATAAAAGCCAGAAATCTCTTAACCTGGGCCACCGGTGTGAAGCACATATACTCCCAGTACTCGGTGACACACGAGTCGTTAAGGAGCGAGCTTCTGTACAGCAGCTCACACTCCAGAACCTGATTCAGGAGCAAGGAAACTAAGGAGCAAGCGCAGCCCCCACCTCCAGAAGCCTTTGAGGGGGCATTCAAATGGACGACCCCTGATAATACAGTTCTATTAGGGCTTTCCATTCCTGACGATAAATCCCATCTTCTCTCCAGCGAGCCCTGTACACCCCCGAGAGCCAATTGATTTGTGTGGCTTACCTTCTGCTGTTAAAGCTCTTTTCGTTTTTGAAGTCAAATATGAAACGCTTTTTGACAAACAAAAAGCCGACAGTGATACTGTGATTGAATTATACTCCCTGTAATCTTGCCGGTTCTTCGATGCCATGATCTAATCGAACCCCGTGTAACATTTCTTTTGGCCAGCAGAATGCACCCCGGAACACACCTAAATGTAATTTGTCACTACAGTCAATGAGTAAATTGCTTTTAAACCACCCACCGGGCCACAAAATGCCCTTTCCCCCATAATGCTATAACTTTAATCTCCATAATCGTGCTTCGGATTCGAGAAAGTTACAAAAAAAAAAATTTTATTCAACAACTGGTACTTCTACTGCTACTGCAATAATACTACTATTACCAGCATTAGTTGCACCATGACCAATGAAGAGGACTGAAATACACTTCAAATTCATTTAGATACATGAAACCTTTTTTTTTTAGTAGCTACAACTCGAAACTGCTTATATTTTGCCATTCCCCCTGGGAATAAGTGAAAGTTCAGCAGGAATATACGTTTCCATGCACACATTTAAAAACAGTTAATCCCGTTAAGAATCTTCGTCCTGCTGTATTGGATCACCTTACTGAGGAAAGCCATTTGGGGCATGGCGCAAAGTGAAACAGAATAGGGTTCTTTTTTTTTGGGGGGGGGGGGTGGGGGTGTTCATTTTCACCAGGAGGAGATAAGTTTCAGTCACCACAAAAGCACAGTGCTAATCAGACACGGGGAGTAAACAGGAGGTGGAGACAGCGAGAGGGTGCGAGAGCAGCGGCAGCCGCGTTCGTCCTGCAGAAGGTCAGCATTAGGCCTGTTTCCGGTAATGAGGCGCAAGGCTAATCATCCAACGTGTGGCACATCGTCTCCGCGGAAACCTAGAGAAGTGCTGACGACTCTGTTCCGGGGTGGGGGGGGGGAAGCGAAAGACACAGGGGATGAGCCAGGGAAGCACACACTGTTCCCTAAGAGGGGGATACCGGTCCACCTACCACATAACCCCCCCACACGCCGAATGCATGGACACCAGGGCGGGGCGAGAAACCCGGATGCGGCTCACACACTCGTCTGGCAGACGGCAGGGCTGTGGAGACGGGGGGGGGGGAGGTTCCTGCCGCATGCATATTAACCCTTCGAGTGATTTCTGTGACTCGCGATAAGCAGGAGGCCGACAGCGGATCGCTCTTGTGACGCACAGATAACTACAAAGCGTGATTATAGTGCTGTTCAGCGGCGGCCTGCTTTTAAATCAGCCTCGCTAAATGGAGATTCTCTCACCAGTCAGCAACAAGTCTTTATGTAACAACACACCCTTATCTGAGAATGGCTGGAGTACAAAAGAGAGCACCTTTTAAAAAAGAAATCTGCTTAAAATAAAGTGCTAATTGATAGTTATACATAAGGAAATATATGTTTTGGGACAGACTTGGTTGCTGTTTACAAAGAACAAACAAAAAACTGAGTTGATAACAGAATACCGCAGGGACTCGACACAGAACCTGGCTGGGCTTTTAAAAAAAAAAAAAAAAAGCATGTGACAGCATTGTGTGACATTTCAGGAACAATGACAAATAACCTTGTCTTAACAATCGTGGGGAAAACTGACGAGTGAAAAGCCTTGTAGAATGGGCTCTTCCTTGAATTATATTTACAAAATAATGGGCCAATAATAACTCAGGCGACAAAAACATAAAAAAAAAAAAAAAACCAGGACGCCTTTCAGGCCGACAAAACATAGCACACGTAGTCATTTTCTAACAAAATCAAAATCTATACCAAACAAAAAGCAATTCTCAAAGTACCTTTTTGGTGAAAGACCAGAATTAGGATGAATATCAGACAAAGGTCCACTTTTTCAGTATGTCCAAAGAAAAAAATATATCCGGGGAAAAAAGATACTGAAGGGAAAGAACAGCATCCCCTAGTCAAGGCTAAAAGCCCACATTCGCTCTATCCTCATGGATCAGGCTCCAGGTTTAAAAGGCTCAGCTCAGACCTCACTTCAATTACTCCGTGGCAGGGCTCAAACCAGCCGATGGTGGGCTGTCAGAGACCGGGGGGGGATCTGGTTATCAGTGACGACCCCCCCCCCCCCCAGCTGATAGGGTCACGGCTGCCTGGCCCGTCACTGTAATTGAGTCATTCGTCTTGTGTCAGTGAGCCGCTAATGAGAAGCCTTCCTGTTGGTGGTCTGGCTTGCGATTTTTTGGGGGAGGGGGGTGGTAGCTGGGACCGGAAAGCTGGTTTTCAAGGCGGGCGCTTAGCTTGTAAGCCTGGGGGAAGCTTTTGTTTATGTCTGACGCTCAGCAGACAGATACGGCTGAGGTTAGCTCACGCTGCGCCGCGGCGCTCCGCCAGCTAAATTCATTACCGTAATCGTCAATTTGCACACAAGAGAATCTGAATGACCCCGTTTTTACTTTAAGAATTTACTCAATGGCTAAGTCACACCACGGGGAACGCTAATCATAATGGTGATCTCGGCCCCTGGGGGGGGGGGGTACACTGTGTCTCAGAAGAAAATAATTGTGGGAATATGATGCTGGGGGGTAACAAAAGGTTATTTTTACATTGACATGGATGAAGGAGAGCAGAGAGCAGGCTGAGGGCTGCAGCTTCAGAGCTCCTGTCATCTCGCTCAGCAGTAACATGTAAGTTTTTATTATTTATTTATTTATTATTATTATCATCATTATTATTATTATTATTTATTTTTTTTTTAAACTGTTACCCGGATACAACACAGCCCAAAGCAAACAAACCCTCCAGTACATACATGCAGATGGACTCCTGTGTGATTTCTGGCTTCCTGACTCCAGCAGATGCTTTTTAGTTTCACGCTTTGCAATATTACTAATTAAAAAACAAGTATTAGCTCTTGCTTTTGATACTGAGGAAAATGCATTTCATTTATGACATATACCGGAAAAAAACGTCAGCATAAAACAGCAGATAGACAGCTATATGTCTGTCTTGTTCTCCTGGAAATCCCTATGCACTCGAATCCTAAAGAAAAGCCAAAAACAAAATCACATATAATAGACATATTTGGACATTCTAGATAAAATAAGGCCATTTCTCGTTGACAGGTTTTAAAGCAGCAATACACAAGGGGTAATCCTTGGTAGAAGACATGTCTGTACCATTTTCCTTGAAAACCTCCTCAGGGACTTTAGGAAGCTTTCAAACTTGAAATGCTTTTCGTGGCTTTTAGAATCACTTTCCACTGAGAGGGAAAGGTGAGATGGTGACTGCCCACATCACCTGTGCTTGGAGATTAAGGGACAGATACTTGAACGCGAGTCTGGTCCAGTATGGACTCTGTAGGGACTGCTGCCGCATTCTCAGCTCTTCCGGAGCCACATCACTCTCAAGGTATCTCCTACGCCTTTCCCCCCGAGCAGCGGCGAACGCCCAATCCCCCGGACGCAGCGACGTCCACATCGCCATGAATATTACCAGCAAGTCCACGTCGCTTCGTGAAACGGTCCTGTGGCTGCTGATGACAGCGTCTACCTTAAGAACGATTTACGATTCAGAGGAAATGTGTTTGGGTTGACTGCCGTTTGCGTAACTAAGCGACGACAAAAGACATAACAATGCTTGTGAACTAGGCGAGTCTGTGACGGGACACGTGTGAGATTCACATTCTTCAAATGTCTTCTAAAGGTTAAGGGATTCCAATAAGGACGGCTACACTACTGCCGCGGCCGCGGCGACAGAGCGCAGCACGGGCGGATGAATTAACTGTTGTCATTTTGCTGCTTTTGGCGAGCCTCACCCATTATCATTCACAAACAGGCATTTTACACTGACAGCTTTACAGTGATGCTTTAACATTGCCAAGCGGTATATTGCCTAGGGTGGATAACACTGAGCCGCACACTCCATACCATTTTCTCACAGCAATTCAATCTAAAAAACCGTTTAAAAGGCATTAAAGCGCCTCACATCTTGTTAAGCTCATGTCTAATGTTTCACTATGTCTTGGTGAGGGGGGAATTGATTGGCTGACACCAAAAGGTCTTTGGAATCCTCTGCCTGACCTACCCTATTTGCCAGCAGAGGTGGATAGTTCAGGTCCAGAAAGTAAAAAAATCCAGACCAGGACTTTGTTTCAACCAACCAGCTCGGTATGAAGAGTCAGTCACAGAGCACTCCAACTAGACGGTCGATAGAAAATCTTGGTCTGGATTTTTGACTTTTCGGACTTGAACCATCCACCTGTTTGTGAGGAACGGCACATACTGGACCCGGCCTGTGAGTGGCTGCAAAGAGGACCCAAAACACCACATACCAACATGCAAACTGCAAGAAATGGTCATTCAGAAGAGGAACGCAGATAAACACACATGCATCACACCATAATATCATTATCTTCCCTGGCCTGATTTTCTGCATATTTGCACTTTTCTAACACTGAACGTTATCCACTCTTCCAAAACTGATTGTTGGAAGGAAACTGGAGCAAACAAAGACCAGAAATGTGATATCCGTGGCATATATTTAGTAAAGAAAGTTATGCAACACCCAACGCTCCTGCGTAATAAAAAACTACCCTCTTCGCCTCGACAGCGGGTTACGTCACCATTAGCAGGAGTGAATGCAGACGGACCCTTCATGCAGTTACCGATCAGTCAGGCGCTCTTGGGAGGTTCTGGCTCATTTCTGCATCAGCACACTCACATTTGTGGGTTTATGAGCAAGAACAGGTAGGGTTAAGCCATTTCCAGAGCATTCGAAAGGGATTTAGATATAACATGGACCAGATAAGTTCAAAAGCACGGAAGACTTTTCTAAACTGATCGGATGCAGATACGCAGTATTAGCACTCTATCCGTTTGACTAAAGAGCTTTCAACTTCAGCTAAAGGGTAGGCGATCTAACGCTCGGCCCCTATATTTTTTGTTACAGGGCTGAAGGCACCTTTTCTTCAGAGATGGCAAATCACGCAGGTTCTGACACAGCAAAGCAGACTCAAACCATGACACAAATGCCAAAAGGTTTGAATGCTGGAATGATGCTGGAATGATGCGTTTTGTTTTAATTAGACACACTATGCAAATAATTAGACATACCGGTCAAATTTGAGACAGGTTTTCATGCTCCACTTATCACTTGGCAGTGGTTTTTTGTCGCTGCTCTCAGTCACGGATCATATTCCCAGTCTGCTTTTGATGGTGAAGTCATAAACTCAGATCAGCCAAACTGGGAGGAGGTCTGTAGATGAGGAGATGTTCCTAGGATTCTTTAGGACTTACATTTTGCATATTGGTCTTCAAGGGATTTTAGCAGGCATGTCACTCGTAAGAAGATTAACAGCTTTCTCCATTTCGAAAAGAACTACAAAAACTAACCCAGGTTTTCAAACGGATGACCCTAATTATCCTTTCCCCTCCATTTAAGGTCAAACTATATAAAATTTCCATAAGAAAATACATAATTTAGTTTCTGAATATTTTTTCCTATTTTCCCTTTTTTTAAGAAACTGATGATTAATTCAAGCATAATTATTCACAGTAAATAAAAAGCAAACTGTGTGTCTGTAGCAGACTTGGGATGGAAGATTAACCTCTTGCCATCTCCCACCCAGGTCACGCAGACGACTTAAGCGCAGTCTGCTTTGTGCTGACAGAGACCGCACACTGGGCTTGTGCGTGGACAGTGTCGTATCTACACGTCTAGGCTAGCTTCCCACATGCAGGACCTCCCGGGGTTTCTCAGATAACTGATATGCGATGCCTCCATGGAGCTCCAGACAAAAAGCCCCTCACAGAAGCTCGGCTCTCCTCCGTGCAAACACGCGTAAACAAGCAGCTGACTGCCCCGGCGTAGTCTCAAATATAATGCATTTTTAAGTGCGTCTTTTTGCAGGGCCTTCAATAAGAGACGTGGTATTAAATTTAAATTATTAAAGCTGAGCGCAGCTATGGTACTTTTAGCACCAGGAGCAACTAAAGACAAGCGGGACTCTGTTGGGTCGAAATTTAAGTGTCTCCATTGCAGATGCTACACAGTAGTCATTTCAGGGAGGAACCTGGAAGGTAGAATTTGCGCTTGCATTTCATCACGGGTGCCAATTTGCCGTTTCAGTTACACATGCTTCCCAGTGGCCAATACCCAGCACTGAGCCTACATCCCAATAAAATCAATAGCCAGGAACACCTGTACATCCCTCTGAAGCTCTTAAAGAGCACGGTCCTATCTTACTGGCACGCAGTATACCACTGACAAGGGGGTCACCCAGCCAGCTACATATTATTGATGCCCCTCTGCTGACAACAACACTGTGATAAAAGCGGCCCTGGGAGCCTATGAGAAATTTACCGGGCCTTAGAAGGAAGTGAGAGAGAGAGGGAAAAAAAGGGGAGTGGCTAAGAATAACCTCCCCTGATTGGCTCCATCAAATGCAGGTAGTTGAGCACAGCACGAGCCACGTGAAACTCACTATGATTATTATGCCTGCAAATGTCACCACAGGGCAGGAACAAACATACCAGGATAAATATCTCGATGATTTATGTCTCCTAGACACTGAGTTCACACTTACTTTAGATATTTGTTTCTTTTTTGTTTATATGGGTTGAAGGTTCTTTTTGTATAGAGTTTCCCCTTTTTAAACAGAACAATGGCAATTCCTTACCACAAAGATTTCAATGGCGTTCTAGAGTTTCCCCTCACTGCAGGCTCGCTATTTGCGTTTCCAATTCTTGAATGCTATTTACTCATGTATTTCTATGTCTACTCATTAATCCCATGTTTACATGCCACACCTCTCATCAATGAGCAACCATGGCAGCAAAAGATCCTTCTGTTTCATTTCCCCGTAAACGCCGTCGTAAGCCGACACAACTTCAATCTCACGCTTCAATCTAAACTCACGAAAGAGTGTGAACTCCAAACCCCAAACTCAGTGCGCTGCCGGACTAATGAGATATTCTCTATGTACCTTTCGTGATAGAATTCCTATCAACATGCTAATTTTTTCAGACCCTGGGGGCATACAAGGGAAACCTACAAAATATCACAGCAAGGGGAGCCTGATATTATTCCTTGTGGTTGTATGATCAAGCGACACTTGGGATTGTTGGCCGGAGCTGAGTGACTTGACCTGAAAAGTCAGTGGTGATCGTAGGGATGGTGGGGAAACCTCTGACCAAGGACGCCCATTCCATACCCAACGAGGATTCAACAAAAGTTCTTTCAAACAGCAAATATAAAACGCGAGCCATTTACATTATTACCAAATAATGTAGCCTTATTAAACACTAAACTCAAGAGGAACCTAAGATGTTTCTATGGACGGGACTGAACTGACTGGCACGGAGCCCGAGACTCAATCTCATCTACGGTTCCTAGCCGGGCTTAATTTAGCCTCATTATTTACCCATAACGTGAACCCACAGAGCTGACCCACCTCGACGGCTGCCAGCCTCTCCACTTACTGACGAGAGTGCGCGCTTTTGTAGCTCTTAAACGGACAGCTAATTCTCTGCTTGTTCCCTTCTCTTTGAATAATGGCTGATAAGCAGGACAATGGCCCCTAGCTTCAGGGAACATTTGAAGCCGGTAGAGAGGAATGCTCTTCGTCACTTAGCCATTGAACACACACACAGAGGCAGGGATCATGTTGTAAGGTCTGCTGAAGGTTGGCTCAACTTCACAAAACTGGAGCTGGCACAGAAATGGATAAAACCCTCACAAAGCCTGCCTCACTGAGTCCAGATCTGATGATAAGCGGGGTCAGATAAGACGAATGGGTCCAGCATCTTGCTTCAGGTCAGGCCTCAAGCCGCAAGACCAATATGTCCTTGAACATATAAAGTGTGCATAAATTAAAACTGACCAAAAAAATAAGATCTAAAAATGCTTTACACCGGGGGTGGCTAATCTTATCCTCGAAAGACTAACATGTATGCAGGTTTTTGGGATAATCTTCAGGTCATCTGTTCAAACTGTCTGAACTCATCAGCCAATCAATCCTCTAATTAGTCATCTAATTACAGAGCTGCAACAAAAACCCTCGTACACAAGGGCCCTTCCTAGATAAGACTGGCCACCCCTGCTTTACACTAGAAAAATTCCCTAAACACTATCATTCCACAAGAATGACATCGCATCATTTCAGAGACCCATCCAAAAAAAAAAAAAAAAAAAACACACTTTTACCTGGGGGTGAACGTGCCCCTGGTCACTTTGGATGGTTCGCTGGCCCCCAAAGAACCAAAACGCAAAGAGCAGACACACCCAGCCTCCAGCTAGCCGGGGGAGGCGAGACAGGAACCTTCCATTAATACATTAAAACAGCCGTCATGTTCGGTGTTACAGGAGGACAAGAGCAAGACGTGTTGTGAGCATGAGAGGAAAGGGTGGACTGAAGAGGGGAATCAGGCTTCCTCTCGAACCGCGTCGACAGTCCCTGGATATAAATAGGCCCCTTCAATGGCATATGAAAGAAACGCAAGGCATTTCCTATCAGAAGCAAGCCATTGTTTTCCTTGGGAAGACGTAGGGCTTTCCAGGAAGGATTCAGTCTCTTTGAATGTCAGACTTTTCAGGGTTGACTTCTATTAATTTATCAGGATGACGGACTGCACGACGGCAACCGCATTCATCTTGACAAGCATCTGCATCAAAGTCATGACTTGACGGGAGGTTCGAGTCGAAGGCAAATCCAGCGCTTTAAGAACAATTCCTGAGACCCCTGCCTCAAGCGTTTGGGATATAATGCCAGTCAGCTTAAAATGTAGGGCAGGGACGACGGTGATTTTTACTTTGTTAGCCCTACGAAGACATCTTTTACTCTGACTGGAGAAAAAAGGCTGCCTAATTAAATGTAGCATATGGAGATTTCAGAACAGCTCTGGTAAAAATTTAACATCTGATATTTCACCAGACTGTCGAAACTAAAACCTGGCCGTATTTTAAAACATCGAAAATGAAACTAATCAGAAACAATCTGCACCCAAAAAGAAAACAGGACGTGTTTCCTTAGAAACTATACAAAGATATTTTGCCGCATTCACGGTCGCTGAGTGAAATTTGAATATAAACTGCAATTAATCTGACATGCCCTTACATGCGTCTCTGACATTGTACCCTCTGAATTTTAAAAATCTGAAGCTGGCGTGTGGCAAAATTCCAAATTACAGAAAGACCCATCAAAAAACTGAAATATAAAAATAAAATGTATTTTGAGGAGTCTTACCAAGCATGAGACAGCTGAACAACACGTTCACAAAGCAACAAATAATCCCTTACAACTACAAGTACTGGAAAGCGACAGAATTAGCTCTGAGTCAGAGACATTCCGTTTCTCCCTCCAGATACTTAAAAAAACCAATTAAAAGTGTTAAAAAAGGTGCTGGTTGCAGACAGAATAAATAGTATACATAGTTTGAGTTGGAAACTAGTTCTGTGTTTTCACAATATTTTTTGGGTTGCATACCAGGAACCGTTTCACAACCCATGCGATGACAGAACAGTTATTCGGCTAAGGGATCGTGTTGAGATGCTGACTGGATTAATCAAAAACATACTGTAGCTTATCACAGCTGTGATACACTGGCGGTGTGGGGCTCAGCAGGTTAGACCTCCGTGGTTAGAGGTCGCAAAATATTCCCTGGACCCTTGAGCAAGGCCCTTAACCCTTCCCGGAATTCTCCAGAGGCATCGGAGAAATGGCCTGACGCCGTGTTCGGACGACACGTCTCACTCTCGCCCGTGTGCGTGTCTCAAAGGAGAGCAAGGCTGGATATGTGAAAAGCAGCATCCCAATATACAGGCACTTCTGCAAATGCTGAATAAAGCTTCATTTCATGGTGATGTGACATGATTTGACATTTAAAGTCCATTGTACATTAACTCAGTGAAGCCATTTTCTTTGATGAAAACCTGGATATAGTATGTCACCTGAACCAAAATGGAATGACGCTATTTGATGCATATGTAACTTAAATTAACCAAAGAGGCCATTTCATTTCTTCTTGGTAAAAAAAAAAATTGTAAAAACTAACAGAGCCATCACATGCAAAACAATGCATTCTCTCTCTAGTCCAATATCAGTTACATATTCACAATGTCAGCTATTATACAAATAATTTCCAGCTCGATTCTCAAGTTGCTAAGCCAAGAATCGTTTGAAATAGAACTGACCATGTTTGAACAGAAAAGACGAAGTCTATTCACTTTGAAAACACCCGTGTGAATTGCCCACCGATTGGATTGAGCCTTTGTGCTGCTTGTGTCAGAAAAACTCTTTGATGGTTCATGCATCAAGGCTGGTTGTGGAGGCAGGGGGATCTGATAGCAGGCAGTGGCTGGGGGGATTCTGATACTGCTGAAAAACAGCGACGTAGCTGTGGAGGCTCAAAGTGACAGCCAATCAGCAGACAGCAAATCCCAACCTGCTCCGTAAATCACCAGAACAGCTGACCACACAGGCCAGCTCTGTGCGTCTGCGCATGACAGCAACAGGTCACAAAAAAAGAAAAGCATTGGAAAGACTATTAGTGCTTTTCCACTGGCATACAGGAACCAAGCCCTACCCAAGCTGTACTGCAAAGAGGGACCAGTTACAGCACAGTTCCAGCACGGTTCCAGCTCGCTTCGGTTTTCCACTGCAGAAGGGTCGCTTGCCGGGTTTGGAGTCACAGTGACAAACTCGAAGAGAGACTTATTTACTGTACTTCATGTGGACATCACAATTTACTATGTGCTAATTTCTATATGCATTTCAACAAAATCAGGTGGTGGCGACACAACCAGCTTGCGCCATGTCAGTACGAGTATGGTTCGAGTACGGCTCGAGTACGGCTCGCACAATTTACAAGGAAAAACCATCAATTCACAATATGGCTTGGGTACGGCTTGGTTCTTGTTGGCAGTGGAAAGTGTCATATGACAGTATTTTACATGTTTCAGAGTTTGATACGCATTAAAAATGGTCTGATATACCAAGAACGAAGAGCAATGAAAATTTAAAACCATTAATCAATGTGGATGAAGTTGTCGAGAGAAACTCATTTGCAGAGTAAGTTTATCATCAAGACACTCCAGACAGATTAAATTATCATTCAGACGTACAAACATTTTCACACTCCTGTGGCTAAAAACAAATGTTAACTCACAAATAAATCTAATTAAGAAGCAAACAGATTCATTAGCCGAACCATTTCAACATTCTAAAATCAGGACGAACGGGAATAAGCCAACAAGCAGGAACAAGCAAAACTGCAATATACTGAAAAGACAGATCACAAAATTACACAAGGGAGATAACATTTCCAAGAACTGCCAACTGAATGTGAAGAACACAAAACAGAGAAAATGGCGACACAAACAAAAATCATTCCATTCTTAACTGGTGTCCAAAACCTTGGAAAAATGATACATTTTTGCAGAAACATAGTTTGGAATACAAATTAAAAAAAAATAATAAATAAAAAATACAGACTACAAAATGGAGTCCTTGGTGATAAAAACACACAAATCCTGTAACAATGAGTCAACATGCTGAAGCATGATGACTGCCTGAGTCTCTCTCTCTCCGGCAACACTACGACTCGAGAAAGGCATTTTCTATCTGTGTCAGCCTGTTCCCTTATCTTCCCATCATGAAAGAACTCTCTGGTCTCCCAGCAAAATATAAAATGTACCCGTCTGATACAAGTACTGCAAATTATGACAGTTGGTTTTAATACTGGGTTTGATCAATAGGACCCTTGAAGGACCCAAACGAGTCCCACCTGCGTTAGCTTGATTCTGTTTCATTATATCCCTCCGACATGACAGTCAACTATGACACCTGAGGTGGACAGAACCATGACATCAGGGTAAGGATCTGTAATAATAGGAGCACAAATCATCGCAGCTCTTCAAAAAACATCATTGTCGCACAACATCTACAAGAAGCCACAACGGAGCAGGCAGTAGAGCCCAAGTGAGCACACGGGTTTTAACGTTTTATAGATTAGCCGACCCGCTTAACAACAAAAGCAATAATAACTGCAACATAACAGGGCCAGAGAATGTGCCTGGCTGTGTGCATGCAGAGCAGTACAACTACGAAGAACGACATGAATCCCCACAGCTGTTGGGAAAAATGAGCCTTTGTGGACGTAACGTCTATGGAACTGGGTTGGGGAGCTCTGTGCCAGGCAGGATTATGGGAAACGGATGATAGCAAACCCACAGCACAGCTGTTGGCTGTATCCCAATGGAACAGGAGCCACCTTATGTAAACAGAACCAACATGGCAAACAGAGACAGAATGAGGGAAAGTTCTTGTAAAGTATGGGGTATCATTTAGCAAAAAGAATAGTATGCCGCAGCCCAAGACATATATAAACACATGGCAATCCACACGCTTAAAGACACCGTGCTTATTATAAAGACACAATATAGCAGTCAAAGTACCTGGTCGTGGCAATACAGCAGGCCTGCATTCTTATATTTGTTTAGCAGACTCTTCAATCCAGAGCTCCTTACAGTTCATGAAGCTTTTCCATTTTACTGCAGAAGACTGATCGAAACAATTTGGATTAAGTGTCTTGCTCAAGTGCACCTCAGTCCCTCTCTCGGCGTTTGAACCACCAAGTCACAATATCATTTTTTTTTCTCTTTTCCTTCAAATCGAGAGCTGATCTTGAGGCTTAGCCGACGGTGCAGAAACCGTCCTAAAGTGTTACGCTGAGCCACTGGGAGAAACACAAGCTATGCTTACGGTTATCCTCAGCTGTGAGCGCCGGGGGAGGAAAAGAGGGCGGCTGTACGGCTGACCCTACTGCGAGGAACCACTGAAACGACGGACTCAAAGCGACCATGGTGAACCAGAGTGCGGCACAAACATGGCACCCTAGAGGCTCCGGAAACGAGGAGGTGGTGCGTCCTTCGCTTACACACTCTGAGGGTCATCACAAGGTCTTCGGCCGAGATCGAGTCAAGTGAAGTTAAATCATAAACATGAGCTGGCTGTACTTGGGCCTTCAAGAATCACATGCAGATGGGGGTGGGGCGGGATGACTCACATGCTACGTCACATGCGAGTTCCAAACCACCGGCATGGGACGAGAGACCAAATCACGGCTTGCCGAAAGAATCTCTGAACACAACGATCGTCGCGGCTGACGCAGAGGAACACACCGTACGGCGGTCAGAGCTGCTGCCGTGACTCTCCCATTCATGGTTTCACTCCCTGATCTGGTTTCGTTATCGTCTGCCGATGATCTCAAAGGGACAGCTGAACGTGGGCCACATCCAGCCTGCTTAAACACGCGCGGCCATAATACCTGACCACGGCAATGCAAGGAATCACAGACGCCGACTGAGAGTAACCGAAGAACACGCAGGGCGACAGAAGCGCGTGTGCGCTTCCTTCTGAGCACCACTGAAATTAATTAACATCTCAGATAAGGAAACTGATTCATAATGCATGACACAGACTTATTACTGTGAATATAGACTATGCAAACACAAGCTTGGTCCGCAGGGAAGGAGAACATCAATACTGCGGAGAAAGACTCACTTGAGACGACTGTACCATTTATGTCTAAATAAGAGAAGGCTGCCAGTTTCCTTTTAAAAGGCTCATATAGAAGTTCAATGACGGAAAAATCAACACAAAACCTCCAGACCACAATGTGAACCTCCAATTTTCTTTAAAACAAAATTAAGTGTATTACAAAGTTCATACACTGTTGCAGCTCATGAAAATATTAACAGCTACTATGAGTGGAACAGACTTGGAACATACCAGAAATTCTTTTTAAGCCACCTTACAAAATCTTATCAGACACAGCCAAACGCAATGTTATGGGAACGTTAAACAAATTACGCCAAAACACACACACACGCACGCACACATGCACACACACACGCACACACTCAGCAGTGCTACGTACGCTATCGTGCGAGTAACCTTCTCTACAGAAAAACAGAACGAAGCGAGGTCACGCAACGCCAAAATCCAGACAGCGGCATTTTCCCAGACCGAGGCTTTGTCTAGGAGGCCTGTAATAACAGACACACATTAATTAGAATAAGTAAAAGCACACTGACTTGAGTTTGGAGCCCTGAGCATTGTAAATTTATATTTTATAGGCTCAGAGGAAACAGTTATATAATGGGGGGGAACACAGAAGAAAAATGAGGGTGAAACATAAACTAAAATGCAGATCCTGACTCAGAACAGGTCGATCCCAAACTATTTTCACACCCCTGTCCGCCTTGCCGATGACCACAGTCACACGTGAATGCTTATGACAGCCCCGGCAACAGCCTATAAACATTTAACAATGACACTTCTGCAAGCATTAAATGCTCGTTTCATTGTTGGGAGGTTGTCACGCAACAGTGCTGATAATGCAGTGCTGACAGTGTTAGTCACCTGTGCGGCCGCTACGTTTCATCATTACATTCAAGGGATGCAAAGGAATAAAACAAAAAAGTAATTAACGGTGAAAGGAATGACTATTTATCTCGGAGTTTATCTGACTGGGGAGGAAAACACAGGCATGAGGCAGGCTAGTGGAGTGTAAATGTTGCTGTTGTTGTGAGAAAACGCAAGATCTTTATCCATAATAGACATATTAAATCCCCCCCTGCCCCCAACGACTGATTAACCCCCTTTAAATTCCTTTTGGATGTTTAACATCTCCAGGAAAGGGGTACTGCTAACCCGCTTTCCGCCAGTAGGGCAGCTCTTGCCTTTTAAACAGACCTCAGCAAATTCCAAACAAAAGAGGCTACATCACTGCCAAACAAACAAAGCTTATTATTACATTTGTTCAATTTATGTAAATTTGTTTCCTCAGAATAAAACCTCCAGACTGTAGAAGGGCATAGGATCTAATTCAAAACATTATGTTGCAAATCAGATTCCTGGAAAAGCACACATTACCTTTAGAGCATAAATCCATCTACATGATTTATACTACAGCAAACATTTCGCGATCAATTTAAGACCAAGATAAAACGTGAAATTACTTGGACAAATTTCTATTTAGTGGTCCTAGGTATAATCTTTAAAAACGTCTCGATTTCTTAGTTGTGTTTCCATACATCAAAAGAGAAGAAACTCAAACTTGTTAATTAGACACGAACGTTACTTTTCTCTTATGACCGTGGCATGTAAATATTTCATATTAACATATAAAGATTTAATCAAAAAGCAGATGTCGCAAGTCACTAACTTTTAACTATTTACTTCAGTTTACCAGAAAGTCGTCGTAGAACCGTCTTGAACCATAAACAGTAACTTTCCTATGGGAGAATAAATACCTGTGTAACTTCATTACATCATTTTGCTATCAATTACTGCATGCCAGTTATAATTAGGTAATTAGTTAAACCCAACAGTGCAACTAACGATTTCTTCAATTACATTTAATCGCGATTTGCTAATCAGGATTATTCAGGGTGAAACAATCATTATGAAAAGCCCCCCGGTCTCCATGTGGACCTTCATTTCACAGCCACAAGCTACTAGTAGCTGCTGTAATTTGAGTGACTGGCGCTTCCATACATATTTGATCACAGAAAGGTGATAGTGACACAACTTTATCGCGATGTTAACTGTACTGAAAACACTGAATCACATCGCATTACTCGTAATAAACTGCACTTTTGTGTCGTTACTTTAAAGCACTAAGGCGCAGTATTACTAAAACGCCGGTTCTTACATCCATAACATGCAATGAGTGATGTGCAGTGAGTGACGAGACGGTCCTACATAAGTCAGGGTCACAATTTGGGTACTTAAGCGGAAAACAGAGTATGGCGCTAAGGGAAAAGAAGATACCCTGGGTTTTCTGCGTATTTAGCCATCGCAGCTCTCCAACAGCCCCCCCCCCAGCTCCGGTACATTGCCGGAGAAGCGCCGCGCTGTGCTGGGGAGGCAAGGCTTCACCGCGGCGCTGATCCGGCGCCGAGCCGCGCTACTCGGGAAATGCGCGGCGCCGATCCAGCGGTCTCCAGCTTACGGTGGATCAAAGTTGCCCGCTCTCCAAACTCAAAGCCCTGGCCGCGATCAGCCACATTCACGATGCATTTAAAAACCGGCTCCGCTGTGGTGTGTAGCCGCGTCAAGGTAAATGTCGAATTGCCATATTTAGGGCTGGAGCGTTAGGCGACGCGGCCACCGATCCCCCTGAATATACGGCTCCTCGGACTCCCCCCTTTTTGAGTGTTGACATACAGCAGCAGAGCCGGAGCCGAAGCCGAAGCCCAAACCCAAACATCAAGAAAGAGCAAGGGGAGGGGTCGAAGTTACCTACCAGCTTTACATGCCGAACCTTCTTTTCTTCTGTCATGTTGAAAGCAGGCAAAACACGAAGTTAAAGGGGGGAAAATGCACCCGAGAAGGACAGCGTACCAGAACCTGAAATCGCCGTGGAGGGGGCTGGGGGGGTACCCGTCTGGCGATCCGACTAGCTCAGACGCTTACCTCGTAAGCGCACATTAAAGACTCGTTTTGAATATGCAACTTCGGGGAAAATGAGAGGAGAGCGATGAGGCAGACAATCGCAGGAAGGCGGCTCCTCCCACCGCGCGAAGCCAGAAAGCGAGGCAGACGGAGCGGCGGGCGCAGCGCAGACGCTGCCTACACGCGAATCGGCGGCCGCGGACGGGGGCTGCAGAGCTGCACGCAGCCGCCACGCAGACCGCAACTCCGTCTAATCGGCGACCCGCCAGCCCACCGCCTCATCGTGCCAAAGCGAGACGTGACCGAGAACTGCGATATTATCGATGCCAAGTGATTTTGGAAATAAACAGGAGCGATGGTGAGATCTAGATGTTCGCAGGAAGGTTTTAACTTAACCCCCCCGCAGGAGAATGTGATATACTTCTGCAGCACCGGTACATTAGAAACTGCAGAACCGCCAGAGACTACATCGGTGGTTTTCATCGAGTGTAATTTCCAGCTACTGGGAAAAAAAAATATATGCAGACACTTCTATATTCATCACGCCATACAGACTGCGTGCACAGGGAGTTTGCACCAAATAAACGCGAGCAGATTCCAAAACTATCATTTTAAAGTAAATTTAATTATTTTATATATTAAGTACAAACAAACCTCTTTAACTGGCGATATGCACACTTAAACACATGACTGATTTACTCTGTCTTAGAATTGCCTGAAACCTTCGCATTTGGATTCTTTTCATTTGGTGCTGGTTGGCAATGGAAGAATGCCAGCTGTATTTTTATTTAATTGACCTGACTTAAAGAAAGGAAAATCCTAGTTAAAGGAGTTATTTTTGCCAAAAGGCAAGGAGACACAGATAGTGGCCATAATTAATAAACAGAATTACTACAGTGTCCCACTAGTAAAAGCAGTGATTGACTCCCTATCAGATCAAATTAAAAAGGGAGAGCAACTGAGATGGGGATATAAAATGTAGTGTGTGAGTAGCTGTCTTCTACAATATAGGAGTTTTGTACATCATGTTCAGTGCTGGGAAATGACACAACCCAAAATGTGAGTGATTCAGACAAGAAAAATATCAAGAAAGAGACTTTTATCCCAAAAGAAAGTGCGATTTATTTGAATAGCCTTTTGATCCCCAACATAAATCGTCTAGGGTACAACTGGCAGATCCTTGAGGACTTTCAAAACTACAAATTGGTACTTTTTTCTGAGTGCATCAGTACTAAGCATACCCCTATTTATTAATAATATAATAAAATATATTAATACAGGAGCTTTAAAATGCAGTGCATTGCTACACCCACACGACAAACCACTGTGTGCATGCCCCTTACCTACCTTTAAAATGGATAAAAGCATATTACCCTTCCCAAACATCTGGAAGGGTGAATTACATGATGCAATTATTATAATATTCAAGTAAAAAATTCTTAGTTACAGCAAATCCATTTCAGAAAAGGGGCACATGAAGAATACACACTATTAAAGGAGCTCTTCAGAAACGAGATAAACGGTCGATTATACCGAACTGAAAAGCGGAGGGGCAGAGCGCTGTCATTAACGAAGCCAGACGCCTATCCATTCTCAGCCCTTGAATGGCTTAATTACGGTGAAGACCCCCGAAACACTTTTGGAGATACCAGTCTCAGTTCCCTGCCATGTGGTCCTCTGCTTCCAGGTCAATTTATCCAAAATCGTTACTCACTTACAAACCACATGACTGAGAATAAGAAAATCAGCATAATGCCACTTGGTTATCATTACTGGTTGCATTAACTTTAGTAGCTTCTCTTTTTCTTCTTACAACTTGGTAGCTCATATAAACCCCCTTTTTTTTTTAGAACCTCCACACAGAACTCCGAGACCATGACAATCAGAGGCGATTCTAGGGGCTCTGGGGGCCCTCGGCAAAAATCACTCCGTGGGGCCCCCAACTCCCCCTCCTCCGACATGGTAAAATGTGTTGTGTTTATTTTACTGCCAAGTGTACAAGACCTTCATTTTCACTTTTGTGGAAAACAGAACATACAAACAACGCAACAAAAGATTTGTCATTGCGATGTTACTACGTAAATCAGCTGCCCTCAGGGGCCCCTCCCAGCTCGGGGCCCCAGGCCATCGTCTGTCCTGCTTGTCCTGTTGCTGCACCTCTGATGACAACAGGCACAAACTTGACCAGGTGTCTTGACAGCTGGGTTTGGCTCCAGCCGGCCACACATCCCGGCCTTTCGACAGAACTATGATGTCAGTCGCCGGTTTTACTGATATTCTCATTTTCCACTGCACAGATTACAAAGCTCTCGGTTTACTCCTGTTCCCATTCGCATCTGTAATTAAAGGGTTTCTTTTAATCAGTGTAGCTTTGTAATTCTTTTAAAGTGACAAATGCCACAGCAGCCTCTGATACTATCTTTCAAACTTCAGTGAGTGTAAGTTTCCAATTATAAACTTGATGGATATGTTTGGTGATCAATTAAAGAATAAAATTTAACAAAACGTAGACCCTCTTTGCAAAGAATTTATGAAGGTTGCTGTTTAATTTTAAAAAATTACAATAAAAGTAAGTTGAACCTAATCGTGTCGACATTAATGAGATGTTCAGAAACTGCGAGACTGAAGTTCCGAGAATCCAGTCAACTGACCATCTTAAACTGTAAGCGCATGGAGCAGCTTGCTGTGGCAGTGGATAGCATTGTTGTCTCACGCCTTCAAGGTTGTCGGTTCAAATCCCACCCATGTTTCCCGAGTGTGGAGTTTGAACGCCTCCTCATGCTATTCCAGTTTCCTTTCACAATCCAAAGACATGTATTTATTGGCTTCTCACGGCATTGCACATAGCGTGTGAGTGCCCTAATACCCCTTAGGGGTTCTGCCCTACCTTGTGTCTTCTGCTTGGGATAAGCTCCACATCGCTACGACTCTCAACCGGACACGTGTGGAGGAAGACGGACGGACGGACGGATGGAAGAGCTGACGACTGAAAGCACTGACTGGGGTATTAAAAAGACGGCGATTCATTCAATTAACGAAATCCTTAAGTATTTCCCTAAAGTATTATAAATCCTCATCATTCAGGAGATGTGGGTGCGACCCAACAGGATATCAACTCGTCCTCTGCGGTTGCTAGGTTAACACCCATTTTGCTGGCAGAGCTGAACTCTGGGACTTTCCATGTTTCGCCTTCTCATTTAATTTTTAGCACTGATTCATAGGCATGCTGCTTAAGGACAAGGTAATCCCATTAAGGCCAAGGATGGGGAAATGGCACGGCTGGAGGGCAGGCATCTCGCAGCTCCCAGAGCAACCTCGGATTGAGCGATGACAGGTGAGTCAACACTTAATCCAAACAATTATTTCTAATAAGGTTCCAAAATGGATTCCCAGTGGTAGTGGGGCTTTAGCTGAGATATTCAATCTGAATTCTAACAGACTTCGTTCCGGAACAGATACTGAGTTGAGGAAGAGCTCTCACGAAGTGCTTTCTTACCCACGAGATCACTGGAGTAGCATGGTGTTGTAACGGTCGGGTCTTTCACCAAACTGTCTCCGGTTCTCCCCTGGGAGTCTGCTAGGTGACCCCGAGGACAGACCCCTGACACAGCATAATACAGCGTGAAATTACCCCTTCTGACTCACCACTACAGGGACGGCTGTTTTGCTACGTCAGGTACAAAGTCCAGTCGATGCAGCCAAGTGTTGCTATGATTTCGAGGGCTTGCAGCATACTCTATTGCAGCAAACAGACCTGTTAAACAGGATTATTCTCAAGCGTCGGGTAAACAGAAATGGAAAAACCAGAGACCATTTAAGAGATACTGCAGAGTCTGGTTTTAAAGTGCAAAGCACATCTCACACAACATGCGAGTGGTGATTTTTTTTATTTTTAAATTGGTCTTACAGCAAATGCTTTTAATTGTATGTCCAAATGTTATTTTTTTGGGTCACTCATACTGGGTTTTCAGAGTAGAGTGAAAATGCTTCAGAAGACGCAGTGGTGATGTCTGACATGTCACCATACAGAGGCGCAATGGCACTGTCCTGCATAAACAGCACCACAGATCAAAATCAACCTCCAGTGAAATCACCGTAAAGTCATTTTCAACTCTAACTTACTTCATAGGAACTTTGAGTACAGGGGTGTCTCGCCCCAAACTGAACAATATACTGATTTAAAGTCAATGGGGGAAAAGTAACGGCCAAACTGAAACTGATCAAAAATAAGCTAGTCCAGAGTGCTTCAAGTGACCTGATATGCTCCTGGAGTGCAGAGCGTGTCTCAAGTGTCGAACTATATAACTGTGTTTCCCTTTCATCTCAGCTGAGAGAGACTTTGGGGAGAGAGCACTTTACAAGAGAATAAGTTATTATAAAGCTGAATCCATCCTAGAGGGTGCAGGGGGTAAGTAACTAAGCCAAAACTCCTGAACAGCCTTCAAATTTACAGCACGCACATGTGCACACACACACACACACACACACACACACACACACACACAGAAGAATGACTTGTACCCCCGCCGTGTTCCTGCTCGTCACAAAGTGCTCGCACTTGCCACTTCAGTTTGAGTCTTAATAGCGCCTCTGATGGCGTGTACCTTGACCAGCGTTTGGTGGCATCCCGGGTCGACGACCCGATAAGTGAGCTTGACCAAAGGCCACCTGTAATGCAGCCTCGAAAAGAAATCTCCTGCTTCATATAGAATGAAATCCACCTTCACTGATAGAAAAGCAATTTTACAGATAGATTTATCATGCAAAAAATGATTGTGATGCTGTGTCTCTAATTGGTTACTATTGATATTTTCCAGATATTTGTCACATAGTGCAACTAATGACCCGAGTCATAAATTCTGTGTGCATTTAGCATCGTGCGAGATCTTTAAGCGTATAGCCAGTTCAGTGCAGCTTTTCGCTTTTCCAATCTCTCTTTTCTTCCCTCTGACGTGGGTCAAATGGAAATGGCACAAGAGGACATCAGAGGGACGCATCTATTTCCCACAGGATGGGAGCAGTCATTTCCACAACAAAATCAACACGAAAAGGGAAAACGGCAACTTGTTAAATCCCGGGGTCTGTCAGAGGCTCCACTGTGGATTCAAGTGTTTGCTCGTCAAACTCCAGCCAAACCAGATGTGCCTGGTTTAATTATGGACCTTGGCGATCGCATGCGCTTCACATAGCCTGAGGCTTATATAATAGGGTTTGGCTCGAAATTATGGATTTGATGACAAGCTGTTTGCTCACGGGGCCCTGTTGCATCCCATAATCATGACAAGGACTCAAGGCTGACAAACTCTGTGTAAATGCCACATCTATAGACACAAAATGGTGGGAAAGCAAATGCTAATCTCCCGCATCAGTTCCCTTCAGAGGAGCTTTCGCGCGGCATTATGCGGCCTGATCTTCTCCTGGTGGCGTTTTGATCAGAAGCACTGAGGGGTAATTATGTCACAACACTCTTTAGAGGCTGCTCAAGTAGATTCTGCTGGCTTTGGATCAAACCGGGGAAAATGTGCCTACATATACACACACATAAGATCAATAAACAAATTGGTTGAAAACCCATCTGCTTATTTTAAAACAACAGGACCATGAACATGACTAGATAAGTTTATAAATTGTGAATATTCACCGATATGATCAGAATCAGTAATATTGGCCACGTATGCCTGCACACAGGGAATTTGACTACAGTTGTCAAAGGCTCTCTGGAGTACTTACATGACAGCTCAACATGCGTAAAGTAAAAAAAAAAAAGAGTTTTTTTGTGATATTTTGTAATTATCTGGTTCTGGTGAACCACGCTGGGTACTGGTGTTTATTCCAAACAAGCATTTTGCATGCACTTGATTGAACTACTGCTTGCTATTGTTAAGTACATATGAAAATAGCAAGTACATATAACATCAATAAAAAAGTGTCTAGTTCTAATTAAAAGGTCATAAACAGGTCAGATTATTAAATAAGTATAATGTCTTCCTTTAACTTGCTTTAGCTTATTTGTATACATTCTTAACAGCCTCAGATAAGCAAGCATTGGCTTACATTTTAAGTACAACCTCAACAAAACATCAATAATGCAAGGTCAGAAATAAAAGAAACAGCCCCATTTAACAGAGGTTTAGTTAGAAAAAGCCAGTGGGCCCGAAAGATCGAATTTAAGGTGACAAATAAATTGATGCTTTATTTTAATAAAAATTTAACACAAGTCAAGACTCTACAGAAAATGGTGGGAAAAGAAGAGTGGGAACCTTCAAATGTGGCATTTGGTTTAGTTTAACGGAGTCTAACGGTGCTGATTTCTGTCACCAGTCCTACCGCGACTGATTAATGAAGAGCTCAGCTGGTGCAGGCAGCAGCATCGTGCGGAAGCCGCGATTTCGCTCGCGTGAGAACCACCGCGTTTCACCTGGCCCCTAAGGACAGGCTGTGGACGGGTCATCCATTCAGCGGGAAGGCTCCCTACGCCTCTTTTCCCAGTGTCTGCCGGCTTCTGTAGAGGGGGCTGATTTGAGCCTTGTTTCTCAGGAGCACATGATGAGCACTTAAAGGGGCGGGGGGGGGGGGGGGGTGTGGGGGGGGGGGGGGGTGTTCCCCGGCGCCCCCCGGTCTCTGCTGCTTTGTTCTTCACCCTGCCTTTTCAAGGTCCCCCCAGGCTCCAAAAAGAAAAAC
>JAODKE010000002.1:23404719-23417710 GCA_026779605.1 Mormyrus hasselquistii
GGGTGTTGTGCGTGGGCCGGGGGGCGGCTCCGGGGGGGGGGGGGGGGGGGGGGGGTGTGGGGGGGGGAGTGGATGGTGTTCCCAGGCGCTCTCAGTGCTCTGCTGCTTTGTACTTCACTCTGCCTTTTCAAGGTCCTCCAAGGCTCCAAGAAGAGATACCTCATCAAGTTTGGAGTTAACTCAGCGCAAGAACAAATTCAGTGCACGTCCATGTCAAATTAGTGAGAAGGCTCAACCCCTGCAGCCATGTCACAGTCAGGGACTGACTGACTTCTACCTGGGGGTGCACATGATTAATCTGAGGCTGCTTTGCACCCTCAGGCACCCCCGTAGACCCAGATCTGGTCCGCCAGGGCAGATGCACCGGACCCCACTGACGGGGGGGCACGTCTCTGCAATAAAGGTGATGCTGACATCGACCCGTGGAGAACCAAATACTCACTTCATTTGGCTGCTCAGCAAACTTTAAATCAAGTTAGAGGAAAAACAATGAAATACCCGCTCAGATGATGCTGAACGCAGTGGAATACTCTCACAAACATGTGCCCCTTCGCTGTAAAGCGCCAAGCCGGCAAGGAGCTACTTCACAGGGCATACATCTGAAACGCTGGCTCACCTCGAATGGCCCCATCGGCATCCCAAACACATGGCAGAGCCCTAGAGTGCTGAATAATTCAGGCCAAATTGGCAGCCTTGCCCTGTATCTCCTCCTCAGCAAGGTTTGGCCCTTTGGCTCTGCCTTACTGGGTCTGGGAAGACGCCTTGCACGCCCCCCCCCCGCTAAAGGCCAGTGATGAATTACCTATTTCCCTGGGATATAAATGAGAAGGCCTGTCAAAGCCAGAGACTAAGTTTTATTTCATAGATTTTTTTCTGGGAGTGGCAGACTTACTGCTCCGCGAGCTTAACTTACTACTGGTAGTGAAACTGTCAAGTTTAATACACACAGTCAGATACTTTTCATTTGCTGGTTGAGGATTTTAAACATTAAAATGGTCAAATATCAAATACAAATAAATAAATAAATAAATAAATAATCCAACATAGATGGAACAAAGGAAGAGTTTTATTCCAAAGAAATCAATATTGCATTCATATTGATCAGAAACGTGTGCATGGCAAAAATAAAATGGTCAAACGGTGATTATACTGTGCTACATAGTAAATTTTCAGAATGCATGTAGGATTATGAAATGACAGCGTAATGAAATTTATGCCGTCTGATGTAGATGTACTTCATCACAGAAGCTGCTGTGCTACAAATTCTCTCTCTGTCCTTTGAATTCATCATTCAGTTCTTCCTTCCCTTTTCCCCCGCATCCAATTTCTGGTTTTTTTCAGGACTATCAAGCAAAAATATAGTTTGAAGGAAAAAGTGGGGCAGCAGTGTCTCCTCAGCTGATTACAGACATTAATCTGATAAATTATCGTTGCACAGAAGCCTGTCACACAATGATTACTTCACCCCAGCTTTTTTTAAAAAATAAATCATCTCCCTGTAACTCAGTATAACTCAGTATAATAGAAAGTACTGAAATCACTAGGAAGTAGGGGCTAAGCTACAGGTATCAGTAATTAAACATCAAATGATTTTGAAGTCATACACAAATTACAGAAAAAGTCCCATTTGGCTGCTTGGAAGAAGAATTAATGTGGCAGAAGAACTAGATCTCCTTCAGCTGATAAGATAGATAGTCTTGTCTTCAAGTTCAGCAGCAAGGTTAAAGTTTCATGGGGGCCTGAATGACTAAGGTCACCAGTACTATAGTCAAAGCCAAGAAAATGCCATAGGATCGTGCGAATTGTAAAACCACTAATGCAGTTGCTATTGCAGAATGTTGTCAGGATATATGAACACAACAAATACCTTATTCCAGAACAAAACAGCAACATCTGACCTTGCAACTGGCATGAGAATCACACAGCAGATCTGGCACACGTGAATTCCTGAAGATATGGTGAGAAAGCAGTCATTTACCCAACAATCATTTTCCCAAAGCTATAAATAAAAGCCTAAATTATCCATATTAGCATTAATAAAGTTAATTCTAACCCTTGTCACCTAACCCCACAGCAAAACATGAGAGGGGATAGTAACATTTCCAGCATATTGCTAAAATACAAGCAAAAGAATTTTTTTCCAAATACCTAGTAATAAATTGCTATGATACCAGATTTTTGTCCTTAAGTTGAGTTACTGACAAGTTAATTCTTGCTCCGGTTTTCCTCTCATATGTGCTGAAAAAGAGTACACACACACACACACACACACACACAGAAACTTGTTTGTATTCATATCTTTGTGAAGAACATCTATTCATTTCTATGGGCAAAACCCTAATCCCAACAATAACATCCTTAACCCCAACCCAAGCCTAACCTTAGAAATCCAGAAATGACTGTATGGGACTTACCATAATATAACAGAGTATTGCAATGATTTTAGTTTTAATATGAGCTTTGTGGTTTGGGTAATATTATCAATAAGATTCTGAGTTCTTCTAAGGACTTCTTGGTCTAAATGGCTAGCAGCTCTGTTGACAGAGAAAACTGCTCTGTGTAAATGTGCATACCTGCTTTCCATCTCCTCCACAGAAGTAGTCAGACACCGGACCGTTCAGATATCGATCAGTATACGGAAGCACACTTCATTACAACCTGGCTACACCTCCGAAGTGCAAGATCTTACTGATAGCCATGGAATGAGATGTAGTAAATTCTGGAAAAAAGCAAGCCATGCTAGTCAGACTTGACTTCACATCACATAAATCCCTTTAATGGAACTAAAGGTAGTTTGGTTTCCTACGATAGTCAAATAGTCAAAATAATCAAAAATTCTGTCATGCCAAAGATGGCCTCAGCATTAATTCAGCTCCAACATCATCATCATGAGTTTGTCAAGAATGATACGGTAACCGAAAGAAAAATCTGGGTACAGTGTTTCATCAGCTTAGATATAAATAAAAGAATCGGGTGCGGTTGTTTATTAATGCTTAGACAGCACTATCTAATGTTCTTTAGCGCACAGCGGGGAATGCGCCCAAGACTAAGAATAGAAACTCAGTGGGAAACACAGAGTTGAAGCCCCAACTTCTTCTAAATGGACGACACTGTCAAGGATTGCTAGCGGGCTGAACTAACTGCTTACAATCCACCATGATGCAGCAGCAAACAGATAAATTTAGCTGTGCCCAATGAAGTTAAAGCAGTGAGGTTTTACAAGGGGTATTCAGTTTTCACTAGGTTTTATGTTTTTAACCTGTATTTATGAAATACTTTGTATACATCCCAAAACACAAAACACAGCTGTTAGACATAAGATGCATTTAATTCATATTACTACAACAACAACAACAACAACAACAAATTTATCTCTGTATAGCGCATTATCACAACATTACATTACCAGAAACCTACATCCTGTGCTGCTTGTAATCCCTTTTGTGCTTCACTAACAAGTCATCATCATTAATTTTGCACATAGCCATGGGGTATATTTTGTGTCAGGCAGGCCAGCATTACTTCGGCCTTTTACTCTATTTCCCATAACAACAAATTTAAGGCAAAACGCATTCCAATGTTAGATTTAAATGAACAACACATGATGCTAAAATGCTAATCTGTGATGTCGTCGGTCCATGTTTCACAGGAAATTCTAGTCTGTACTGGGGTGATCCAACCACATGCGACGTGGATCAAACATTCACTGTACAGGTTGGCCTTTTTCAACAAAATTCATTACAATGGCCCAAAATTTCTCACTTGTATGGCACGGAAATGATACTCAGGTTATAGCTTATGTATAAACCCCCGACAGATACTACGGTCCTATATTCTGCCATCAACATTTCTCTGATTAAAAGCAATTGCCTGTTGCACTGTTTCAATGAAACAAAATGACATAAATTATACTGTCTGAATACAAGAAATGAAAGACAGGTCCGCTGTTTTTTATTATTACATATTCTGCATTTAACGATGCTGCTGTAGCTTCATCCAAGACACATAAGTATCCAGTCAGCTCTGAGTTAAATGTATATAGACGTATTAAATAAGACTAACCTTTTGGACACATATTTTTCTCAGGAATGCATTTATAAAGGACACTGTAACTCTCAGCAAACAGTACGTTCGGTTTAATGTTTGGCGATTTAGTGTTAAAGCTGCTAATCGCAACCAGCCAGGACATCTGCTATATAAATGTGCTTTCTACATAATTAGGGCCACCTAAGCCCGGATGCGTTATTTGCTACATGCACTACTTAATGCTGGAATTTCTCTCAATAACTCCGAAGTCGTCTTCTGCCGGATATCATGCTATAAAAAGATACTCTCCCAGAAATGACATTTACAGCAACTGTCAGACATACACACTGCTCTGCACCCCTATAAAAAAAAAAAAAAAAAACTGAAGATATGTGTGGTTCTGCAACTCTAATGCACCCAATGTATATGAAAAGCTGGTCTTCATGTGGGTTTTGTTATGCGTTCAAAATCCCGCTTAATGAAAGTCGACGTCACTAACTGTAGCTTTAGTTCGCAAACTCCAAGTTGTCTGTTCTCTACTTACATGCACAGGAAATAGGTAAATAGGCAAAAGATAGGGAATAGAGGTCTACAAGCACAAGCAGATAAGCCAAGTCTCTAGAACAAATCCACCATCTTGTTTCAGTTCAAAGGTTCTAAAGGTCATGCTGGTGAATGAGACGACATCTGTGCACTTTCTCCTCACGCAAACAATCAAGCTGTCGTCGTCTCCCAATACAACTGGTTTCAACAGTCTCACCAGTGCGTACACATCCCTGTTTTCTATTCATGCCTCATTCAAGTTCAAGTGTATGAGGTTAAAAAAAAAAAAAAAAAAAAAAAAAAACACAACAGGTTCAACAATTAAACGTGATTGATTCAGTGGAAAAAGCAATCATGAGAACCTTTACCCAAGATGGAAATCCTAAGAGAACAGCTTTGGAAATGTCAGTCCTGCTGCTTTCTGGAAAGTGGCTGGCCTTTACATGAGAGAATCTGTTGTGAATGTTACAGCTGCAACCTGAAATAAAATCAGCTAAACAAACATTGCCACGAGTATTGAATAAAGCAGAAATCTCAGAAGATCTCAAGGTGTAAGACAACAGGTGTAAGACCAAACCTTCACGTCTGTTCTGAGAAAAGAAAAATACATGTTAATCGTAACAAACTGAGGGTAGATTCTGTAATTTTGACAGCATTGGACTTGCTTTCTGCTATTTAACAGTAATTGAGACATCAGCTACTGTATACCATCCACATTGAACTGTTCTGATGTTTTTCAATCAAGAGTTCAGTAAAAACTGGAAGAAAAACCAACTAATTATATAAAGAACTAAATGCAATTAACACGGAGGACTTCAACAAAAAAAAATTCACGAGATGCCTTAAAAAATAGCAGAGACCAAAGGAACAGCGCCGGTCTTCCATGGCGCCAAGAAAGAGTCCAAAGGCTCGTTACCCTCATGGAGTCACAAAGAGACGCAGTCTGAAGATGATTTAGAAAGCACAGCAAAAAACAGTGATCAAAAGTACCAACATCAGCTGCTTGCATTGCTACCATACAGGCACAAATGAGCCTCAGTCCTCTAGGGAGGTGCATGATAATAAATGAGTCAGGGCCAGGAATTATAAAGACAGCGGGACGTAGGGGGAAAGCAGCCATCGCAAACAGCAGTGTGGCACATTCATCCTGGCATACAACTCCTGTATCCAAAATCACAGTTCAGCAAGACAGTACGGGGGCAGAGGGGAGGGGGCAGGATGCCAAGCCTAATCTGCTGCACGACAAAGTGGCAAAACCCGAGGTTAACTTGCTTTCGCCAATAAAATTTACATCTGGTCCTGCATACCAGTGATTCGATCATTATGCCCCAGTCAAGAATTAAAACCAAATGTTCCTAATCCCCCTGGACTGTAGCTACATCTCCTGGTAAGTTTCAGTCTAAGGCTTTGGTCATGTGAAACAATATTATGTAACGATGCATAATGCAAAACATGTAGAACTGCAAGATGAAAAACAGCTGCAGATACTTACTTAATTACATAATGGGCCATTCGAGTTAACACTATAAAATAACTCGTATCTGAATTTCTTTCTCAGTCACAGAGGATTAAAAAAAAAAAAAAAAGGTGTCAGAACATTTTATTTCCGCTACTGTTCCTACACGTCAGCATTGCACGTATCGATGTCATGTTACTTACTCAGGTGGGTTCAAATGCCAAGGAGGTAAATGGATGCTTGTGGTCATTGTTTTTCCCGATTAAATCTAGCTCTGCACATGGCAGAAAGGAGCCCATAGCTGCTGGAAGACTGCAGCCTCTGTAGAGCTCTTGTGAATGACTAATGACCATGGAGAGCAACATGAATGTAATGAGGTTCACATCAAAGCCTGAAGACAGGCAAGTGGCAATTTCAGCCATTGCACACTGAGTTCAACACTACCATTATATACTACAATGCTTTGAAATACAATAAAGAAGATACATTATTGGTTTAACTTGATGACAGCCCGTTATGGTTTATGTTATTGCGTAAATTACTCATTTCTCATCCAAACAAGAATTGGTTAAATTTTTAACTGATAACAACTCCCTCAGACAGGCAAGATTTCATAAATTCCGTGTAGGATTGCCTTGTTTTCCTGAACTGACACATTTGCTTTCTGTCACCACAATGAAAAACCTCAGCTAGGACATATGAAAATGTACAGTACCAGTCAAGACACACCCACTGAAAATCATTTTTCATTCAAGCTAACAACCATAAGCACACCTCGAGGTTATGTAGTAAGTATAATCTTGCGAATAAGGAAAGAGATGGAGTGCTGTGACAGATGACCTGGCCCCCACAATCCCCACCTAGACCCTACAGAGCTGCTTTGGGACGAGTTGGATTGAAGAGTAAGAGCAGGGTAGCCAACTAGTCGTCATCTCTCAGTCGGTGCAATTTGATATGTATAACTTCATTACCTCAAGGAATTTTACTATAAGGCGAGAAACATAGCTTAAGAAAAGAGACCACTGCATTTAAACCAGGCGTGTCCAGACGTGTGACAAGTACTGTACGTATTCAGACAGTTCAATGGTAAACGCATAAATTGTTATTTAACAGCTTGAGTTTGTTTTGCTAGGTAGGCAGTTCCAACCAGTTCAAATTTTATTGCTGAAGGCTTGTTCTTCGCAAAGCAGGACTGACAGATCCCTGTAGGCTATCGATCTTTCAGTAATGTGTACCCAGTCCCAGGAACCCATTGGCCAGAGAGTGATTCTTAGCTCCAGGCTTCTGGTCTAGTCCAGGAGACCCATCTTTACATATTTCCAAGCCTCGTAACACAGAAACGAATGCTGCCGTTTGAATATCTGACACCACATGTTATGAATAAAAATGAATGGCCCCCGGTCATCCTGCAGGGAATGCTGGGTAATTATTTCACTCCCATTCACTCATGTTTATTCCTCAGGTCTCCATAAAACAAAAAGAAGATGATCAAACAGGAGGTTCAGACGCACAGTCATGGCAGTCCAGCTTTTTTTTTTAAAAAAAAAAAAAAAAAAAAAAAAGTCTAAGTGGAGCTTTCATCAGAGCAACACAGATTCTACCTCCAAACTTTCCCTTGAAAAGTCCCGGCCTTGTTCACCCATGCAAGGCCCATGCAAACACATGAGTGTTGTGCTACCACAGCAATCTTTGATGATGTGGGCCCTGGCCAGCTTTCATCCCTGCCAGTCAAATCGAGCGGCTGTTTTACACACCATCAAAAATGTCTTACACAGTAGGCTTACATTCCTGCCAGACCTTTCATATGCCAAGAACAACTTACTCAAAATGTTATATCTGAGAAATCAGATAGCACTGTTAGGAGGCGATAACGGCAAAATGTCTCCTGTCACATCAATGATGTAATTTCTGGAGTCACAATTCTTTACCTCCACAAGGATTATGTAATTGTGTGTATCCTGTTATCTGTACCCAAGGAAAATGTACTATAGCCGTTTAATTCTGTTTCTCCATGGAGTACATTAAATTTACAAATGAAAAACAACATTTTATTTATAGTCAGAAATTGTATCCAATTATAATCTCAGTCTAGGTGTGCTAGTGATTGAGCTGTACTCCCCATGCCAGACTGCTGCTAAGGTCTGTGGCCAAATCAAGGCTGGAATTCAAGTGTATACCATAGAGGGCTTAAAATAGTTTATTTGTTTTGTAATGTAATTGTAATTGTAATGAAAGAACAAACTTTTACATCTAACATGCAGAAAACTATTGTTGCTTAGACGACAGGAACAATATTTTCAAGTTTCAAGTATCCAAGTCAGAAATTACAGTTGCTTTCCTTTACTCATTAAATATCACTACAGTGGAGCCTAGAACTACTTAAAAGTAATAGTACTATACTGTTAGATTCTTACCAGCTTGCGAAAATGCAGATGAAGCAAATAACCAAACCGAGGAATTCACCCTCTTGAATGAGTCTCCTAATTTAAAACACTCGCACAGATTAGTATTACTAAATCATATATTTCTGCATGCATGTTTTTGCCAAAAGATGTCTTCCCCAATTTTGAAATACACTGAGTACAGCATTCAAGACTGCTAGTAATGCAAAAATGCAATTCTGGCATGCACTGATTGCAGCGATCTGCAAAAATTCCTAAGTAAGATATTAACCATTCGATTGGTGTCATAAATTTCAATGAGCTTACAGAGAGTGACGATTTTGATGTGGCAGCAATATTTTTCAACAAAGTCAAGATGCAAGACATTACTGGGACATCAAGTCCCTGAAACGAATGCTATTAAAATCTTTTAAAGGCAAGTTATACTACGCTCACTATTCCTGCATGACAAAATGGAACTGATCTGCAGTGACCAAAGCTGGGCTGCGCTCTACACTACACTGAGCAGTGTTACACTTTCTTTCTGGTGAAAGCTTCCCTTTGATAACATTCAACACTCACTCCCTACCCGCTTATCTCAGCTCCAAAACACATTTTCCATTCAGCATGCTACTGCTTTTTCCAGTACATTTTATTTATTTATTTATTTTTTCCCCCACAGTGGCCAAAAGCTGGCGCACAAACAACGGACATTTCTATATACACCAGGTCAGGAACTGAACATCTAAAAAGCACTACCCATTTATAAATATATCTTTATGAAAGCCTCTATCATAAGTTAATGAGTTATTAAATTAATAAGCTACTAATTAAGTATAAATAAAAGTCTACGTGAAATAGCTGAGAAGAGAAATCAGCAGAGGTAAGTGAAGCAAATATTTTGGCTGATAACAAGGCAGCTAAACACGCTTCTTACATGTTGGCAGAAGGCAGAATTAATTTAAATTATGGTCTGTCAAGAACATGGTGAGAGAGAACCATGCTTTTGTATATTACAGACCGACTGAGAACTCGGCTAACCATAAAAATTCCTGGCTCATACTGCTGCTGCAGGCAGTCCGTCGTGGTCTTTATGACACAAATCTGATAACACGCGTTGCCTTACATGAGCAAGGGACACGGCTGTCCCCAAGACACCTTGGGTGCAGTCACTGGCTTCACGTGTTCCTTGCACTGTCGTACGGCAGCGTAATATTCGGAGCTCGGTCCTGCCCTAGACGGCATTTATGTGGGGCCCAGGTTATGGCGCGGTTGTGTGTTTGTGCGACAGAGTGAGGAATGAACACCGTGTCTCATGTGACTCCCCCATTACTCATGTTTGTGTTTATTTATTTAGGAGATACTTTATTTTAAGTGAAGGACTTTTGAGAAAGCAGGGCCAGCCAGTCTGTAACTCAACTCATTTTTGTTGCATCTGCACACATTGTGCGTAGAGCAATAACAGGAAGCGAGGGCGGTAAAGCCAAGCTGGAAAGATTAGAGTTGCAGTTAAGGTTAAGGGCCTCGCTCGCGGGGCCAATGGTGAAATTTCTCTGCCAACCACGAGAATGGAACCGGCGACCTTCTGATCACAGACAGTGCCCCCACTAACACATGCCATTTGTAAACGTCATTTAAAATTGCCCAGTATGACAAAACTAGTTAGAGTTAATATGGTTTGTTACAACAGTTAAACCACAGGAAGGGAGAATAATGTCCTTTTTTAATTCAGGATGCAGACTGACAGTAGCACAAGTTTTTTTTTTTTTTTTTTAAATTGCAAAATCAATGAATTACTGGATTCCATCGCTGTATAACTTTTGCTGGTTATCGGTTTGATATTAAAGTAACATAAAAGTATTAAGATTATAGTGGTAAGTGAGGTGTTTGTAAGCCTGTCAAATTAAGGCTACTTTGCAAAATCAATTCCGGTGCTTATAAAAGTCAGCTAAGGACAGTGGAAGCAGAGCAGCGAGTCTATAAAATGGAGTTCTTCAGATTTAATCACAGTTCTGTGTCCATCTGTCAGGCCCCCACGGTGAGCGAAGGGACAGAGACGAAGGCTGACCTCTCTTCATGTGGATCGACAGGTTGCTTGGGCGATGGGGTCAGCGGTGTCCCAGGACCAGACGGTATGTCTCTCCATCAGGCAAGGCAGTAACTAACCATGAACTGACTGGGATGGTTTTTTCCCTGTGTCCTGTGCTAATTTGCTATATCCCGCTTCCCACATCAGCACCTTTTGTCACTCCTTCCACTAGCCCCCTGTACCATTTTAACCATGCAGAGTACGCTTCAACCCACCTCCAGACATGACCCCCCCCCCGGCCCCACCAGCAGTCGACCTGCTAGGCCGTTCCTGCTTCTTGGGACGACCCGCATTTCAAATCGCTATTGTGGCAATGATTGCAATCAGCTTACTGCCCGGGTGTGCCGGGGCTGAATGCCCTTCCAGCTCTTTCCCCTTCTGAAGACCTCAGGACTGAGCCTTGCTGTACACCATGGGTCTCATTAAATCCGATCACTAGGGGCTATAGCCCTGAGTATTTTAAACCTGGCCCGAGTAGTTTACCCCCAATGCCAGTCATCCTTCAATCAATCAATCAATCAATAAAATAAGTCAAGCCCCAGGTAAACTTGACTTAGCCCTTGATTTTTTCCCCCAACAGTTAGAAAAGCCCTTACTGTACACTCACTAGCATGTTAGATTACTTCTCTAATACTATATCCCCGAACCACTATGCCAGTACATAGAGCCTCCTCAGAATGGAGTAGATAACCAAGCGGCTCTTACTTCTAGCCTTCAGCCATCACTACATTAAAGGTCTCTTGTAACAGTCCCAATTCCGCTGACCAGACGTTAAAGGTACATTTCACTTAGACTGAGAAGGTCCTACTCAGAAATTTCAACTGCACAGCCCCCTGAAGTTGAACTTCTGACTTGGAAAGTCGGAAGAACTCCTATATCCCAGACCTCAGGATTAGGATGACCACTTTTAATCTTTGTCAAGAAGGACACTTTGAGCTACTTCTTAGTTACTTAGACTCTTGTGCTCGGCTAAATAGTTCAGTTCTCCTTGTGCTTTGACTGGTTTGTTGCCTTGATTAATAGTCATCCAGCTGTTTCATATTAACATTAGTGATACATGCACGATTATAGAGACTGACCAATCAGCACACAGCAAGAACTCTTGATTCAAATCGTCATTTACAAATCCTGTCCGCAAAGGGCCGGTGTGTATGCGGGTTTTTGCTGCAACTCCCTAATTAGATTACTAATTAGAGGACTGATTCGCTGAAGAGTCCTCACACCTGGGTTTGAACAGCTGACCTAAAGGTTATCCCAAAAACCTGCATACACACCAGCCCTTTGTGGATAAGATTGCCCACCACTGGTTTTTCTATAGTGTTGGTATGTTAGAAACACAGTGTTATCAACTGGTACTGCTAACAATGGCTAAAATTCATATTGCTATTGGCAAAGCTGGCAAGTTGTACTGGAATGTGGTTAATCTGGGTATGACATCATTCCCAGCCCTGACGTCTTAGGGAAATGGAACACAGCATATCAGGAAGGGAAAAGATGGGCTCTTCTGTACTTTATCTGTGAGGTATAGGACACTTGTAGTTACACACAGAAGGCAAAAAAAACTATTTATGATAATGTGTGATTCAATATGTTTACTGTTAACTGGCATCCCATCCAGGGTGTACCCCAGCCTTGTGCCCTGTGTATCATGGATAGGAGAACCCTGATCAGGATACACAGTTTGAAGATTGATGGAAAGATGGATGGATATTTATTGCTATGCAGATATCTATGGATTCTACCTATGCACTGATTTTCTACTTAAATCAAAAATATATATATATATATATATATGAAAAATAGTCCATTACATCATGGTCTGCCAGATATTGTTCATTTACATAAGAGATAATACGTAATGGTTCATTTAGTGTATTATAATCATATTATTGTGTATAATAAAATGTTACAACAGAACAACAATAAAAAAAAAAAAAATCACATTGTTTTATCAGGGTAAAGGGAAACTAGTGTGGATCAGCTCTTAAATTTTAAGCCGTTTTTTTTTCCTCTCTGTTCTCTGTTGGGCTTTTCGTCTGCCGCCCAGTTGACTCTCATTCTGAAGATTAAAAATTAGTGTCTGTAAGCCCATGAATAAATCTGATTTGATTTTTGGTCTCGTCAGCAAGTTCCACTTCTCAGGGAACAAAGCGAATCACCTTTCAGCAGCAAACAATCTTGGGCCTAAACTGCAGTATTGTAACAGTATGTTCCGGAATCCCAGCGGGGGCTTAGCTAATGATGGCTCCGTACGGCTGCTCTGAGATCAGCACACCTTGTGAAGGAAGACTGTCAGCTATCCAGAATCACAGTGTAAATGTTCTCTGTTTTTTTGTACAGTGGCAGTTATTCAAAAGCTCATATACTCTCATTGCTTGGGGGGGGGGGTTATTTATGAGGCGCTAGAGAAAAGAGAAAAAAAAAAAAAAAAAAAAAAAAAAACTGTCCTCCTTTTTCTTCAATATATCCCCCCCTCCTTAACACTCCAAAATAACT
>JAODKE010000002.1:23423847-23438024 GCA_026779605.1 Mormyrus hasselquistii
TGAAATATAGGGGGCAGGTGGGAGAGGGGTGGAGGGGGGCGGTGGTGGGGGCGGTGGGTTTGGTGTGCATACATATTCTTACTTAAAAGAGTAACACAGGTCTGCTCACTAGCGCCAAGCAAGGTCAACTGATTAAAAGCAACGGGGAAAAAAGAACTCAGTTGTTAGTTGTTAAAATCAATAACAAAAATGCAAATATTAAATTTTTAAAAGCAGTTTCTTATACAGAAATGTACAGCTGTACATCTACATGTTTTCGATAGGAGTTCAGGGTTGGGACGTCATCAGCTGTATGTCCAAACTGACCTTGTTGGATTTATGAACTTTTTGAATTGCTAATCCACTCAGAACAAAACGGTTTCCTATCTTGGGGACTTACTTAGGAAATCCAGCTGTAGAAAATAAATAATCTAATGGTCTAAGTGAGCGACACTGAAAATATCACTTCCTTGGGGTATTTCCTCCAGAACTCCACATAGTTAGCTCCAGTGACGTTAATTTGTTCTTCATGGTTTTCCGATCCTGTCCGTGCAGCAGAGGGCATAACAAGAAGCTGTAGAGAGGAACAGAGAGGTCAACTCTAAGTTCCTGTCACACGTTGATCACTTTTTTTAGTTGCCACCAGTTACCAGCATCCTGCCATGCTGAAACACTGAGTAATCCCAGCCCTTTGTGCAGTGTGAATTTAGCACTGGAAAAGCACCTGAGAAACGCTTCGTCTCATCATGTCTGCCATCTCCAGCAGGAATGCAATGGAATGAGGGGCTCCGAGTCAATCGCCAACACTGACCCAAGGGGCTCTCACACTCTCACATGGAGCTGCGACACTCCCGCTGCTGGCTTGCCTTCAGCTTGACAGGTAGGCCTCTTTAAAATGGCAGGATCTCTGCTGTTCACTGGAGGCATCGGGAGGAACTCCTGCAAATTCCCTTGCATGAAGGTGACACATGAAATTACAGCAGCACCACAGTCAGCCGCTAGCAGTTGAAAGAACAAAATATCTGGGCACTGGGAGTCTCATTCCTGACTCATAAATTGCAAGTAACATCTTGCCTGCAAGCATGGAGATTGTAGAGTCCGGAACTACAACATTTTAGTTCAGGATTGCTTGCAGTACCAATCAAAAACTTGGACACACCAAGCTGGCCATGAAGAAGAGCACCTGACTTAAACACAGTAGGAAGCGTTTTGCAGGAGTTTGACCAGAGAATGGACGGAAAGCAGCCAATGAGAGCTCAGAATACTTGTGGGACCTCCTTGAGGACAGCTGGAAGAGCATCCCAGGAGGCCACCTCATGAAACTGGCATAGAGGAGACATCAATCAGGGTTAAGAGAGCAATCAGGGTTAAGGGCCTTGCTCAAGGGCCCAAAGGTGGGATCAATCTGCTGACTCAGGGATTTCACCGAGCTCCCCCCCCCCCAAACACATTTTTTTGTTTAATACTTTCTGCTCAGTATATAATCCATATATGTTATTTTATAATTTTGGTGTCTTTATAAATTATTCTAAAATTTAGAGAATTGTACCATTAAATGTTTCTATATGTGGGTGTCCAGACTTTTAACTGGTACTGAAAATCAAAGTGAAATCACAAAGGCAAGTTTAAAAGGCAAAAACAAACAAACAAACAAACAAAGACGGATATTTGTTTCAGAGCAGCAGTCTGTTGGGAGGCCTCGTGTCCCTCAGTGGCTCATTTCTGTCCAGACTGGTGATTAAAGGGCAATGAAAGCTGCACTGTTTGAGGGCAGTGGCAGGGGTGATGAAGGGTCCCTGGGCTCTGGGATTAGTCTGCCTCATAGCCGGCCTTGACTCGTCAGACGGAGCACACGCCCTCCCCGTGCTTTCGGAAGTCTGGAGCATGATCCCCTCATTACATGACCTCACTTTCTGCAGATGACTTGGCTGTTCCTCACCGAGGGGTATGTACCTGCTTTGTACATCTTAAACACTGCCTCTTTGTGCTTTGAAGGGAGCCATTAGACACAACCACTGGCATCGCTGAAAATCGCTCAAGCCGCCCGGCCAAGTAAACTTCATCACTCAACGTGGAAGCCTTATGACTGTTAGCAAGGCAGTGATGTGTGGGCAAGTTTTTAACGATGAAATGATTTGAACATTGACTGCGAAACAAATTCCTCGTTATCGCTGGAAGCTGCCAAGACAGAAAAGGGTGCGTTAGCCCAGCACCGTGGTCTGAGAGGTCACATGGGTCCAACCTGTAGAAAAGTATACTTCTGCAGTGTGTAAGGCCAGACGTCCTTCCCAGCTGCAGAAGAGGGGCGAATATGCACAAAGGAACCCATGAGCCTAATGAGGAACATAGCAGATGAATTTTGGACCCGATGCGTCTTTAATTACCAGCCCTGAGGTCATCTTCACAACAACAGCATGTTCTCCAGCACTTGATCATCTCTTTGAGGATAAGCATCTGTGTGTGTGTGTGTGTGTGTGTGTGTGTGTGTGTGTGTGTGTGTGTATGCATGCATATTTATGGGCACTCACCTCACCCTTAAGCTAACCTAGCTCTTTTTCCAACAAGCCTACAACTGTTTTTTTGCCTTGACCTTCAATCACAGCACGGAATCACATTCCTCCTTTTGACACAACCAGCTTATTTAATATCACAGTTTCATAATCATTCAACACCATAAGGGAGCAAAACACAGTTACTTAATTGTTAATTAAAAAAAAGCCCACGGGTAATTAGCGGTGACCAGGAAGCCAGGCACCCAGACTCCCAAGCATCAATGCTGTCAGTTTTGTTAATTTTTGGCCAATGACCTTTAAGGTCTTCTATGCCTATCATCGCTTGAAACTGTCAGACGGTCATACAGACTGCAAATGGACGGCTGTTGCCACGACATAAAAAATGCCTTTTATTAAGCACTTAAATACATTTTGCTGCTTCTACAGTCCTTGAAATCTTCAAAAACACCAGTTTACATTATTGACATGGCCGTCATGCGCAATGGCGATCTTCAAGTTAGGAAACATTTTAGAAATGGTAGAGAACAGCAATAAAAGTACATTTTCCCTGTGTAAAGAATCGTGAAACTCTGAGGCTACAGACTGTTGTGATCAGGATAGTAAGTGCTGATATGTATGGAAACATGGAGGGCAAAACTACCCACTACCATGTGACTTGCACCCTATTGCAGTCCTACATTTACACTCACATTGGATACAAACATACAACCTTCTTATCACGGACAAGTTCCATCCCAGGCAGCCACAAGACACAAGGTGGCAGTACAGCTTGGGTAAAGGTCTACTGCCGGGCACGCAGTACAGAGATGCCAATTCACATAACTGCATGTTTTTGGACAGCTAAACTTGAACGCCCAACCCTGCAGGTGTGGCAGGTGTGGCAGGAGTGCTACCTACTGAACCAACAAGGGCTAAATATTTACTATCCTGGTGCCACGTTTTGAAGCCATACTCATTGATCAAAGCTGGTTATTCTATGTAATGAATGGAGCTTTTGCAGCACACACAAGGGAACAAACACGATACATCTTCATAATACACCCTTCCATCTTCTCACTCTTTTGCCCTCATACCTTTTGGCTCTCACAACGCAATTCATGCTGGGTTTCAGTCTTTAGTCATCTGAGATGATCAACAATTGGTTGGATACAACGTCATTCAAAAGACTACTTCAAAAAAGCACAACTTGATATGGAACTAATGGCATACGAGAGACCTTTGTAAATCTTCACTTTGAAAAAATCATGTGCATAAATGATTTGATCCCTTTGTCACCTTCCGTGACGCACAGCAAGAACAGAGGAGAGTGGCCCCTCGACATTTAAAACTCTTTGAATGATATAAAGTCTAAATAAACTGGCCAGAACAAAGCAGGCTGTACTCAAAGTTTGACTGCGTGATTGTGACAAAGCTGTAAACATGTCATTAAGTAACCTGTACCTTCATGTGTGGAATAACAAAAACTCAAATGGCCCCAAAACACTAACAGTACCCCATACCACTAGCAGTCAGACACAAAGTGGCCAGTGGGAATCTTCCCAGTGGGCTCATCTTATGAGGGACAATTTCTCTTCCCTATTATATAGCCTCCATGACTGTGACTGGAAAATACAGCTAGGGGACCCGCCCCAGTCAGTGATAAAACACCCAGTCTCTTGACTGATTCCCAGGCTACTTTTTGTTGCCAGTCCGCCGCTGTTACCAGTACTTTGAGTACTAAAAGTACTTCAAGCAAGCCAATTACTTACACAACACTCAGGTGTCTGCTAATCACCCTTCCATCTTCTATACCTGCTAATCCCCTCCCCTCCATAGTCACAATGAACCCTAGACCCCACCCCTGGAAGTACAAAGCACAAGACGGGGAACCCCCTACTGGTCCTCCGCAGGACACTCACTCTCTCACTCGCTCACATGAGACGCTAAGGCAGCCAAACACATGTTTTTGGATTGTGGGAGGAAACGGGACTCTACTACGAGGAAACCTTAGCCAGCACTGGCTAAATGGCACACAGAGCAGGGGACTCTAGTTAACAAGGACACAAGGAAAGGTCGGCTAAAAATTCAATGTTGGACTGTTGAGAATCACACTGTCAAACTGTTCTGTTATCGGGGCAGGTATAGCTTAGTGCAGCACCTGCATTACAAATTCAACAAAGGGCTTTAAATAAGAATGTTAACCAAGGCTGTTTCATTTAATTGTTTAGGAAAGCAAGTAGGACCAGTAAATTACATGTTCAGTTCAGGTCATATTTTAGCCAAGAAGACAAGGATAGTGGAATAAATATGAATATTAAAGATATACTCCCTCGGGGGACTCCCTTTATTCTCTGTGTCTCAGACAAGACAGATATAGAACTTCACATATACATAAATAATATAAACACCGCAGTTCAGCAAACTGCCCACTGTATAACCAGTTAAAATTAAAAAAACAAAAAAGGTTTCAGAAACACATGCTGCTCAAAAAGAAAACAAAAATGGCTTCACTATACGGAGATTACTGAAGCCAGCGGCCTGTTCGTCTAGTCTGTTCGAGAGCAATTTACCTGCCTTTACTGAGACATCCAGAGCTTTGCAGGCCACAGCCTGGGAGTCTGGGGGAAGATGAGTCATCACCCAACAGCCCCTCACCGGGAGTACTGGGAGTACCGGCATGTCATGGTGGAGAGCCAGAATCTGTGTTAACGCAGCCTAACGAGGGAAAACATCACCCAGATGAAGAACCGGTGCTACTGCTACGCTGCTTACTTCTGGCTTGAGGGCATTTCATGGCTGATTTATGTTTTTAATATCGAGTTAGTCATTTATGCTGTGACGTCCACTGTGTCACTGCAGAATGGGACTCACTGCGGCAGTTCTCTTTGCTCATCCTGCGTTGTAGAGGGCCTAAAGGAATGGATTCGAAGCCACTCTTGCTTCTCAAACATCAGATGCAATTCAAAAGTTCATTCCTGGATTGAGCTCCACTGTTGTGGAAACCCTCCTCAAGGACTTGAGCACATGGCAAAACTAACCAGAGAAAAAGAACAAATGAGACTAGACAATGTATTTTGCCATTAAACTTTTCAGTAACACTTTACTTGAATGGGCATAAACAACTTAGTTACTGAACTATTATGATTCATGCATGAAAAACATGAACATATGATTGATTAATGATGCAAGAACATTGGATCAGTATATAATTATCTAAGCTAAGTTTCATCTGAGTACTTGCATCAAATCGTGCAACAAATTAAAATCTGATCAGTTGATGTCGACCGAAACTGCCATTAAAATAGCTTAATGTTCATTTAAATAGTGGCAGTGTCATTTTGATGTTCTTAGGGTGAGCTAGAAAATGCATGCCCATAAATCCGCAGCTGTGAAAATTCAGTAAGACACTATAAGCGGATTGCAAATAGAGTGGCAACGCAATTTTAGGTACGCAAACGGGCGTAAATTGAGAGGTATCTATTTTTAACTCTCTTGCCCCCCAAGATGCGTTAGTGCCATTAAGCTAAAGCAAGTCTTGCAGCAGCACTGAAAATGACACACCTCAGTGACTCGGTAACATAACGGAGAAGGCTGCTCCTTCTGCCAGTGATCTGGACACTGACTAGTAATAAAATAATACATGCTAGGCAACCAGATTGTATCAGGCATGATGTGTCAAGATATCTAATGTGACGCAGGTCTAGTTCCTGAATTTCCTCCATGTCGTCTGATAGGTGAACTTTTGACATCGATACATGATCATTTCATAGAAATCTGGGGGGCAGGGATTGTAAAAGCTGGGCAGTCTGCAGATATCCAAATCTGACTGCTGAATTAAAAAAAAAAAAAAAAGTTATGGTTTTAAAGAATGTTGTACATTTTAAGATTTTAATCAAAGCTTATTCTCAGAGAATACAAATTCGGAGTGTAAGAATTACCTTAAGGAATTCGAATTGTTTCTCAGTTTTCTAGCATCTGTATTCAATAAACGGCCTACAGTCACATTTAGACATTACCAGTTCAACGTCAAGACCAGAACTGCTGCTGGGACTTCATTTGGACAACACAGCTCATAATCACTATATAAAAATGTAAAGCCACATGTACAGGCCATTTCATAAACTCCCGACATCTGGCGAAACCTTACCAGGGAGTATCATTAGAAAACAATGTCGGTTTTCATCAATACCCCAAGCAGGAATGTGGCGATTTTAAAGCCCTAAAGTGGTCCTGTAAAGGGCAAGATATGCCGCAGCCCAGCAGCGCTCTGTTCATTAGAACAACAAAATGAAATTATGAAACAGTCCCGCTTTATTATGAAAGGGGGACTCCGCGTGTGGCTTTTGAAGCCGTCTCAGGAAACTATTTCATGCACACAGGAAACAACTGGGATTTTAAATTTATCCATCTTGTGCTCTCGGAACGCATCCTCGTACCTTCATCAAAACACATATGGAGATCTCCGGCTCTTCGCACGTCTCCCTTCCCACTTCTGAAAAAGCCCCGAGGAAGGGAAAATCCTCTTGAATTGCACTATTACTTCAACCGCCATTTGTGGCAATTCAGCTCAAGCAAGTTCATTAGCAGCACAGATTCAAACAGAGTGGGTAGGTAATACCAGATCTGCAGGCCTTTCCTGATTCTCGGCTGCAAGAAAATTATCTGCTTAAATTTCCTTGTTGGGTAATTTCATCAAAAGTTATTACAGATCTGACCTGTAATAAGACAAGACCTAACACCGCACGGCATGATATTCTCCTTTAAATATGCTTTAGCAACTTGACGGCAGCAGGAATACCAATCTGACCAGAGTAAGACCAAGGCTTAAGTACTGATTGGTGACTGGACTATCAGTGTTACTTGGCTGGAAGACGCCAAGGTGTCAGATCTTGTAAACAACATGCATGTCAGGAAAGCACAGAGTTTCCTGCGTGGGCTCCGGAGCGCCGTACTTGGCAGGCACATGCTGACCTGGTAAACACCATGGGGCTGGTTTTGCATGGCTTCTTATTGCAGATTGCGCTTTTATGAGGTGCGGACAACCGTGGCTGCCTGTAATGAGCTGTTCGTCGCCCTTGCAGAATAATAAACAGTTAATCATCGTGCTTAGATGGTACAGGCTAAACGCACGTGGCTCTGATGACGATGATGATATCGAAGAGCAGATTGTCCTAAAGCAGCACAAACGACAGCGCTGGCGAATAAAACTGAAAACCGCAGATATGACTCGGATAAAAGTTAATTAATAGCCAACATTAACGCGTTAGATCGCGGATAGTCTCGTCTTCAACAGAGGCTGCACACAAGCCGGTCATGCTGGGTAAATCCGTCCAGTCTGCCCAGTCAGACCAGCAACATAGACCATCTTTGTTCCCCGCTGGGGTAAACAACTTTACAACGAGAGAAGGAGCACTGTAAAGCGAATGCTAGATATATGACCACAGGAGGCTGGAATTCCGTAGGTCCTTTTCCACAGACGCAAGCTTTAGTTCACTTATGAAACGCTTTTATAAGACTGCCAAAGGATTCACCCTTCATTCGCGAGTTACAGTCGTTCAGAGACACTCGCTCACTTTCATTTAGTAGTCATTCTACATTAAAATTCAGATTTAATAGATTGAGCTTGTTTTATACAGTAGAGAAGTATGTCTTTCAACAAAGATCCTAGATTCACTAAGTCATCCAAGTGAGTAACAAAGGCAATCCTTTTCTGTATTTCAGACCCATGTGTCATGCTTGAATGACTGTTTGTCTTAACATTCAAATGCTGCCATACAATATTTTTCCCCATCAATGACACAATGGAGGTCTTACTCTTTATAATACGGGAATAAAGAGTAACAGAAACAATAGTCCACCTGTATGAAGAGTGGTTATGGACCAGACTTTAATCGCCAAATACAGAAAATAAAAACTAAAAAGGGAAAAAATATATAGGTTAGACAACTTGGTGAACACAACATTCAACCAATTAATGATTCTTTTATTGAAACATTCTAGCACACGTTTTTGGTGAGTGAATTATTCTTGTAACATGAAAATTTGCTTAAGACAAGTGTTTGACCTGCTTAAAAATCTGACCTTTGCATTTTACCTAATAGGCAACAATTTTATTTATGTTACACCGATCAAAAATGCTGCAGATTCCGTCAGAATCTTCAGCTTGTTACATTTATCCATGATTAAACCACAGAAAGTGCTTGAAAGTGTGAATTATTTGTTACTGTTAAGATTAAGATTTGAGCTTCCCCAATTCCAGCAAAAGTTCCTCCCGATTACAGTAATAATACAGTAGAATAGTGATATTAATCCCCGCGGGGAAATTCTTTTTTTTGCTTTGCCCCATCTTGCTTTCCACATAGGTGACATAACAAGTGGAAGGGGGGGGGGGGGTCACAGCAAAGGGTCAGAGACCTTGCAGCCCCCAGGGAGCTGGGGGTTAAGGGCCTTTAGTTAGTTAGCCCCTTATAAGGCCCTACAAAGCTACTGGTCTGAGATCAGACTTGGTATCTCAGGAGAAATCATTTACTTATCTGTAAAATATACATGTCAGACCAAATTTGCATATTTTGCATTAATTACAGAAAATGTCAGTTAACAAATCATTCGGCTGAAGTTGTTATTGTGCTGTCAGACAAGCAGCAACAGTGAACAGAGAATTTAATGTAAAAGTTGAACTCAGCAGCTTGTACAGATCTTGTTTCAGCCCATTAATGTTAGACTGCATTTATTAAGAAAGGCTATTTGAATTCTCATAGAAACACAGTAAAGGGCTTCACTGTGTGAGCAGTATCCCCTGGACTTCACAGAATTAGCAACCATTGCAACCAGAAAAATGCATTTCTTAAATGGGCACCAGTAATAATTAGCTATACATGCACTCTACATCCACTTATAGCCCTATTGAGATATGAGAACTAGATTAACATACAGAACTGTTTGATCTAGTACCGTTTATAGTATATATAGGTCAAATACTGTTAATAATCATTTGTCTTAGACCAATCTGCGCTTTAATATTGTTTGAACCATAATCAAGCCTAAATCACGATTCACAACACCCTTGTCTGAGCCTCTCGATTGCACCTTAAGCACTTCTACCCCCCAGTGTACCGAATGTGACAACGTCAAGACTAATGAGGCAGTCAGGAGTTTCCTGGAAAATATGTACAGAGTCAAAACACAGTCATGTAGCATAATTGCCAGAATCATGATCAGCTATATGTGGGAAGTATTGCTATATAATGAGCAAGGATATCACGGCTGGGGGGGGGTGGGGTTAGGAGTATTCTCCTGCCCCCCCCCGGCCACAATTCTAGTGACAGGGGCCCACTGGTCTGGGTTGGGGACTCAAAAGGATACTTTCTTTTACTCCAGTGCCCCTGCTAATCTGTACAATGCTACAACGTTACTCTGAAGCTGCATGTTTACTGCGCATTCCCCCTCGATATCTGGATGCCAACCAGGTGACACAGTACACACTGTAATTTAGTTTCGCCAGCCGGCTGTCCCGCGGCTGCGGAGGGCAGTCTGGCTGCTGCGATGGAATGACGTGTCAGGAATACCACTGCTCACCCCTGCTGGCTTTTGCTCCTAGCTGCTAGCTGTGGGAGTCAAAGTGGGCACAAATTTAGCCACAGACCGACGCTGGTTCCCAAGGACATCGGTGCTCTGCGCCGCGGCGGTTTGGCCTGTTGGCAAAGGATGTTCTTTATCCCACCTGTACGCGATTACAGAAGGGCAGTTTCAGTGCGAAGCCGGGAAAACTCAACTTCATTGCAGCTATTTGCAACTTTGAATGAATCGCTAAAGGTCTGATGAATCTGTGAGGTCCTAGTCATTTCATTTTCCTCCATCATTACTCAACAGCAAAAAAATGAAACAAGCAAGGTCTGTGAAGTACAATAACTGCAATGCAAAACTTACACAGCGAAGCCAACAAGAGACTACTTTAGTCTAGGCTGGCCTGAGGTCAAGCAAGATGTCTTGAAGTAGCCATTCTGTCTCCAAGGAAACATACTTGGTTTCCCCTTATGGATCGCTCTCTTTCCTCCACTGGTCAAAGTCAAGGCCCCTGTGTTTCATTCTACTGGGCAGTCACCACCATTTGTGTTCCACTTGCAAAAATATCTAATGGAGGGTCTACAACAATCTGGAGCAAAATGCAATAAATTTTTGAGATGCAACATTAAAAATGCCCAAGCAAACACCAAGATTTCAACTCGGACAGGGTGAGGTTTAGCGTGCGACTGTTAATAGGATCTTAGCAGACTGACCCGGAGGAGCTAAAAGTGGTGTACGCATCCACAGCGCCATCTAGTGAGCACTGAGAAATCTCCCCTCGGAAAACCCAGAAGGTGGAGGAGGTGCAGGACTGCGTCGCCGCCATTCCTAGCCTACCTTATTAGCATATATGCTACTTCAAAGTGTGCATGATAAATAAATAAATGAATCAATACTCAAAAGAGATGCACCGTTCAATGCATAAAGCAGATCACGGGCTTATCAGGAGCATTTACACACATCGTTCACCGGCGACCTGAAACATCAATTCAGTTGACATCCAAGGGCAAGGTTGAATTTCCCAGGCATTAAGAACTGGAGCAGCCTGTTCTCACACGAGACTAGCAGTTTCAATAAAGAAAAGGTCTGTGAGACCGAGCCGCTGACCTTCCTGCCTCCACCTCACATGTGTCACGCTATAGTTCCCAACAGATGTAGTTACATTCTGGTGTGACTTACACTGATACCAGGCAGGAGCATAAGGCAGGATACCAAGCCAAGCCTACTGCAGCATTGCTAATACTTGTTTTCTGGAAGGACGTGAGTGAGGGGATGTTAATGCTAATTCTTATTTGGGGGGAGGACTTGTCATCCATGAGAAGCAGAAGCCCATCCAGGTCCCCCGCTGGCGGCCCGTCGGAAACACGGCGGGCGCACCCGCGCACAGGAAGCAGCTCGCAGATGTTCACTCGTACCGACGCGCAGAAGCATCTGCCTTCAGCTGGCAGAACCCTGCCCTAGAGAGACCGGTTTTCTGACTGCCACTGCAGTCCAACGCGCTCGCTAGTCCGCCACACTTCAGTTCTACAGAAATGCGGTTCCCAGATTGCTCCAGAAAAACCAAAAAAGGTACAGCAGACAGTCAGCAGAGCCGCGACCCAGCCATAGTTAAATATCCTCTCTGGTTCTCGTTCTCTTGGCTCGGGCACACGGTCTTCGTTAAGACAACTCAGACGCTGGCTTGATGTAAGGTGGGGGTGGGGGGGGGGGGCGGTCGGCTAAATACGTCTCCGTTCAAGCGAGGGCAGCAGAGGGCCACGGTGACAGGAGCTGTGGCAGCTTCACAGGCGAACATAATGCGTAAAGGGGGAGCTAAAGAGTGTCTCACCCCCAGCCGCAGAAAACGACGCCTAACGTGTAAAGACACCTCGTTTCCCACATTACACTCATAGCTCCCACTGCTGTCAAAACACACACATTAATCACCCCCCCCCCCCTTAATGGCAGCCCATTCAGATAGATGCCACGTGACACCCAGCTTCACACCATCTGTACTGTCTCGCAACGCACGGCTCGTCAGATCTGAGCAATCTCCGCCTCCTCCCCCGCGTCCCAAGCGACGCCATGACGACACACGTGGCAATCCTGATGCTGAGGGATGGACACCTCTAATCGCCACATTCAAAAATTCAGCCCCTTTTAATAAGGGGGTACATTAGCCTATTCCAGGAGAGTACCTCCACCCAGCTGAGCCAATTCCAGCACGGCCCCCACCAATACGAGGGGAGTCCTCCACGGCCGCCTCCGGACCACGAGGTGCCGGGCACAGCTGCTGCTTATGCTTCTGCTGCCTGCCTTTGCCTGGGTGTCAAACACTCCCCCCTCTACATGGGCCAGAGCCTGGTGATTCAGCCCAGATTCCGATCTCTGAAGCCTGTCGATGGTCCAAAGAACTCGCTCAGTTGTTGACGTGGCCGTTCGAGTTTTACCCCTTTTTGGAGTCTCAGCCACAACAGCCGGTCGGGGAGCTGCCTCTGTGTGTTCGCTCCTGCCGACTCTACGCACCTCCTTTGCACCACGCAGGAATAATTATAGCGTATTATCCCTTCTCGTTATTTCACCTCCCTGCACCTCCGAGCAGGAGGCTATCCATCACATTAACACTTCAGACAGACATGAATGCACAGCCCTAATAAATGCGAATTACTTTTTAATAACCTTAGGTGAGACCGGTCATTCCGAGCCTCCACCCCTATCACAGGTTATTCCCTAACCCCACCACAGAGAAGTGGGGGCCAGTAGCCATAGTAAATCCGACGTCATTAATAAAGCACGCTATAACTACACAGCCAGATTAGCTAATCTGAACGGTGTGCTTGAAGCAGACGAAAATGGAGTAAGGCGCACTTGTTGGCCGCATGCATTGTCGTGACCCCGTTCTGCCGGGAAGGACGGCTTTATGCCGGGAAACGAAGAGAACGGACGGGGGCGAGCGGAGGACTTGCCGCAGAAAGAGGCGGGAAATGTGGGTGTTTGCGCGGGGGCAGGTATGCATTTAAAAAATAAAGCAGTGCAGAATTCTGCAATCACGTCAGAGTGTTAAAAGCAGGATAAGCATTCATGTGACAAGCTGCCGAACGGCTGGACTTCCTCCTCCCCAAGTCGCGGAGGGGAAAGCGAGACGTCTGGCCCAGTGAGCAGCCTGCCGAGAGCGAGCCGCCATGTTGGTGTTCACCTTTAACACCGACCTCTCATACAACTACCTCCCCTAGGCCTGTTTCCTCCAGGCCCCACCAAGCACGCTGCCTCCTCCAGGCCCCACCAAGCACGCTGCCTGAAACACAAGACTAACAGTAGGTTTCAAAATGATGAAACTAAAGATTTCATTTCAAGATGAAGACGGGACGCTAGTCGGCTAGTATCTTTCCCCCCCTAAAAAATGGTAACGTTGAACCTCCCCCCCCACCAACCCCAATCGGCGGCAGGCTGTGGGAATGGCGAAGGAGCTCAGTTCCCTGGGGAATAAAGGAGAAAAGAAGAATAAATGACAGCAGAATAGAGCTTCATAGTGAATGCGGCCATTTTCAGCGAGGTGTTTATGGACCTCCGATAAATAGGCCAGACATACGGCTGGGGAAAGGGCCCGTTACCTCAGAGACCAAATTCAAACACTTAAAGGTGCCCCCCCCCCCCCCGAGTGAGAACACTACGGTCCAAAAAGCATCAGGAACCACTCTTGCTGCTCGTCCCCCACATGAACCCTGGACTCTCCACAGAAGCACGACATTAGCATGAGGCTAAAACAACAAGTCATCAAAACAAGAGAACGTACAACAGAGCCTCAGACAGAGGCCTACAGCACAAGAACTTGGAAACACTGGACGGTCTGAGCCACAAATTTTTAAAAAGAAACAAACTGCGAGGCAGAGAAACTCACAGGCCAAAGCACAGACACTGCCAAACCCCAGCAGTACGGGCAGCTAAAATTACAGGAGCAGCGATTTGCTTTAGCACTTTAACAGCGAGACACTATTTTCAAGGTAATTTCACTGGATTCACCAAGAAATGCATGACATATTACAGAAATAGCACGCAAGTACAAATATATTATACATATTGCCCTCACTCGTGGGGTTTCCTCCGGGTACTCCGGTTTCCCCCCACAATCCAAAGACATGCTGAGGCTAATTGGAGTTGGTAAAA
>JAODKE010000002.1:23460339-23498314 GCA_026779605.1 Mormyrus hasselquistii
CAGGGAGCAGGGGGTTAAGGGTCTTGCTCAAGGACCCGCAGACATGCTGAGGCTGGGTTTGAACCTGCGACCTTGTGGTTATGGTACACAGGCTTATGGTGTTCCTTGGTGAATAAAGCCCCCCCCCCCCAACCCAAAAACAGAACTCAATGATAGACAAGTGATATGAGTACCAGGATGGGTCATAATGTGCTTGAGGAAATGGTCACATCTTCAGTGCCGTCCTGTTTTAGTGGTACAGAGACCACACTGAGCAGTAACTCTCATGTCCCACCTCAAACGCATGTAGTATATCAGTCTTGCCTTTTAAAATGAAAAATTAATGATGTCTTGAGGACAGCTAGTCAGTTGACAGCAAGGCTGATAGATGCCATGGTTACGTCACCAGGATGAATGCGTGCCTCGCCCATACACACCTGGCTCAGGTCACAAAAAGGTCACCTCAGAGACTTCTAATCATCACTGCCATGCAGAGACTGAGAGAACGGGCAAGGTGCAGTTAACCTTGAACGAATATTTGTGCAGTTACATGACAGGATAGATTTTGGAGAAAATAAGATATCAGTAACAATTACAAGACTCAGTTGCTCATATTACCTACAAAAAAGAAAACTATCAGCAACAACAGCAAACATGCCCCGTCCTGAGCCTTAGATCACACTTGCACTGATGCCTTGTTATGGACAGATGCTGAGAGATGTCTGCTTCAATATTGAAATGCAGAGGCGACAAACTGTGTTTATGGAAATACCTGTTTAGCACTTGATCTGACAGACTCAAATTGAAGTGCCTTGTAATTACCACTCAAACATACCATTTCTATTGGACAATACAGAAAAGTGGGTAAATTTCATTAGGACAGTGGGAAAAGCTATTTGCAGAAATGGCACTTTTTGCAAATGAGGCATAATTATGTGTGGTAAATGTTATACAGTAGGCCATAAGTTTACATACACCTTAGCTAACAACTTTCAGACTGAAATCCTCCCAAATTCACAGATTTAATGTTATAAAACTATTAATGTGTTAGATCAATTAGAGAATCAACTTTATTTCCATAACAGTTTTATTGAAAAATAAGAGAAAAGAGCAGGACCGGCCCTGGGTGATCGGATACTAGTATTAATAACTCTAATGTCAAGGAATGCAACCAAAAGGTATTTCTTCAGACTTTCTTCACTCGCTCTCTTGTGCTCCTGATTCAGATGGCATCCTGGGCGATCACCTACATGTGGACAAAAGTACCGTGACATACCTCTTAATCATTGAATTAAACAGTTTCATTCAGACCCATTGCCACAGATGTATAAAATCAAGCACCTAGCCATGCAGTCCAGTTTTTATGAAAGAATGGGTCAATCTGAAGAGCTGTGTGGTATTGGCAGAGGATGCCACCTTTACAATACGCCAGTTCAATGCTTCCAACTTTGTGGGAACGGTTTGGGAAGGCCCTTTTCTGTTCCAGCATGACGCAAGGCCCATAAAGACCATGGCTGGGTGACTTTGGTGTGGAAGAACTTGACTGGCCTACAAGCATTGGGCCCTGACCTCAACCCTATCAAACACCTTTGGAATGAACTAGAATGGAGATTGCAAGCCAGGCTTTCATGTCCAGCATCAGTGTCTGACCTCACAAATGCTCTTCTTCATGAATGGGCACAATTTTCCACAAACACACTCCAAAATCTGGTGCAAAGTTTTCCCAGAAGAGTGGCAGCTGTTTTAGCTGCAAAGGGGGGACCAACTCCATACTGTCCTCTGTATTTAATCCATATGTGACTTTCGTGACATTGCAGGGGGCAGCTAATTCAGTGCCCAGGGAGCAGCGCTTGGGGATGGTACCTTGCTCAGGGTACCTCAGTGGTGACTTGCTGGTGGGGGATTCGAGCCTGCAATCTTTCTATTACAAGTGCACTTCCCTAATCATCAAAGTTCCTGTAGATGCAATGGCCTGGTGTCCCAGTAGTTTTGTCCATATAGTATACAGTCATGGGCGAAATTTCCCAGAAAATTGTTGCAATTAGACATGTTTATGTCTGTTATGTGCATTGGATCAACACAAAAAAACACAGAAAAAAGTCAAATTTGACATAATTTCACACAGAACTCTAAAAATGGGCCAGATAAAATTATTGGTACCTTTTCAAAATTGTGGGTAGATTGTATTATTTCAAGCGTATGATGCTCGTTTGAACTCACCTGTGGCAAGAAACAGGTGCTGACAATATAGCAGTCAAACCTGAAGCCAGTTAAAATGGAGAAAAGCTGACTCAATCTTTTTGTTGCATGTCTGTGTGTGCCACATTAAGCATGGAGAACAGAAAGAAGAGCAGAGAATTGTCTAAGGACTTTGGAACAAAAATTGTGGAAAAATATCAACAATCTCAAGGCTACAAGTCCATCTCCAGAGATCTTCATGTTCCTTTGTCCATCTGGACATGGACGGAAGAGAATAATTGATAAAAGACTGCAACGAAGGATAGTCTGAATGGTGGATAAACAGCCCCAATCAACATCTAAACAAATTCAAACTGTTCTGCAACAGTGTCAGCTCGAACCATCAGACGACATCTGAACGAAATGAAACACTATGGCAGGAGACCCAGGAGGACCCCACTACTGACACAGAAACATAAAAAAGCCAGACTGGAGTTTGCCAAAATGTACCTGAGGAAGCCAAAATCCTTCTGGAAGAACGTCTTGCGGACAGATAAGACCAAGGTAGAGCTTTTTGGTAAAGCTCATCATTCTACTGTTTACAGAGAATAGAATGAGGCCTACGATTTCAGTTATTTTTTCCAAAGGGCGTGCAACCAATTTTGTGTGAAATGGTGTCAAATTCGGCTTCTTTCCTCTGTTTTTTTGTGTTGTTCCAATGCACATAAAGGAAAGAGACATGTGTATACCAAAACATTTGTAACTAACAATTTGTAAAGAGATTGACTAACTTCAGCTTTTAGTCAGCATGTCAGAGGCTTAAAAGTCTGTTGTTGGACAAGGTGACCATCTCTTTAAACAGTAGGGATGACTCCAGAAATTGATGTAATATCTTCTAGAAGCACTGGATTGGACACCTGTAGCTGCATTTCAGGGGTTTTCTGTACAGGCAATGCCTTCTTGTACTTAAGACAATGGGGAAATCAAAAGAACTGAGCCAACACCTTCGGAGGAACGTGGTAGATCTCCGCAAGACAGTATCCCCCTCAGAAGCCATCTTCAAAAGATTAAAGGTACCACAAGTAATTCTACAACCAATTGTACAAAGATATAAAAAAAACTTGGGACCAAGCAGACTTCACTTTATTCAGGAAGGAGGCACTAATGAACTCCTGGGGATGAACAAACTTTTATTTGAAAGGTTCAAAAAAAGCCTAAGATGACTAAAGAACTGGTGAAGAAGTTAGAGGCATCATCAAAAGTCATCACTGACCATTAAGAAAGCACTTCATGAGCATGACCTGAAAGGCTGTCAACCGAGGAAGATGCCATTACTCCAAAATCAACATAATGAGGGCAGATTATAATTTGCTTCTGATAACCAAGACAGACATATCTGGAATGCGTGTCCAGTCACATGAAACAAAATTTGAACTGTTTGGCTATAATGATCAGCACTATGTATGGAGGATCAAGGGTGGGGCTCTTAATTAAAAGAACATCATCCCAGCTGTGAAGCATGGGGGGGGGGAGCATCATGTTGTGGGGTGCTTGGCAGGGAAAAAGGGACTTGGGTACGTCATAGAATAGATGGCATCACGAAAAAGGAGCATTATCTTGAAATTCTGAAGCAACATCTCAAGACATCAGGCAGAAGGCTAAAGTCGCAACTGGGTCTTCCAACAGGCCAACGATTGAAAGGCATACCTCCGAAGATGCGAAATGTGAAGCTATGGGAGTGGAATCCATCAGAAAACTTGGGGCCTGAACAGAAATATAAATCCTGTCTGAGAAAGAAGGCCCACAACTTTAACCCAGTTAAACTTATTTTATTATAAATGGGTGAAAATCATAGCAAAATATTGCAAGAAGCTTGTGGAAGGCCTACCCTAAGCCTACAAGAAGCTTCAAACTGTTGGACATAAAAATACACAGTTTGCAAGAAGCTTGTGGAAAGCCTACCCTAAGCCTACAAGAAGCTTGTGAAAGGCCTACTCTAAGCCTACAAGAAGATTGTGGAAGGCCTACCCTAAGCTTACAAGAAGCTTGTGGAAGGCCTACCCTTGATACAAGTTAAGCAATTAGAAGTCAACAATGGCAAATGCTAAAAAAATGTACAGTATGTCAGATTTTTACCCTCTGTAAATCTGACATTGTGACTAACAGTTAAAGTAAGTCTGTTTCTTTATTATAATTTTGAATAACCTCTTATGGAAATAAAGTGGTTACTCTAACTGCAACACATGAATTGTTTGATAACACAAAATGTCTTAATTGGGAGGATTTGAGTCTGAAATTCATTAGCCAAGGTGTATGTAGATTTACAGCCTCAAATATAAATGAATACATTGGGATGATCATCCAGTGATGTGCAACATGTACAGACAGCATGTACATCTATATAAAGACGTATATTACATAATGGAAGGGACCATTCATCCATAAACATGCATTTACCTGTTTAGTTAAAGTATTCTATCAAAATACCCTCAAAATGGTATCTTCCAAAGCAATTTTACTGCTGTCAATGACTTTGCTCTCTAAGACTGAAAGCTTACATAAGAGAGCTGTAAGCTTTTAGTAACTATTATGCCTTTTGTGGAGAATGAAGGTCACCATCTTCGACCTACAACCTGGGACAAAAACCATTTTAATGGAGACACAGGAACCTCACACAAGACATGTGGATTTTGTGTGTGAAACGCTTTTGCTGTTTCCATTTGATTGAGTGTTTGATGCCGTATGTAGGATGAACAATAGTCACTCTGGTGACCTTTGCCTCCCCTCAGGCTACTAAGTAAACAAAAACTTCCTTGCATTGGCCCTAAGTTGACATCTGCAATGCCAGTTATCCTAGCTGGACTAATATAAAACAGCCAGAATAGCGACCTTCCGCACCCCCTTATTCAGGGACAGATGGTATTTCGTGCTCAGTTAGGCCTGTTTAAAAGGTCACACCTTTTATCTGGACTCCAGGTTACCTGTAGGTTTCCTACCATCTTAACATGACCCTTAGTTGACATACAAAGGAGTGACCTGGCTATGACCCCTAGACACAGTCACCTGACACCATTTCTAGAACCATATGGGGAAAACACGTCAATATAGAGTAAAAGGTAAATCTGATATGTCTCGCCACCAAACCCTACATTCACAACACAGAGTAACACGTTACAATGCAGACGTGAGGAGTGGTAGCTCTATCTAGACTTGTAAATAAGGCTCCTTATTTGCTGTGGCAAAAGTCCAGACCTCTGCTCCCTGCTTTGACAGTATTGATGTTTGACATCCTTAATGTCCTGTTAGTGTGCTAATCACACAGAAACAGTAGCTTAAGTGACTGTGATTAAAACTCTGCTAAGAGGCCTTTGACAAAGAGAAAAAATGGGCTCCCAGTGACCCAATTACAGCTTTCAAGTGCACTGACACACCAGCAGAAGGGAGCTTTTTTTCTGTTCCCGTGATGAAGCAAACAGCCGGCTCAAGACACTCTAAGCATCTATTGTGGAAAAAAGTAAATAGTAAATGGCATGTAGAGGATGCAATTTGTTAAAGACCGAATGTGACGCATGCATTGTACTGCACATTTAGCCAGATGAAATGACGAACATACCGTCCACCCTGTTGCTTTATTCTCTCTTGGATACGCTCCAGGCCCCCCCAAGACCCTGAGCAGGGTAAGCAATGGGAAGATGGATGGATGGATACGGAGATTTCCTGTTTATAAAAAAAGTCTCATTATATCTTTGTGTAGGGCTTAACAGAGAATGCAATTAGTCACTGGAGTACTGAATGTGTGGAGTACTGATTGTAAACACTTCTCACAAACAGACCCCTTGTATAACAATGGAATAAACCATGAATTAGTTGATTCTGACTGGAGCTCAACAGGCATAGAGCAGACTTATGGAACGCTGTTTTTAGGAAAAAATCTGCAATGTAGGTCATAATATAGCACCAGATAAATTTCTGACCATTTTATTAAATGAGGCCAACTGAAGGCCATCACTGGTGTGTTTAGGTGGTTGAAGTCTGGGAGGTCATTTGAAAGAGTATAATAGCATTAAGGATCATCTTTCAAACTTACTGTAATCTAACCCAGACAAGTTGTGCTTGCCTTGGTACAGGTTTCTTATTCTAAAAAGCAAAAATATTCCAGATATAACTCAGCCAAATGTAGCATAGGAGAGGATGAACTTAGTTCAGTTTCCATTGCATAATTGATACAAATATCCTTGGCTTGTCAGGCCAATTGATATAAATGACTACATATTGCCTTTCCTTCAGACTCTATCAAACACATTTCAAAGCTTTTTCTCTATTGACCAAGAACCCTCTCTACACAGCAAGCCAAAGAAGACTGTCCACCAAAATAATCACATACGACAAACAAATAAATATTGAGACTAGTAATATTGTGAAGATCATGTATCATCTCACGCTACCACTATAAATTGCAAGAAATGGAATTAAATAATGATGACGATTAAATATTAAAACGCCCCTGAAGCCTGGTTAAAATATTGCTGCCCTCAAGATAGCAAACGTATTCAGATGGCGGGTCCTTGAAATTTCTAATACGATTACTCAGAATGGTTGTGTTGGGGGGCTGCATGGAGGCACAGTGGTTAGCTATGTCGTTTTACACCTCTGGGACCAGTGCCCACCATGGCTCCACATATACACAGTTTGCATGTTCCTCCGTCCCCTGGGTTGGGTGTAGGACCTTCCTGTGTGGAGTTCGCATGCCCTCCCTATGTTCGCGTGGGTTTCTGCCAGGGGCTTCGGTTTCCTCCACAGTCCAAAGGTGTGCACGATAGGTTAATTGGCGACTCTAAGTTGGCCCCGTGAGTGTGTGCGTGTGACTGTGTGTGCGCCCTGAGGTGTGTTGGCGACTGCCCATTGTTCCCAGGATAGGTTCCAGCCCCCCCCCACAACCCCAGTTGGGATTGAGCGGTTACGGTGATGGATGGATGGATGTTCTCCCCGTGTCATCACAGGGTTTCCCCTGCATTCTTGGGTTCCCCTCACAGTCCAAAAACATAAACTGAAGTTACCAAATTGCCCGTGTGAGTGTGCCCTGCAAGAGGTTTGAAGGGCCAAATGGCACCCCATCCTAGTTGCTCTGCCAATAGGCTCTAGACCTTACAGGCCAAATCACAGAAGATGGATGGTTTTGTTAGCATAATATAAGAATATATGCCACTACCCCTAGCTAAAAAGCACATCACAGAGCAAGAAAAAGATCAAAAATGAGATTTCATTTTTAAATCTCATTTTGTAGACTCACTCAATGTACAACTGATATGTCACCCAGTCAGTCTCGAGTTTTGATAAGCGGTTCATTTTCAGTAATTCTGAAATTAGAAAGTATTCAACTGAGCTTGTCTTCGTGCTGCTATTTTAGATCACATTTTCATCATAACAAAATAAATGTAATTCTATATACCAAAGGGTCTTTCAGAAATAGCAGACTGAAAGAGGAAATCTACTAGAGCAAAGAAGTGAAATGAGCCACAGAAGGTGGCTGTTACGTTGATGTATGGATCTGAGAAAAGGACCTCATTTTCTGTGTGGGGGGGGGAGACTCTGCGAAGGATAGTAATGACAGTATATATTCTCCATTTCTGCAGGGTGGGTCACCACAACAAAGATGGGCTTTTACATCAGACACTGACCTTGTAGAGTCCTAGCCGACCACCGGGAAAGGACGATGAACTGGAAACAGACACAAAGTGATGCGAGTCACAAAGTGTATATCCATTATCCTGAATTAGAACAACAATAAAATATATAGTGCATATTCATTAATAAAAGAATGCAGATTTAATTTTAAACGTTTTTTAGAGGTAGCAATATGAGAACATGTGTTTGTTGCATGTGTCTTTCCACAAGTAATTTATTTATTCCCAAATCCTTTTGTAATAAAACTTTTCTGGGCAACAAGAAAAATGTCATCCTGCTTCTGATTTAATTATACTACAGGAACAGTTACAAAGCTCTGAGGAAAAGAAAAAAATCTAACGGCAACAGCAACAAATAATATTCTGTGGTATCTTTGGGTTTAGGTGGAATAACTTTTAATGGCTGATACCTTTATCTTTGCATGGCACCATACATATAAATTAAGTTATTGTCATTATCTGCTCTTACAACACCAGGGTACCAGAACAAATAAGAATAAAACACAAATAAAGGAGGAAGATGCTGCAAAAAAGCTAAATATTATATAAAGGCTGCTTCAGTGTTGCTATTATTAACACTGTGTGACTGTTCTCCACCTAACATCCAGGAAGACAATCAGCTTTTAAGCATTGGAAGAACATCGGAGACATCCTGTGAAATCCAGCTAGCGTTTCCAGTCCTAGACTAAGTCTGTTTTAGTGTGAGAACGTGGCTAGGAATTTCAGAAGGTGCTGCAGACACACAGGCAGAAGCAGCAGATACGGCTGGTGATCCAGGAGCATCTTAGGGTACAAGCCATCACACTGAAGAGTACTTTTGGGACCTCCAGGAGATGAAATGATAAAACTGCATTCTTCACCTTGCAACTATTCACATAACGCCGGAACCAATTCAGTCCAACTGTATGATGCATTATTATAAATGCAGGGAAATGCTTAGACAAATTTCAGTTTAATGCCAAAAACGTCTCGCCTCAAAGCATTAATCAGATCATTCTTATTATATCCATAATGTAAAGGAAAAGTATGATAAAACAGGTATGATCAAAATTCTTCCTGTATTTTGCCGAAGGGTTTAAACTTAATTTACTGCCATTACAGGAAATGCATTTTTTTATGGGGTCCTACTGCCATTGAAGTGTAACCCTTTTGGGACAGGAACAGTTTGGTTAAACAATCTGAATGAGAATCAGCCTAATTCCGTACCAGCACGGGATGAGTGAAGAGAATGATTGATGTGCCCCGGTAGGAGTACAGTCATTCAGCAGTCAAAATGATGGATTGTTGTTGGAAACTGGCTCCACTCTGTGGAACTATTGAGCTGCAGGCTAGTTCACAGCATAGCACAAATCTATTCTGCGATCACCCCCACTTCAAAGCAAGCACACAATGGATCTGCCATGGTCCCTGTGAGCGTGCGTTAGAAATCAACCCGGCTGTTTGTTGACATGCTTCCGAATGAATGCCTCTGCTGTGTTACCGCATGTGTGAAGCCTACACATTTCTGCTGATACTCTACCGACACTTTGAGAGAACTATACTGCCAGCAGAAAAATAATAAGTATACAAGTTTAAAATAACATCAGGCCGCCTTAAGTTGTGGACGGTCGAACTACTGGAAACATTAAATAGCTGGTGATGAATTGCCCCAACTCGGTAGCTAAATTTCATAGCTTTACTAAGCCATGCTGTCCGTGTTTCACATGGAAAATAACTGCAGGGCAATCCATTGCAAATCCCTTGGACATACTCCAAAGCGTGTAAAAGTCAAATCGCAACCAAGAATCAGTTACTTCTGGTCTCAGATGTTGAATGCCTCAGACTTTCCTTAAAGTGAGGATTTGCTGCAGCTGAAATATTAGGAATTTAGAGCTGGTGATGCAGGAACGTTAAAGGTGTAGAAGGGATGGAGTCGTCTATCTGTGTCTGTTTAAACTGAATTGCTGTCAGAGTGACACTATAAAGTGTGAACTATGTTAGTTCATCTCCTGCTGCATCCATTGCAACGTTAAGTCCAGCTGGAAAATGCAGCCGTCGCATTTGAGCTCATGCATGCATCGTCTTATGTGATGAGCTCATGCATGAAGTCCCACCTTGATTTTCCCCAAGTGAGCTTGATGGGCAAAATGGCCTCCTCTCGTTTGTATAGTTCTTATGTTCTTATGGTTCTGCTGTTCTCTTCTGAAGAAACAATGTCTTGCTACAATGCTATGCTCTGTCAAGCTCTCCACGTGAGCAAAGAAAAGCTGATTTCCTGGAAGTGAACACCATCCATTTCTGGATGTTAGTGAGTGTGTCAGCGAGGAAGTGTAAAAATAAAAAAAGTGCCCATACCTCAACTCCTCTGGGCACTGTCAGAGGTCATGATTAAAATGGCAAAAACTTGCATGAAAACAAAACAGGCAGAAAAATATTCCTTTTCATTTCCCGCCTTTGATAAAGGAAAAAATATCTCGAATCATAGATTTTGGATTTTAACAATACCCTTTGCACCTTAAAAAAATGTTACATAAGTTACATAACTCCTCACAATTATAGAATCATCTGGCAATTCTGTAGAGGATATATAGAGTCTCTTCTTAGAGAGTGTCTGTATGTAGTTATAACAATGTGAAAACTATGGATTGTGAAAACCGTGCATCTCTGGGAATGCAACTTAAGGTGCGCGCGGGATGTCAGGCCGTCAGAAGCTGCTCACACACACCATAGCAAATTTGTCAGAGTGGAGACACACTTCACCTAAATTGCACATCTTTGCACTGTGGGAGGAAACAGATTATCTGGAGGAGAAGACACACAATGAGAAAGAACAAGAAAATACCATGGGCCAAGACAGCCAGGACAGACATCAAACCCACAAGCATTTAAGACAAAGCATGAGGGATTGGGTCTCTCTGCCAGTGATGATTAAGGCACTCACGTGGACGAAGAAGGATGGTTGAAGTGTCCTCTCCTTTTTCACAAACAGTGCTTCTACATAGCTCATATTTTTGGCACTTGTATAAACATAGTAGTCTTCATATAGAAACATTATTCTTCTAAGGCTGACCCACTACTAAGTCAGTCCCTTGGGTTGGTTATGGCCTGCGTTTGGTTACATCACAAGGATTTACTAGATATTCTAATATAACTCCTGGGGTAACTAAGTTTAACTATTTAAGGCAACATTAATAGTAATGGATGAGTTGTTTCCTGACCTCGGTCTAAAACGGGCCTCGTTAGCTTGAGGCTTGTCCTTGATCTCTGAGTCTTTGTTCTTTGTACGACAGCACTCCTCCTCCACTGAGTCCATGCTAAAATATGGCAGATCTGCTTCCTGTTTTTCATTGGCTGAGTGGAAGAAGGGAAATCGATTGGTTCATTTTTGAGCTCAATGAAAATGTGTGTGTAAAACAGTAAAGTTGAGGATGCTCAAGATGATAACCGTGTGTATATTTGCGTTCATCATTCGTTATCAGATATTCTGTGGATATGCAGGGCCCCTACATGTAGTACACTGAATAAGAGGAGTGCACTTAAATTGCCCATCTTCATGGGAAATACCAGCAATGTTTGTTTAGCCAGAGTTTAATTCCATTTTGCTTCCCCAGGGACCGACAGCACATCTGTAATTCACTAAAGTGCCACCGTCACTGCACAAGAGCAGGCCACAGATGGGTTAACAGATGTCTCTGTCATGCTAGGCTTGAATCTAAATGCAGAACCTCTGGGGAAAAGGGTTGTATAAATGCGACCTTAGGCATGCGTTTTCGTCATTTGTCATACTCCTGATAAAACACGGAATACGCACCAAAAACACAGTTATGATTCTTCTGTTTGCACAACAAATGACGTTGCCACTCACGTCCTCTGCAGATCATGTGCTTTTATTGTACGAGAAATACCTGAAAATTTATTACAGCCATTTAGGCTTGTCAGGGTGCATGAATTGAGCCATCATTTAGATTCAAATTTCATTTATGACTTTGGTAATGGCATCCATTTGTGTGCACATTGTTACAACTCAATGCCTCTTTATTTAAATATTTGGCAACAAATTTAATATGGCTAAAAAGTTTATGAAGCTTTAAAACATGTACCTTAGACTATTTCATATGAAATACATTTTTAGGATTAGTGAGTAAGAAAATCAACTGAGTGCTACTAATTCTACTAAGCTGAATGCTAGTAACTACATGTTACTAAAAAACAAACTAATGTGTTGTAGGCTAAAGTCAGGCCTTCCATATCTCTGCTACACAGTACTGCTTACAAGATGGAGATAGAATGCAGATGATGGAATCCTTTGCTCAGTGAGCAAAGCACTCCAACGGGCCAAATCACGGGATCTTGCATTAAATCTACACAAAGCGCACTCAAATTACACGTCCTTCAAATTGACAAATTTCCTTCAAGTAGTTCTTGCTATAAACAGTCTGTGTAGATACTTGTTCATTTCTTGTGCATGGAATGCCACTGATGTCAGGGTCCACATATAACATACATTAGACTTACCAAAGCAACTGCATCATTTTTCTGAATCAAGGAAAAGTTATATATACACATAAAAAAAACAGAAAGCAAAACTGTTCTTGAAACGATACAATATACCCAGGACTTACAGAACCACTAAAAGGTGACATATCCAAGTTTGTGTGTGTCTTTGTGTTTTTTTATTGGACAAAACATGATAAATAATTCAAGTTCCACATAGGCTTTGAAAACTACACCAAAAAGAGGCCTTTTGGTTAGAGTCTACTATCCAAATGAGTGTTTTTTAAGGAAAGCACTCCCTCTAGTGTTGGTTTATGAATTCAACAAGCTGCATCCTATCCAGTGTTCTTCAGCCTTGCTCTCTGTGCTGCCCAGGATCTCCTAGGCCCCCTATGATTTTGACAATAGGTTGGAAGAGGAGATAGATTGGATGGGAGGATTAAGCTACATTTAAAATACCAAATGTGATCTGACATTACAATGTGAGCGGCTTTAAAATCTTTCCATAAGTAAATCAGTTTCAGGCGGAATTAGCACCAAAACAACTCTTGGTTGGAAACAGTGGAAGCTGTCGACTGGAGGGGAGGCTCTATAGTTATGCCCCTGGGGGGCACATATAATACTATTCATTTTTAGCATCTTTGGGTGATTATCATTGGAGGGGGGGGACAGCCGCTCATGTTGGAAGGGCCGTTTCTCCCCCATGTGGTGCCAACACTCTGCCACGTGATCAATACAATGTCTTTAAATGCCAGTCTCGCCAGCTCATCCTGAACATGTACTCACCCATATTTTACCCTGTTTAGCAGTTCACTTGAGAGCCCATACTGAAGTCGCCAAGTAGCAACATGTGTCAAACATCATCTTGCAATTTCGGGCTGAGAGGAAAGCTTCATTAGGGGAACTTGAGTTGAACTTGGATCTACCTATCTAGCAATTGATTTCCTGCCAGCGTCCAGTGGGTTATACTCAAAGGGCAAGAGCATGTTGAATGTATTGTGTATGTAACAGTAGAATTGGGACCACATCGCCCATTTATCAGTATGTCCACCGTATTGTTGATGTTCCCTACAAGATCCTTCTTGAATAAAGCAAAGGCACTGATTGATCACTTGACGTAAATTTCCACAACTTTCAGAACACACTGATGTCTCACCCAAGTGTGACAAAAACAAATATGCATGCATTTCAATGTAGACACTCCAATGATTGCCAGTTGGTAAATGCAATTGAAGTCTGTTTTTTTCCCAGTTCCTTAGATTTCAGGTTACTTTGACCACTGTCAATATGAAGTCAACAAACAAGCCTGCTAAGCAAGCAGAGCAGATCCATCCATTCCATAAAGTCCTCCTGGATTACTGTATACATTTCATTAGCAAAAACATTACATATACTAGCAACAATTGGGACAGCCATATTTTTTTGCTGTCATCGTTTGTATTTCCAGACTAGCAAAGCACTTCAGGTTTAATTCAAATTCATTTTTGCATGCAAACAGTGTAAACAGAGATCTGGCATAAACCGCCAACTTAGTCCTTTATTTCATGCACATTTTCCCTATGTAATGAAACCGTAGCTCCCAAGTCTGACTGAAATTAATAGATTTGAAATACATCTGCCACGGAATCTCTTAAAATTAAACTTATTGATGATTTCAGTATTTTAAAGACCATTAAGAAAAGCAATGACAGAAGCATGATTTCATATCACAGAGCACAAAAAAAGAAAAGGTATCCTTCAAATTAGGATATAGTGTAACAAGGGCATGCCTGGTAATACCTCTTACCTACTATTCTTCTTCAGTTTGTACCCTGTACTTTAAAAATCAGTTCGCATTATGTGTCTGGCACTATATATAAATTCATCTGGGTTGTTCTCGGGACTCCATCTCACCCCCAAAGACTTACTTGGTCCTATAATGTTGTGCATCACTGACAGCAACCGCAAAACTGGCATATTTAATGTCAAATGTGGCAGAGAAATATACTTCAAAAAATGCAAGAGGGTTGCAAAAGGGTTCTCAGAGATTGCATGGCCCACAGAAATGGATGCAAAGGGAAGCACATTTTATATAACCATTTTTGTATCCTACATGCTGTGCATTGGCATTTAGAAAAGCTGAACAGGCTGATATTAGTGATTCCCTCAGTTTTCACCATTTTGACAGAAATTACTGGATGCATTAACCTGTAAGACAGGGGTGTCAAACTCATTTTAGGGTGAGGGCCGGATGAGAAGAAATGTGACCATGTGCGGGCCGAATTTTTAATTTTTTTTTAATCATAGTGCATCAAATTACAACAAATACACTATATTCTGTAAAACTGCATTTAACCGGAAACATCTGCCCTTCCAGATCAATTTTTCTTTTTTTGGACATTTTTGTAAAATCGTGAGTGCTTGCCACACATCTTCAAATAGCCGAAGAAATTTGATTTAGGCACCAATTTAGAATGCGCATGCGTGTTAGAGGTTCCGGCAGAAGCGCAGTAGAAGAGCAGTTAAATGATCAATGATAAAATAAAAAAATGAATAAAACCAAACACAATATTGCAGCAAATACCCGGACATAGACTTTATTTTAATACTACTACTAATAATGATAATAAAAAGATTTGACATTTAATACTATTGTTCAAATCATCCATATCTGCACCACTCTGCTGGATCCCTGGTCACAGAGTGAGCAGAAAGAAAAGGCAGCTTTCAGATCAGTAATGGCATCGTTAGGCTACAGCATTTCTAGGTAGCTGCCATATATATACACACAGTATCCGCGTATCCACAGTCAAGCTGTGGAACAGACCCAAGTTCTAATAATTTTGAATGTCAACCATGCATATTAATTTGTCACAAAAGACGCACAAGTTCATATGCAGTCAAGTAACCTTTTACTCACATCAAAGGAAGCCACATCGGAAAAGAAACCCTCAAGTTTGAAAAGGGCTCATGACCACCTGGGTGACTACATTTATTATCGATTATAAATGTTTAGATAAGATAAATAATGAAAACATCAGAAGAACAGACTAAATTTACAGCTAAATTTCTTGCTTGCGTGAAGAAAAGGGCTATATTATCCATAATCTTTTGATTTTGACAGGAAATGCAAGAGGCTTGAAAAAGTCACACTTGTATGGATGGAGGCCATGACTTCAAGACTTGAATTTTTCCCTTTTTAAATCGGGACAATCAACAAAGGGTTTACATACTCAATGTCTAAATGTACACCATATATTCTCGTGTGCAGGAATTCAATTAAGTGCAATTGCTGATTTTTTAAAAGTAATGTAATATGAAATAATAATGGATATGAAATATATGGCGGAACTACAGTGGAAGTTGAACATCTAGTATAAATGAATAGCAGCAGTAGCACTAAAGGAGGCAAGTCAACCTTTGACAAACCGTAAAGTGCCGCGGCATTTCTTACAACGCATGATATTCGGTGGTCCTGCCCGCACCTGGGAGGGGAAAAAAGGAACCGCTTATAGTGATTAAATCTGTCCCGCTGATCGATCCACTGGTAACACCCCCACCCCATCCGTAAAATCAAAAGGTTGGAAACCATTAGAGGTTAAGCAATAGGCTAATGGGCTTGACATAAATGAGAATTCTCTAGGGCAAATTTACTTGTAACCAAGGATAGGATTTTTATGGTGCAATCAATATCAATTTTTTTGAGTGTTGGTTCTTAGTCAGCACCAGGAAATGGCAAATTGGATCATTTATACATTTAGGAAGGACTGCAAGGCCAAAAGAGTTGTCTGTGATATTTTATATGACAGCAGAAAACATGGATGTCATTTTACATATGTTTCAAACAATACAATGGAGACAGACATTGCTCAGTTGTCCCTCTTTAGGTACATAAAATGCAAAAGTCACTTCAGGTACAAACACCAGTTCAAAGAAAGAAATTAAATCAACACATTATACAAGGTTGATATACACCTGAAAGAATGTTGAGAATGTGAGGCAAGCTAGTTTAAATGTAAGAATTAACTTCACCAATGCTCTGTGATTATGCTGCACATACTCCGCACTTCATATTTTATTATTGGTTCTGTTAAAGGACACATTCTATTATTTATATATTGAACCTAAATGTATGACAATGAATCTTAAACAAGACTGTCACGCCACAAAAGCTTTCTAGAATTTACCTTTGCAATCTATTCCAAATTTTATTGGGTCTATCACTTCTCCAGTGACCTTGGGCATCAACTTAGTCATAAATAATCACATTGCATACATAATATATGCACATTGGTGTTCTGGCAAAAAGAAAATACCCACTCACCAACTAACAACAGTTAACATTATGGCTTTTCACAAAAAATATATCAATGGATGGCAAACTAACATAATGACATTAAGATTTCATGCTCGTCTTCCTCACACATCATTTGGCTAGCACACATTGCATTGATCGCTTCATCTCTACTCAAATTACATTTTAGACTCCAGAAGGACAGAAAACCAAGAATGAGAAATTAATCATTAATGTCGTCTTGACCAGACATGGGTAGTTTTAAACTAACAATTTTCATTACAATTCCGTTTATTCAATCAGCTTTGCGATGTAGTGGGGACAATTACACTCTACTCTTAAGCAGGAAAATTATTTTATTCGAGAGTTTATTCTAATTGGTCATAATGTGTCATGCAGCTAGTCAAACCGAAGAATAAACACAGAATAGGGCATTTCACCTTTAAAGGGTTTGGCAAGGACTGATTAGTTGGGGCGGAGAGGGAGAGCAATACATCACTGAATAGAACACTTACGGCAACTCGTGCCCTTACTTCACTCCCACCACAATGACACCAAAAAGAGGTTTTCAGAAGAATCTTTATATTTCAAATAAAGTAGATGAAGTAGTCAAAATCTACACACTTGAATCTGAATAATAGCATTAGAATAATATACAACACACTGGTACCTTTAGCGCCACCAAATGACCACAGTATCAAGAGCCACAAAAAGCATATTTTGCAAGTAATTCCCATTTTTAAAAATTACCCTATTAATGTTTAGCAGAATAGAAATAACAGAAGAAAAAAATACTATTTAAACATAGTTTTAAACAAAAAGTGCTGATTCAGAATTATGCATCGTATAATATTAATTACCCAAAAATGTATTAGCATTCAACAGATTATATAAAGAGTAAACCAGAATTTGACTTGTACTTTTTAAATTAAAAAAGTACAGCGCATTTCAAGGCTTACTAAGCTGACGATATAGTTGTATGGTCAATAACTGAATTTCAGGATCTCCACTTTTGATATCAAGTGCTTTAACAAAGAAATCCAAAGCTTCTTTAAGCTTCCCTTCCAAGTGGCATTCTCTTCCTCTCTTCACCAGCTTTTCATACTCATCACCCTGTGAATGAGACATATTAGAAACTATGGCAGGGACAGTCTTACTCTGTGATGACCTACATTCGTCCATTTTTTCATCAGAAGCCAACTCAAGATCTCCAGTCGATTCTTCCAGATAGCTCCCATCCGACTCACTGTCAGACTCTCTACTCCTCCCCTGCTCCTCCTCCTCCTCATTCTCTGTGTTTAAAGTCTCTCCACTAGGTTCCTCCTCTTCCATGACAAACTCACTTCCAGAGCCATCTACATCCGCCGCACTGCTGTGGTACTCCGAGCCTTCATCCTCAGCTTCCTCCATGTCATCATCTAAATCTTCCACATCATCCAAAACAGCATCTATTAAAGATCTTCGAGATGCAACAGATGTATTCCCACCGACACTCTTCCTGTGAGGCGTGGAACAGGCCAAGACACTTCTTTCATGTCTAGGAGTAGAAGACCCCACTCCGTTGAAAGACTCCATAGGTGAACTTCCCACTAAAAGATTTCCCTCGTCCTCATCATCACTGTAACAAATTGCCTGAGATTTTTTCTTACGATGAGCAAAATGGACAAAGGATAACTCTGCTGCTGACTGCTCATTACTTATGGAACAATCAGTTGTGTCCCTCACCTGGGGGGCGCTACCAAACTCATCCCCAGAAATTTCCATTGGGTCTTTTTCCACAGAGCTGATGTCCACATGTAACTGGATGTCAGGGCTTGCTTCGTGAAGGCTACTTTCCTGGTTTTCAGGGGAAAAACTACCATCGCTATCCTCCAACTGTAAATTAAAGTTGCCCTGAAAAGATTCAAGATGGGAATCTGTTTTAATCGCAGGATCAGCTGCACTATCATAATCAAAATCTGAATTCTGAAGAATGGAGTCTCTCAACTTTGGTAAAAGATTTACAGGCTTAACTTCCTCTGATGGGGTACCATTCTGGAGAGAGGGATTTTGGTCCTCTGGAGACTCTACATGTTTTTTTGAATTGGTGGATTTCACCAAATCATGAGAAACACTTGCAGACTCTTCGGAAGCATGGTCATCCATAAGCAGAACATTCTTAGTAAAAGCAACATATGTCATGCTGCTCTCAGCTTCATCAGAGGAATTTCCAGAAATATCAGCATTTGCTTGAGATGCTACTACAAGAGATCTGTCAATTTTTAGAGTCTCAGTCTTTTGCAGCTCAACATGCTTTTCCACAGAATTCACATATGCATTACCAAGAACAAGTTCATTTAATTTCATGCTTACATTTTGAACATGTTCCTCAGTGTCAAATGGCGATTGCATGGAGACAGAAGTATGTTCTGCTTTGACAGGAAATCTTTCAGCACTTATATTTTGTTCATGTTCAGTGTCAGTGAGGTCTATAACTGAAGGATGGCTCCCACTGTCATCATTTAACCCGTCAGGAGTGGTGGGCACTATTTTTACAGGCATTAGTTCAGGAATCACCTTTTGGACATTCTCAGAGTCAGACTGGGTGAGATCTACCAGTGAAGTATGGTCATCACTGTCGCTACTACCTCTGACATGGAAGGGGGGTTCTAGGGTTACAGGATTTCTTCCTGAATTTTTGCTTTGTGAACCTGGCTGTCGGAGATGTGCAGGCTCAGTGTTCGAAGCAATGCTCTCTCTAAATTTCTTGTGCAGCTCTGACTCCACTTTCATGAGCTCATGTGCCTTCTGAACCCGGTTTTCAATGTAGAACTGCGATTCCTCATTGTCTGGATGGTCCTCGTGAGCTGCAGCATCATGAGAAAACATGAGGTCATGGTCAGAGACCCCAAACATTTCCATAGAGTGCAAATAGGCAATATGCTCATCCAGCTTGGGATCTGTTCGTCTCTGCTTAGAATGCATTGACTGCAACTGAAGCTGCGTTGTAGAGGTTCGCGTGTCTTCAAGTTTGAAGAGCTCTTTCAGCTCCTGTCGACTAAAATAACGGAATGGGTTCTTCTTATCTCCTGTGGTCTGTCTGATCAAGGAGTCTTTGAATACCTGCCTCCTGTATATTTTCTCTTCCACTGTTCCACAGGTGATCAACCGATAGATCACAACATTTTCCTTTTGTCCAATTCTGTAGGCCCGATCCACAGCCTGTGCATCAGTTGCTGGATTCCAGCTAGGGTCAAAAATTACCACTCTGTTAGCGGCAGTTAATGTGATTCCAACACCTCCTACTTGTGTAGTCAAAAGAAACACAGTGTAGCTTGAGTTTGTCTGAAAAAGGGCAATGCGCCTCTCTCTTTCATGTAGATGATTTATAGTGCCATCAACCCGCACCAACTTGAAACCTTTGTTATTCAATACCCTCTCAATAATGTCCAACATCTTCCTTGACTGTGAGAAAACAAGAGTGCGACAGTTTTCTTCTCGCAGTCTCTCCAAAAGAGACACAAGGAATGTCAGCTTTCCAGATTCTGATATGAGGGTCTCATCAGATATATTATCAATTCTACAAGCAGCAGATTCATTGTCATCTAGGTTTCCACTGCTGGGGCTGGCTCCCTCTTCCAGACCTAGCTGAGCGACAGCTCTAGCAGACAAGAGTCTGGGATGGTCACACAACTTCTTCAGAATGTTCAGTTCTACTAATGGTGTGCGAGTTGTCATGAGCAGTTCTTTGACGCGATCGAGTGCTAAGAACTGGTTGTAAATGTCCTCCTGGACTGCACTTAGGTATGTCCACACAATCAAGTCATTCTTTCTTGTCAGAGCTGGCATCACCATCTCAGCAGTATTTGGGTTCTTGTTCTCCTTGTCTTCCAAAATCAGAGCATCAACAACAGTATTTGCTGGATTCTGCTTCTTTTGAACATCCTGCTTTGTTCGCCGTAAGAAGTAAGGCTTTATGATGCTCATCAAATTTTCCGAAATTTTTAGGCCAAGGGCCCTTTCTCCAGGAGTCGCATCCTTCTCCCTGGCTCGAGTGATGGGGTTCTCATACTCAGCCTTAAAGGTTTTAGATGTGCCAAGTAGAGCTCCTTGACAAGCAAAGTCAAAGAGCGCCCACATCTCCCTCAAATTGTTCTGCACAGGGGTACCAGTGAGCAGGATACGATGCTTAGCCGGTATGGAATGTGCACTTTTAGCAGTTTTAGTTGAAGATGTCTTAATTTTGTGTGCTTCATCTAGAATAACGTAATCCCATGTAAATTCCTTGCCACTGTAAGATGCAAGAAGCTCCCAATTGGTAATCAGCATTTGGTATGTAGTGATTAGAACACCCCCTCTTCTCTGAATCTTCTCCAGGTTCCTATTGCGCTCTGTTTTATTAGTGCCATGGAACTCCTTAACCCTCATTCCTGGTGTCCACTTTGCAAATTCTTTTGTCCAATTCCCAATTAAAGACGTAGGCATTATAAGAAGGGTACATTTGATCAATTCAGAATCATACATTCCAGAAAGAAATCCAATAATCTGAATGGTTTTTCCCAATCCCATATCATCAGCTAGAATGCCCCCATTTTTGCTATCTCTATGTAAGCCATAAAGAAATGCTATCCCTTCTTTTTGATGCTCATACAGTTTATCATACAATTCTTTGAAGAGCATGAGGCCACTGTCATTAACATTAACAAACTCATCATCCTCGCCCTCCGACGTCTGACGTTCCATTTCCTCTATGGCCTCTTCAATCATCTTGATTCTGCTTTGAAGTTTTTCAGTGGGATGAATTTCTTGTGCCAACCGGAAAAGCTCTAAGGACTTTGTCATGTCACCTTGCCGAGCAGCAGTTTTGCCCTCTTTAACATACCTGTATTTAAAAATCAAAAAATTATTGCCAATAGCTAGGTCAATGGAGTTCTTGATTTATATCTAAACAGAAAAAGATTAAATACATAAAGGCACCAAGGAGGGAAAAGTAGTACACACTAAAGGTGGATGTATGGTTTTAAAAAAATAATAAAAACAAAAAGTTTTAGCAATACTGTGTATGTAGTATGATTGGTGATCACTTCAGTGATCCGAGGTAATGGTAGTGTTTGCCATGGAAGATGTGCATTTTGTGTCGTGTAAAACATTGGCTTCCCTGCCTGGGCTACTGCTAGCATTAGCCCAAAGGTAGCCATTAAAAAAAATAACAGGTATTTTAAAATGGAAGGTACCATCTCCTTTATTAAAATGACACACATTCTCCATGTTGTTTATTTGTGCTCTGTATGTGAGTCTGTTACATCAAAAACATTCACCCTATAGGACTGCAGAGCCTCATTTGAAGTATGTCATTATTTGCATCAGTGTGTTTGATTACACTTTGTCTGGACAATGTTTAACATGCACAGCCTGTAGCTGTGGCCTTAACACACAATGTCTCAATCAACTAAAGCTATTTCAGCAATCCAATACCTTAGATATAAATATACATCCATATTTTTCTGGAAATGCAAGGATTACAAAACGAAAACCCAAAATGTCCAGATCTCGTTTCAGAAATAAAAACATTGTTGAACATTTGTACAATCTTTTCACCAACTATGCCGTTTTTGAAAAGCATTTTATTTTCTAGGAATAATAAGTTTGAGGATCATGGTACTTACCTATTTTAAATTAAATTTATCCCTTCCCACAGAGGTAATAATGTTAATACTCTGTTTATACTCTGCCTCATGCTGACAGAAGGGAATTAGGTATTAAAATGCTGAACAAAAGATTTACTTCCCATTCACAAGTCTATGCAAACAAAAATACCTACACAACAATTAATCATCCTTTAAAAGACCAAATATTTCAGCACTCAAGTGGCAATATTCATTCGGGTTAATGAAGATAATATTTTTAAATTATATGTACAAGTAGAAATATTTCCCTTTCTCTTAAACACACCATGGTTAAAATATGGGGTGTCACTACCAGGAGACCAAGTGATGCACTTCACTGAAGTATAACAGCAAACAAAACATGCAGCTGAAAGCTTAAGTACTTACTACTAAGGCATAAGAAGCAATTTAACAACACTGTACTACCCAGAAAACTAACAAGATTATTGAACAATAGTATTAACTACAAGAATCCATACATACACACACACACACACACACACACACACACACACACACACACACACACACACAACCGGTCAAAAGTTTTTGCACAGAACTAGGTTTCTTTGCCACTTATTTCATAAACTGTAGTTTTTTTATGGTTAAGCAATGCAAAATGCAGTGAACAATATAAATGAAAACATAAGTAAAGCAAAAACAAGTTTGGTAACATGAAGAGTATGTAACAGTGCATGTTTGACATCCTATTAATTGGTTGTGGGATGGCATACTCAAACTTTAGGTTGTCCTTTAATTATAAATGCACTAGTTAACGGTTTCATCCCGTGAAACTGAACAGTACTTAATGTTCCTTGTAGAAAGAATGCCTCAAATTTTCTCTGCTGTTATAAGTGTTACAGAAGATAACTTTGATGAATCAAAGACACGACATTTTCTTGCTAATAAAGGTGAATATACTGTAAATGTATTTGTTGGCAAAGAATACTGAGCGTATTTTTAGTAGATGTCAAGTGAGTAATATGAAAATGTAGAAAATCGCAGTGTGTACAAAAACATTTAAATGGTAGTGTACAGTTGTATGGGGAACATTTACGGCCGAAATTCAAACTGGTCGACAAATGTCACATATGACTTCACTTTAACCGCATGTAAAAAGTGTACCTGTGATATGTCTCCATTTCTTCTGAATCCAATAACAACGACCTAAAGAAGGAAAATGCTTATTAATCAAAACCATGCCATTTTCGATTTTGTGCTTTTTCAAGCATTGTTTGAAACACAAGACCACCCAACCAGTGGAAAAAAAAAACTAATGTTAACTTACTTTTGCATCTTTTCCGTCATGTCAGTAACTGCTCCGTCTTTTCTGTCACAATTGCGAGACATCGTCCCGATACAGACCGGTCTGGTCGTTATCATGAAATAAATCAGAACATATAAAATTCATCAAACAAAAGACACAAGATCTGTAAACGGAACTACTTTCCACCGCGCCAAATTTCTTTAAACCAAGTACTTCCGCACATGCCCAGTTTCTCCGTGCCCTTCCGCCAATGGGGATTTCTTGACGTGATATGACGAAATTATGTAAGGTAGCGGAAGTAACGAGTACTACGAGTAATACGAGATAACATAACGTTGCCGAGCCACGGATACAGAGAACTGCGGAGTCGTTGTGTGCTTTTAGCTGACGTTACACTTGTTGAAAAATTAGGGTTTACCTGTAACGTTCAAAGCAACATACACATTAGGCCACGGGTGTCAAACTGCAGTCCTAGAGTGCCGGAGCCATGTACATTTTTGGGTTTCCCCCTCATTTAACGCACTCGATTCAACTGCTTCTGCTAATTACCACACAGCTCTTGAGCTGAATCATTTGTTGTGAAACAGGGAAAGAACTAAGCTATAAAGGGTTCCGGCCCCCCAGGACTGGAGTTCGACACCCCTGTATTAGGCAATTATACATCACAAGCAAACCGCTCAGTCAATGTAGGTGTACGTGCAGATTACAGGAAGCAACAAGAAGTGCACGTTAGCATTAGAACAGTATTAGCAACTTCTCAAATCCTTTATTTGGAAAAACAATCCCAGTTGACCATATACTATAATGAAGTATATTTATTGTCAGTATTTTGTTAAATATAAATTGAAATGTGTATCTCTTCTAACCAGTATTCCAGAACAGGTATATGACGATGATGATGATTACTATGTTAGCTCTTTCAGTTAAATTATTATATATATATATATTAGAAATATCTATCTATCTATCTATCTATCTATCTATCTATCTATCTATCTATCTATCTATCTATCTGTCTGTCTGTCTGTCTGTTTATCCATCCATCCAGTATGGGATCACAAAATTATTTATTCATACATTTTTGCATCAGAAGAACATCAGAAGAAGTTTCTCCATGCACAGATGGTTATGCTAAAATAATATTGAAAAAACAATACATTACAAATGAAAAGATGCCTTTCAGCCACACTTGTTATTTTATGTATTCATAATTTATTATTAATGCATTAATTAATAGTTTACCTACTACTAACTAGAATGACATTTGGTACTGTACTAAAGTACCAGATAGCTTATTCCAACTATTCATTTATCATATTTATAAAGAAATGTCCGATGTTATAATCTAAACTGGTTCCCAGATATTTATCATTTAAGGCCTTGTGTTTGGTAATTTTGGCTTGCAGCTGTCATTTAGAAATGTCGAGTGACTCCCTAGATATTAATGTGTCATAAATGTTAGCTTCTTGGCCATCTTAGTGAAGTCCATTCTTGTGCTACAGGAGTTGGAACTAATTCAGTTTGTTGACTTTAACAGATATTTTATTAAATGTTGCATGAATTGTTGTTGAGAAGGTATCAACTGAAAAGTATCCAGTTTATTTATTATTTTCTCTATTTCTTGTCACTTGTTACACATACAAATACACGCTCCGCCATCCTCTCAGAAATCTTTTGTTGTCACAAACTCAGTCACAAGCTTCTCAAATACCATGTAGCAACTGAAAGGCCTAATCCAGGGGAAAGGAATCAGTAGGCCTTATTTGGCGTATCTTTGATAAGACACATTGAGTCCTTTTATCCATCTTGACACAATTTCTTCTGAAGGCGTTTAATTTTCATGGTGTAGTATCCCTGATAATTATTTAATTATAAATACCCTGCTGCATCCTCCTCATACAGTATAACACGTTTCAACACATTGTTATGGCAAATTTTAACCACTAGGTGGAAGTCTAGAATTAATTTTAGATTAATTCCCCCCCATGTGCTTTCTATCTAAGAAAGCTTAGCATAATGTTAAGTTTAGAAAAGTAAAAACTTAACAAAAAATATTTGATTTGTTAACCAAATCTTTTTCCCATTTGCTGCTGGATTACAGAATAGGGAAAAGGCTCCCATCTTTCTTGTCAGCATGCTTTCACTGTAAAAGCCTTGGATTATTTGATGGATGTGTTTTTTTCCCCCCTCTGTGCATAACGTTAAAGAGGGACTGCACAATTTAAGAGCACTAACTTATTTCTCCTGGCAAGGCTGAACATTTGAGGAACTGCTATCATTTTTTCAATATAGTGTTCAGAATGTGTTGCTGTTGGAAGCCATGGATTTTTGAAAGCTGTCCACTGGATTCATATCGATCTTCACTTGCACATGTTCCAACGAAAACCGCAGCAGATTTTTCCAGCATTTCACATCAGACAAAATGAAGCTCCATTCTTATGAGTGCTTGTGTAAGATATAAAAATGCTTTTAACACAATAACACCACGGAATACAAACTGATTAGATTACGCTATTTGCTTAAGCTATCTAGAACTGAGCTGCAAAGTATGGACTTTTAACTTAATCGAAAAACAAAACTGAAACACTGTTTCTTCGGTTCCAGAGATGTTTAATTATCATGAAAATTAAAGAGATGTCTGATTTTGCGATGAGTGTTCGACAGCATCATCAGCACGTGCCCTTAATCTTTGGTGATTAAAACGTGTCTCCATGCAGCCAACCAGAATCTACAGATGGTTTGAGCTTCGGCCTCTTATCCATCCCTCTAAGTGTGCCTACTGAGATAATGCCTGTAGGCCCCTCCACCCTGACCCAGTAACACTGTCTCTAGCTGCGCCCTATTCAGTGAAAAATAGGGCAGGTGCTCTAGTAGATATGGAAATTAAGTGGGTAATGTGGGCATGTCACTGACACCAGGTTTTGTTCCAGACCTGGTCTGGACTTAATGCTGACATGGATGAATGCTGGAGTTTTCACCGTGCCCATTTTTTTAAAGGAGTTGGCTGACTTGCAATGATTCCTGCCCTCGTGCAGCAGCAACAAGTGCAGCATGCAGGCCAGCCATTAATGCGGTTTGCTCTCGAGACTCAGAGAGAGAGAAAATCGGGGGGGGGGAGATTAGTGGTTGTCAGTGTTTTCGTCTCCTGTGTGAGGTTGTTCTTCGAGTAACGTTTGCCGACTTCTCCTGGATGTGGCAGCAGTGTACGGCACATGCTGACTGCATGCCTCTCTCTCTCTCTCTCTCTCTCTCTCTCATTATACCCATCCCTGTTTGTGAAGCAAGAGCCGTAGAAAGAGAAGAAAAAGAGGAGGGCTGGTCCTGTGCTCTGGGCAGGGCCTCTTACCAATCATTGGGGTTTTCCCACCTCCTGGCTCGCTCAGTGCATGTCTCTCTCTCTCCCCATACACATCGAGGGAGGGGAGTAAAGTGCTCGGCCGAAAAATTGATAAGCAGCTTCTGTTTTTCCTGTCAGACGCATTCCAGCTGTAGAGCTGCAGCGAGCCGCTTCTGCTGCGCGCGCGGAGCACAGTGCAACGAGGGGGAAAAAAAAGGAGGCGGCCACGTGAGGGGAAGGAGAGGGGAAGCGTGCCAGACTTCAGGGAGGACCCTGGAAACCGGAGCTTTCTCCAAGGAGCAGCACCTGGGACAGTGGGCACAAGCAGACACCGAGAGTCACGCACATCCTCTCACACACACGCGCGTGTGCACAACACAGGCTGGTATAGGCAAGACTGAGGGGGAAGCAGACTCTGCCCTATCAAGTGTGGCACCTGTTCCTCCAGAGGCGGTCTGCCATGTCAGACGAGGAGTGTCGCTCCCCTATCGGCCTGGACTGCTGCAGCTGCTGCCTGGACCTGGCCAACGGCTGTGATGGAGAAGGTGGCCGGCTCAGCAATGGGGGTATGGGGAGTCCCACTGTCACCCACTTCCGGCAGCTGCGTGATCAGCTGGTCTTCCAGAACCTCAACACAGACAAGCTCAACAATATCATGCGCCAGGACTCCTTGGAGTCAGTGGTGCGGGATCCCTGTTACCTGCTGAATGAGGGAATCTGCAACAGCAACATTGACCAGACCATGCTGTCCATCCTGCTCTACTTTCACAGGTAATGGAAACACCTATATGTTTCTCTGTTCCTCATCTTTCCACGCCCAACCGCTGGCCACTTTTGTTATGCGCTTATTACCTGTTACCTGCAGCATAAATATGAACACCTTCAGTGCAGTTATAGCTGTCATTGAAAAAGGTATCGCTTATGAAGTTCTACTTTCTAACTCACTTGTTTTCACGGTATGAGTTTCTCCAACTCATGTAATCTTTAGCACTTAATGGGTCCTGATGACAAATTAAGGTAGTTGTCCCTGAACATTTTCATGCACACAACCTAAGTTCGGTGAGAATGATCAGCACCTGATGATTATGTTTAATGACCTCTTGGGTCTTAACCTTTAAATATTTGTTGGTGTAGGGTTAGGGCTTAGGATGAGGAAGGTAAAGCAGGTCACACTTTTACAGCTATGTCTGACCATGTGGAAGGATTTGCCGTTTGGACACTCGGACACTTAAACATGTAGCTATTGACACTCCTATATGTCATCAGCATTTTGTTGGACTGCTTGCTTGCCTTCTTATTTATTAATGTCTTTGTTGATTTGATTATGTCTGTTTGTTAGTTATTCTTGGTTTGCGCCTGTTCATACATTTATATTAACATGCTTTACCACTCGCTGATCTTTCAAGTATCGCTGACAAGTCAAATTAAGGAATTAAACGAAAATTTATGTTAAGCTGAAAACACGAATGGATTTCATTGCAGAAGTGCTGCGTTTTAGCTGCAATGTCAGGGTACTTTCTTGGTCTGTATTTTTACTCCCTGTGCTCATTGGGTTTCCCACAGTCCTAAGACATGCTACTGGTGCCTTTACACTGTCCTTTCTGTGTCCTGTACTAGACAGGCCTCCTGATCAGGGTGTACCCTGCCTGAAACGTGGTATTTTCAGGGCAGGGCTCCAGATCAATCATAACAGATAAGCCGTTACTGAAAATAGATCACACTGTAATTGCAGTTGCCACCATTTCAAGATGAATTTAAAACAAAATGTCTTTACACGTTTTTGTTATTATTATTATTATTATTATTAACAATAAAATAAAATTTATTCATATTCCCACAGATGACTGCAACTGTAAGTACATTATAACAGGCATTGTTAAACAGATTTCTGGAACTTTGGGAATTATAAATTCATGCAACACAAGGAGAGTCATAAAAATAATCCTGGTGTTAGGAACAACTTGGAAATATGGTCCCCCGCCTGACACTCACAAAATTGCACCATAATTTGCATTGCAAAACCCGAGCGAATTCCTGCCTGGAAACGACAGGCATCAGTGTGCCCGTGACATTGCATCAGCCAGACACCTTTATTCAGGATGCTACCACCTACCCAGAACCAGACAGCATTTCGGTCAATATTTCCTTACTGAAGGTTAAAGATTTACGAGGAGAAAGAAAACAAAAACACAGACTATTACACAAAGTAATAAAAGTGTTTGTTTGCTTGCTACAGACATGCCACTTTGGCTCCTTATACTTTCTAGGATCTCTTTGTAAAGTCGAAGTAAATCAAACCTGTCACATGAAAACCTTGCTTTATTGCTCAAGCAGTTTCACCGCTGTGAAAATGTACACGTATGTTTGAATGTTCCACTGTTGTAACGAATGAGTGAGGAGATAAGTGTAAGCATGTGTACTTACACAATACCTTTGCAATCTCCCTATGTGGAAAACAAACAAGAAACATTAGACATTGTTACAAGCAATATAAATCACTGCAACGTGAGAATTAACCTCTTTGTTAACATTCAGCCTTTTTCTCGATTTGTGACTTATGTCTAATGATAATCACAAGACCAGGGTATGTTGGTGATAAAACTCCATAACTTACTTATGCCTTGTAAATATCTGGTCTGCTTCAGCTGCTGTTAAAATCCCTGGGAAATTCAGTTAACGTGCTATTTACTCACTTTAAGTACGTGGCATCGGAAAGTTTGCCTGGTTACAAGAATTTAAGAATTTCTATTGTTGAATAAGTGAATGGAGTGTTGCATCAACTTGAACTGTTATGCTCTAAATTTCAGGTTTGCTTCATATTGCTAGCGATTTTGGCCATGTCAGCAGAGCGTTTGTGGGTATTTTTATTAAGGAAACTTCAAATCGAATCCAGTGAGAGAAGCTGTGCGCTACTTGTCTGAGCAGGCCTGCCCTTAATCACAATCACAAAGGCAATTTTCACATCATAGCAAGTAAGGTGCAAAAAAAAGTTTTTTAGCAGGCAAGAAGATTTCACTTAAAAATATTATCAGGAGTAATGTACTTATTATATTTTTTGAGAATGGATCAAATCCATTCTTTGAAAAGAACACTGTAGATGAGAACTCCAGACTATAAGGACAGCCTTTTAGAGACACCTGCAGTGACATCCACTTGGGGTCTGTCCCGGTCTGCATGCTGCGTAACGTGCCATGTGATGGATTTCATTCTCCCCACATTCTCCAGAATGTCTTTTTCTGCTGTACATTTTCTCCCAGCTTCTCCCAAACCGGGAAGCCTTGTTTTCTGAACAAGAATCATTCCATGTTTGTTTTTCTTTGTGATTCAGTGGGTGTGGCAGACTAAGAGGACATAGAACAGGGAGTAACAGCCGTCCTTGGCAAGAACTGGACATTGCTGCCATTTTGCACACCCAGAGAAACTCAATAGCCTCTGATACAAAAAGCAAGGCTTGTTGACTTTAATGTGATGAAATGGCCACAGCGGCTCGGGAGCTGACTGCGATGCACATAGTAATCAAACCTCATTCTACTGTCTTTTCTGCCACGGTGACCCAGTTACCGCAGTGTCTCCAGATTGCTCCTTGTTTCATAGGCATCCAGCCAGGTATCTTCCCCTGGCCTTTGATATGCCGCAGCGTCTGTGACAGGGAATCCAAATGCAAATATGCTTGATAAGGGTTGAATCTCAATACCAAGTGCGTAAAGACTGCACTTGTGGTCATGGCAAGACCGGTCTCGCGAACTTGAATCGTGCGCAATGAATCATGGGATTGGTTTGGCGGGGTTGCAACCGATGTATCCTTGGAATTTGGGCTGGAGCAAGACCAGCATCCGGGGATTTTTACCGTCCTCGTGTTCTTGTGTTCTTCGTATCGGAGCTGGTCTTCGGGAATGTAAAATGACGTAAATCGGGTACACAAGAACAGTAAAAAAAAAAGTATGGTCAAGTATGCATATTCAGATTCACCCAAGTTGGGTGGCCAAGGAAGCTGCTGTCACAAATGTATTGCAGTTGGAGTAGACTACATCATTTTGGTGTTTCTGGAACTCTGAAATCATTTACATTAGAAAAACAAAATAATGTTTATACATTCGTGACTCCTATGCATTTATATTGGGACAGAAACATTTAAGAAAGATGTGATGATATTCACAAAGAAATTGGAGGCTGTATCTAGCCCTTTGCTTGGTACTAATGAAAGTCTAGCCAGTCTGTCAAATTTTCCCAAGACTAAAAACAGAGGTGCCTGTTTAATTGTCTGCTAAATGAGGAAGATTTTTTTTTTTCTTTTGGTTCTTGTGTTGAAGGCCACAGCTGTACACAGGTTCTGTCTCAGCAGCAAAACAACATCAGCATAAAATTGATGTTTGCACTGTTATAATATTATCCAACCATTTTCTTTGCTTTAATACAATATTACAGTTACAAAAATGTTGGGCTGTTGATCTATGTCAGTCCAGCCAGTCACTAGGCTTTATGTGTCTGTGTCTTTATAAGCCTGTAATAACGCATGCCTTTAATTTGCTTCTCTTCCCTAAATGGGCTGTAGTGCAGGGATACTGCTATGTTGCTTAAGGGCTCCTGTGAACAAATTAGTTGGATATCTTGTTTTGTACATTGGGATTTTAAAGCTGTCATAACAATGTAGCTTGCAGAGAAAAATATGTCACCTAAACACATACAAGAGCAAACAGACTTGTTTATTGATTTGAATCTGCTGTACAGGCAGTTCCCGGGGTTAAGAAGTCTGACTTATGGACAACTCGTACTTACAGACAGACTGCCGTAAAGCCTGTCATATAAAAAAATTTAGTCAAATATCATGGTTTTGTAATAACAAATGAACACACTATTTTGTGACACTTGTGAAAATGTTGCATGACTTCAGCGGTTCGTCAATTCGATGTACACAGAATATAAACTGGCTGTATGCCACTTGTTCACATATGTTGAGTGCTTTTCCCATCAGGGACCCATATCACAAAGCATGATTTCTTGCTTAGCTGGATAACTTGCCATATTTAAGGCACCCCACTTTAAATGGGCATTATCTTTGTTAACTTACGTTTTAGCCCAAACTACCTTAAATGTCACAAGTTATCCGGCTAAGAAAGAAATGCAGCTTTATGATACAAGCCCCAGGTCTATGAAAAGTATGATTGTTTTTGTTTTGACAGATTTCACTGTTATGACTGCATGTACCTCATATCACTACTGTACACAAGCAGTGAGAGCTGTCAAACTTTGGCCAAGGGTGATAAACCTTGTCTTTATACTTTGTCACCCTAGATTACTCTCTATTCCCGAGAGAAATTAGACTGCACCGACAGTGGGTGATTATGCATCCATTAAATGATCTTTCCCTGACTAATGGGTACTTAATTTGTTCTGATCACATTAAGCCAGACCATTGTTGATAGCTACCTACTAAGACTTTTAAAGCTGTCTCCCATTACTCAGCCATATAGTGTTTTAATTTGAAAATGTTGCATTTCATTCTTTTTCTATTCTATGAACTATGAAAAATAAGTCTGATGCAGTATTGCCTAATGGATGCATTAGTGTTGACTGCATTGGATGGAACTTGAATGTGCTATGAACAGTATTTCTGTATTACCCTCGATCTGGTTCTTTTATTTGAACTGTCATAAGCTCTTTATGTGCCTTTCCATCTTATTAATGTCCAAATATGTCACAAATATGTGGGTGGCTCAAACAGCTGTAGTCCTACACACATAGGCACCTGGTAGATGGCTGCTGTGATAGTTATGTAGGGCAGCCTGAAAGGTGGTGCTGGACTCGGAGTGGAGGGTGAATGGACGCTGCCTCAGCGGTACCTGTGCTGACATCACGCATTCCTGTGCTCACCCAGCGAGCTGAAGGCAAGCACTGGAACGCCGTGTCCTCCAGTCACCTTCTCAAGAGCTCCTAGTTGTGCTCTTTTTAAATATTGACTCTGGTAACAAACGCAGAGGGAAAGCAAATTGTATACATGACCATATTTAAATGAAAATCGAACAAAGATGACATATCTAAGTTGGGACAGGGGCAACAAAAGACTGGAAAAGTTGTGTAATGCTAAAACAAAACACCTGGTTGAATGTCTCCCAACTAATTAGGATAATTGGCATCAGGTCGGTAAGATGATTGGGTATAAAAAGAGCCTCCCAGACAGGCGGAGTGTCTGTGCAGTGAAGATGGGGAAAGGTTCACCACTCTGAGAAAGACTGTGTGGGCAAATAGTGCAACAATTTAAGAATAATGTTCCTCAGTGTAATGCAAAGAATTTGGGAACTTCATCATCTATAATACATAATATCATTAAAAGATTCAGACAATCTGGAGAAATCTCTGCAGGCAAGGGAAAAGACTGAAAACCAATATTGGATTGGATCTTCAGGTGTTCGGGCGACACTGCTTTACAGCAGACAATTCTATAGTGGAAATCACTGCATGGGCTCAGGAACACTTCTGAAAGCCATTGACTGTTAACACAGTGTGTTGATACATCCACAAATGCAGGATGAAACTCTACCATGCAATGAAGAAACCACATCTAAACATGATCTAGAAGCGCCTTTGACTTCTCTGGTATTCAAGCTCATTTAAGATGGACTGAGTCAATATGGAAAACTATCCTGTGATCTGACAAATAAAAATTTCAAATTCTTTTTGGAAATCATGGATGCTGCTCCTCCAGGCTAAAGAGTAGAGGGACCATCCGGCTTATTACCAGAGGACAGTTCAAAAGCCAGCATCCGTGATGGTATGGAGGTGCGTTAGTGCCCATGGCTTGGGTAGCTTGCACATCTGGGACGGCACCATTGATGTTGAACAATAATTTCAGGTTTTGGAGCAACATACGTTGTCATCCAGATGTCTTTTTCAGAGAAAGCCTTGGATATTTCAGCAATGGCAAACCACCATCTGCACATATTTCAACAGCATGGCTCCATGGTAGAAGAGTCCGGGCGCTAGACTGGCCTGCCTGCAGTCCAGACCTGTCACCCATTGAAAACATTTGGCGCATCATGAAACGAAAAATACGACAAAGGAGACCCCAAATTGCTGAAATCCTATATCAGACAAGAATGGGACCACATTTCACTTTGAAAACTCCAGCAACTGGTCTCCTCAATTCCCAGACTTTTATAGAGTGCTGTTAAAATAAGTGGTGATGCAGCACAGTGGTAAACACCCCCCTGTCCCCACTTTTTTTACACCTGTTGCTGGCATCAAATTCAAATTGAGCATGTTTCTATCATAAAACAATAACATTTCTCAGGTTCAACATTTGATGCGTTCACTTTGTTCTATTTTTAATTAAATATGGATTTATATGATTTGTAAATCATTGCATTCTGTTTTTATTCACATTCTACACGGCGTCCCAACCTTTTTGGAAACAGGGTTGTAGAAAGCGATGCACCAGCCGGGGATCATGCTGCGATTGCTGTTAGACGGGCGAGCACTGGTGAACGGGGCAAGAGCTAGGACCAAGGGAAGTAAAAAGAGTGTGTGACACACGAAACTGTGATTAAGAGCAGTCTGTTGCTGGCAAAGAATGCGGACGGGGCACTTTGCGTCAAGTATCTGGTACTCCTCCGTGGTAGACGGTGCTGTTTGTCCTTTAGTCACAAATGCTGACTTTGCAGTGCTACATTTTTAGCTACGTCATATCACCACAGTATCACATCAGCTTGATTTTATGTTGAATATAGTGGCCGTCGTCTGTGCTGACTGGGCGAGGCTCCTGGTTTCTGAAGATCCAGATTGATGAGTGATTTAAGCTTTGGAGTTGGAATGTGGTCCTGTTTTTGGAACAGAAATATGCAGCTTAAGGTTGTCAGGGCATATCTGCATGACACATCCGTGGATGTTCTTGTATTAAACAAGTACAAGATGTTATCACCTCCTACAGCTCAGTCTTTAAGTAGATTACAGTTTAATATCTCCCAAGCTCCTAGTGATAGTTCAAGACCACTCTGATTCACTGACAGGATAACTGTTTTTTAGCTTTAATTGGGCTACATTGTATCCCGTCACTTGTTTTGCATGCTACTAAAGGGATTCTTCTTTTACGAATGAATGTGCTGAGCATGAAATTTTAAAATGTATTCTGTAATGTTCACAGAAGACAAAACTCACCTACTGCCCTAGCAACTATGACAGGATTGTTTTTTTTTCCATTTTAACAGTGTTCTGCACAAAGTTCCTGTGTTTCTCTGCAGATACCAGTGTTCAATTTCCATTCCTCCTTTCACACAGAAAATGCACATTTAAAATTTAATGTTACTTAGATGCCATTCAGATGACCAGTTCTCCATTCACCAGAAATCTTCTGGAGAATTTTATCAGCCAGTGATTTAGTTTAGGGCTTCAAGAGTTACTTTTTACATATCAACTGAAGAGTTGCTTTACATGTCAAGCGAAGGGGAAACCTGAGAAACTAATAGGAAGGTAGGTCAGAAACAACAAAAAAGGAAGCATTCAATTTCATTAACTTTGTAACAGTACTGTGTTTAATACCCCCTTTTTTTCCTGCTGCAATATGCAACAACCTTCACCAGTGTTGAGTATCATTTTTGCCGTGGATGATCTTCAAAGGCATCTCATTTTGTCAACAAATTGGTATATTTTCTCACTGAAAACTAATTATTTACTGAGATCACAAGTTAGCTTTTCTCATATGCCACATCCTGCAATGACAAACTTTATAATACAGGATCACCAGTAACCGTGCTTTGACTTTTCCAGTGAGGCTGAGACATGTGATTCGCCACATTTATGTAATATACCCTGTAATTCCCCTTTTTAACAATATGAATGGTCACCACTGTTTGCCAGTCCAGTGTTACCCACTTTACATGCAACATTGTAGAAGCACATCGACCCCAACAACATCCAATGCTTTCAGCATCTCTTGACAGATTTCATCTACCTTCCCTGCCTTTCCAGTACGGAAGCCTCCAACTAGCTTCAGTTGCAGTGACAGAATAACTCCAGGATAAGGAGTTTCTCCAAATAGTTCTTCTACCATTCCACTATAACTCCAAAGTTGGTCAACAGTTCCCCACCCCAGCTGAGCACAGCCTGAGCAGTCGAACTTCCTGAGGCATTTGCCAAATAGTCTTTGGGGCCACCCGATCATTTTTCCCCGTGGCCTCTCAAAGCTCCTCCCATGCACAAGCTTTCACTTCTGTGACTGCTTTCGCTACAGCTTTGCTGACCTTTCAGCTCTTTCCAAAGACTCGTAATTAGCGTATTCATTTAGTCTCTTTCTTTGGGGTATCAATGAGACGTTCTGTTCTAAAGGAGAACAAATTGTCCAATTTCGTGATGTACACTGCAAAATTCCTCTAGTTATTCAATGTGGAGGAATTAAATTAACTCAAGCAAAATATTATCTGCAAGCACGTAGATTATTTGTCAATATGCGTGAATTCAGTTCCACAATGAAGGGCACCCCTTAAAATGCCGTTGTAACCAGTGGAAGAATGAAAACCTACAATGGGCATATTGGGATTGGAAGTATGACTGGACCTTATTAGCATCACACTTTACTCATGTTCTTTTTAAAATATAATTAAAAGGCAATAATACTTTCAGAGTATTTCATACTTTTAATATAAAGAATCTTTTAGAGTCTTTACTGTATTTCTCTTCTTTAGCAAATGTATGTATTGCTATAATGGAACAATCTTTCGGCAGTAACAGGGATGAGTCACAGCAATTATATATTGTAGAAGGATTTAAACAAATAACCAAAGCACAGAAGACATAAATCCCTTTTGCTAAAATAAAGTGTAGTAAATGTGATTAGGAACGAAACATATTTTTAAACAATACTGAAAAAAGACATAAGGTGTGTGCTATACTGAAAAAAGACATAAGGTGTGTGTTATACTGAAAAAAGACACAAGGTGTGTGTTATACTGAAAAAAGACATAAGCTGTGTGCTATACTGAAAAAAGACATAAGCTGTGTGCTATACTGAAAAAAGACATAAGGTGTGTGTTATACTGAAAAAAAGACATAAGCTGTGTGCTATGCTGAAAAAAAGACATAAGCTGTGTGCTATACTGAAAAAAGACATAAGGTGTGTGCCATACTGAAAAAAGACATAAGGTGTGCTATACTGAAAAAAGACATAAGGTGTATGCTATACTGAAAAAAGACATAAGGTGTGTGTTATACTGAAAAAAGACAGAAGGTGTATGCTATACTGAAAAAAGACATAAGGTGTGTGTAATACTGAAAAAAGACATAAGCTGTGTGCTCTTGTAGACACCAACTCACCCATTTCATTTTTCATTGCTGGCTTGCATCTGGAGTCTCAGGTTCCGTCTGGGCTGGTCTGCCTTTGACGCTGCTTTGGTTCTGGGCCTGGTGTTGGGCAGTGTGGCTTTTGCCAGTGGCTCAGACATGCTGTTGCATAGCGATATAGCATATTCCCCTCCGATATCCCGACCTATACCATCAGAGAGTGCCACAGGAAGCGGCATGAGAAAACCTGCAGACCCCAGGTGTGTCACTTTCCAGAGACGGGTGCTTGTAATAGTTTGTTCAAACTTACTTTTGGCACAAATGCATTTATCTGTATCTTCCCCTTTCCCCTGTATCAGCTTAACACCTAGATCTTGTTTCTTCAGTGTACACAGGATTTTGAATGGACTGATTCTGAATGGATCACTTTCAATAATATTTCTTCCCCAGAGCCTTTAGGATGATTTTATGTTTATATCTCAAAGCACTTTATTATTAGTATAAATCCTTAGTGTAAACAGTTCACAATATTTGCTGAGTTTTAAAGCACGAGTAAATGCATGAATAAACGCCCTGTCCTGTTCTTTACAAGGCGCAACACATCTCTCACTTTAATCTCACCATGTCTGTAATCTCACCATGCAGGCATTATGCTGATTAAACAAAAGAAGGTTTTTGTTGCTCAGAATCTCAAAAGCACGCCATATTACATCTATCGGAAGCATCGCATATGAGCAGGCCTGTTACAACTATTGCAAGCATCGCATATGAGCAGGCATGTTACAACTATCGCAAGCATCGCATATGAGCAGGCCTGTTACAACTATTGCAAGCATCGCATATGAGCAGGCATGTTACAACTATCGCAAG
>JAODKE010000002.1:23505090-23521129 GCA_026779605.1 Mormyrus hasselquistii
ACACACACACACACACACGTATATTGATATAAATATTTATCCATGTATATTTAATCACAAGAATTCACTTGCATTTCACATAGTATTGCAGAAAAAAGACCATCTTTACGTGGCTTTACAGACCAATAGAGCCAATAAACAGTTGATTAGGAAGCAGGAAAAAATGTTACTGCTGTTTAAAAGCTGCCTGTTAGGTTGAGAAGTGAAACTGAGCGGCAGGCTGGATGCATGCAGTTCTACATTTTGCCCAGTGAATGGGGAGCAGCATTTTGCAGCCAAAAGAGTGTAAGCATTTCAAAGCTGGTCCACTGGCTTAGAAAGCAGCTTCCGCAGGAGATGGGGAGTTTTCCCTTTCGCCTGAAATCCACCAGCACAGGGCTCGTGCAGACTGCTCCCGTGTAAATAATTTTAACATGACAAAGAAAAAAGAAGCCAGCGATAGCATAAGATCTCTGTTTTGCAATCGCTTTCACGTTACTTTTTTTTATTGGGGAAAAAAAATAAATAAATGGTCCCGAGGTAATTGTGTTTTCTACAGTATACCTAAAGAACTGGGAGTACAGCCAAGTCTGCTATCAGAGGAAGCCCAACAGAATAGCAGCTGCACGGGACCCCTCCCCCACCACCACCCCCCCTTCTGTTTTCATTTCCCTCAGTCTGCATATCTTCTGTCCCCGGCCCGTCCGTTTTTTTGGCTTCTCGCCGCTCGTTGCCCGAGGAAGCAGTCGGGCCTCTGCTCCGCGGCGACTCTCGCATGCTGAGGCAGCACTTTGTGGCCGGAAGTGACGCGATTAAGCCGGGTTCTGCTGAGCCGCCGCAACGCGGCCTAGCACCGGCACATACGGATCACATATACGCGAGCCTTCGTACTCCGATACTTCATTAGGGCTCTAGAGAAGGTCCAAAGGTGAACGGGGCAGCCGTTTCATGGGTGACAGATAATGCGGTGTGTTCGGAAGGGGCACGCTGGCAGCATTTGTTTACATCGGCCTAGTGGAAGCTTTTATCCAAGATAACATGCATTTTCTTTTGGAGATAGCAGGGTCAGACGGTCCCAAGAACACTCGGGGGTTAAGGGCCTCCTCAGGAGTGCAGTGATGATGTAATTCTGCTGACCCTGGCACTTGGAGCAGCGACCCTCCAATCAGAGGCACAGCCTTCTCACTCACTTAGCCACACGCCGCAAATTAAGGAGCCGGGATGCAAAATAAAAGGACATCGCTGTGATCAGTATCAGCTTTTGTGTAACACTGAAAGAGTGGACATTATTCTGTTCATCTGACACATTCAAAGGTTGCCCTGTAACAAGGCATTATAATGTTGATAATGTTGGTTTATGTAATAACAGAATGTAACAATTGAATGATAATAATAATAATAATAATAATAATAATAATAATAATAATAATAATAATGATGATGATGATAATAATAATAAGGTAATGTTGGAATGTACAATTATAATTTACTCTATAAATTTATAACATTTTGCCAAGTTATTACACAAGTTATTGCACTGTCAGACAGTGTGTTACAACATATTATGTAATAACATCGCATTATGCGATGAAAATTTGTTACATTTTGTTGAGTTATTACATAATGTGGCATTATTACATAATGCTTTGTAACGGGTCCTGAGAGCCTCCTCTTAGTTTCACATTTATAATAGCATACATAAATATTTTAGGAACAAAGAAAATGAATGCAGTACACAGCTCAAAACACAGCAGTAATTTGTACAGGAAGGGAAATGTGATGGGTTGGTGGGTAACCCTATATGACATTAATATGTCGCCGCTGCAGTAGTTCCGAGTCGCTGTCACTCGGAGTCTGTCTAAAAATAAAGTTTCCTGTGTCAGCCGCCCCTTATCCTGAGACGAGGGTCGTACAGAGTCCCATCCTGTGCTTTGTCTGGTTCACATGCCTTCTCCAGGCCGGGTCACTGTCGCCCAAATCTGATATAGGTGTCAGTCTTTGTAATCCATTTGGCAGGAAGCGATACTTTCCTGCAACTATTCCTTCTCGGTGCATAGTGTAAACAGTAGCAGCTGTCACGGCCTGCCGACGTGTAGACAACAGAGCAGAGCGCTGAAACAGACTAAACAGAGTGGGCAAATTTTGGGAGGGGTTTTCTGGGTCACGTACTCCACTTGTTGCCCTTCGAGACGCCATCCTCTCCTGAGTGGATGAGTCTCCTTCATCTGCACCAACTCACAAGGGAATTTAGGCACAGTGAGATTAGCAGGTGATTAGGGAGAACCTTGTCTGGTATCAGGTAGGGCATTGATTATGAAACCAAGGGCACCATGATGCGGGAGAACATACATCTGGTTGTTTATTTGTTTCCCTAAATCACCCACTGTACAGTATCGAGTATAATGTCTCCTGTTCTACCCAAACATTCAGTTTCTAGAGCACGCTTTAACATTGTGGAAAAGTCATAATTAAGATCTTGACAAGAACATTACCAGATCTGGCCTGCTAATTTCCTTGTTCAATAGGATCAGAACCTGAAAATATGATAAGTTTTATGTTCCATCAAATAAACATCTTATTTTAAGGGCAAGGCAGTAGAAACGGCCTAAGATTTATTATGACATTTCAGGTTATCATACTTGTTTTTCCTGTTTCCATCTCATTTCGGCAAATTCTGCTATCCTCCAAGAAATCGGGCAGTAATATATGACTTTCGGTGCGGTTCATAACATCCTCATGTCCACAGTCACATGTAAACAGCTTCATTTTAATTATTTCGTTGGTTCCTGTTGGTTCCTGTTCATTCCTGCTCAGGATGTGCATCAAAGCCACATCATGCCAGTCTCCCCTTCCTTCCACCCAGCCACTGCTATTTTAAACTCCAGACTGAGTCGCTATATAAAAATAATTAGTTCACCCTGCTTGAACCCTGATTCTATACATGATGTTCAATACTGAACTTAGACAAGGGCAAAGTTGGGCTATAGCCCAAGGCCCTGAGTTACATAGGGCCCCAATTTATTTTTTTTTGGTTTATAGCAGCACTTTATGATTTAGGTAGGGCCACAATAATGACTTTAGCCCAGAGGTCCCCGTCCCGTTAGATTCAGCCCTGATGATGTTATAGCGGATTAACTAAAGGAACAAAAGAAGGTCTCCTTCCCTGATGAACACCCAAGTGACAGGCTTTTGCATTGTGACACACACTTCTTTAAGAGGTGATCACACTTATTGTGAGATGAAGAAACACTTTCCAAAACTGTGGATGATTCTTACATCCAACAAGAAAAGGAATAATTCTCTCTTAATCCCAGAACATCTGCAGATATACTAAAATTGTAGTACAATTGAATTATGCAAGTCACAGATTCAATCGTGATTTAAAATCAATTAAGACATTTCTTAAATGCTGTTTATGCTGCATAAAGTATATTTATATTTTGTAATGGGAATATATAAATATACAAATAATTTTAAACTGGTGATGCTTGCAGCTAGCTATCTTCTGAATTACTGCCAGGTTTATGGTATAACTGCTTTAGTGGGGTTCCTCACCCAAAAGAATCAGCCCAGGGGTTTGCAGTTTAAGCCGTTCAGTGTACAGAATTTTTCGTGTTCAGTTATTACAGTGTACTGTTATTGTCATTGTTGACATTCATATCGAAACTCGAGTAGAATTTCCTCCAGTAACAGAAAAGAAGTCAAGGTTGGTTAGATAATTATCTGCAGATTAAAGTCCTTCTTCACTAAAGTCCCACAGGTGTGAACAGGAGGTAACATCCACAGGCATTTCTGACACAGATACACATAAAATTTGATAGCTTTTGCATTTGTTGCCACCTTATTGTCAACCTAATTTGTCAGTGCAAATGTAAAATTTTGATTTTGTTTACACTCAGTCAGGTAGCGGTGTGGATATTCATTGAAATTCAGGGAACCCATGGGTAAATGCTGTATTTTTAAGTGCTAGGTAACTGGGAATCTTATATTAGTGGGAGCAAGGCCTCGTTTCATTGTTTGGCCTGCTGGTGAACGTGACAGGCTGCACACCTTTACCTGCCCTGAGGGCCCTGGAAGTGCGTGTCTCCTGGGTCCTGTCCACTGGAGCGTACCCAGGCTCGCTCGCCCATCTGACACGGTGGCTGCCACAGGAGGTGAGAGAGGGCTGGTAGCACGATAGCGTGTTGTCCTGGTTCCTCCCGCGTAGGGTGTGTGCATATGCGTATCTTACGCATCGACCACAAAGGTCTTGGTACACTTCGCCTCGCCGCTGCGGTATAGTACACCCCGCCTCCCCGCCCCACCAACTCCTGTTTTCACTCATCATGTTTTTGATTCGAAATCTGGATTCCACAGATTAATATTATGTACAGTAATAATGCGGTTTCTTAAGAATTTTATTTTGTTGCATGTACAAACTTAATAGAAATTTGAAGAAACTGCATTGCTGATGCAAATGAAATTGGTACATAATATAAAAAACATTTCTAAGAGGCTTTTGGTGTTTCATATAGATAATCCCATCCTGAAATTCCATTTACATATAGCACTGTGCAAATGTCTTAGGCAGTCAAAGACAGTGTTTTAAGCTATTTATCTAGGGTATGTTTCCCAAAAGTATAGCTGCTAATGCTGTTAGCAACTTACATGGAACCAAGCAAGTTAATGGTTCCAACTGTGTAAGTTCCTAATGAGAGAGATATGTACCCCTGGACAGAAAGGGTATATTTGCTGAGAGTAAAAAACACAATTTTGCATTAGAATATTAACAAGCTCACTTAATTAATGAACTAACATAAATTCACGAATAGCTTGATGGGGTATTGATTAGCCAAACATGGTTTGGTAGTGGCCGAATCAAAACATTGGTATGCTGAACGGTTACTGCAAACGCTGGGGTGACATTCGGAATGGCAAATTAAAGCTGGCACGCTTTGGTAGACCTCATATCATAGTTTCACACAGCCATGAAGATCATTAAATGTAATTCTGTGCCTGAAACTTTTGCACAACACTGTATATAAATCTTAAGTATCTGCATTGTTACTGCATAATTTGCATACCTACCATTGCCCTGCCTGTCACCGATAATTTTTATATTATATAGTGATTTTATTATTTGGAGTCTGGAACAGCAAGCTGCAGATGAACTTAACCTCGTAAATCACACGCCATGGATTACGGCCCTCTGGCGCAGCGGCGTGTCTCCGCACGCCCTGGCGGCGGCCGAACGCGCTCCAGCTAGCCCCTCCCCTCATAAATAATTAGCACTGCCCTGTTGTCGCAGTGCTTTCTCCCTGGAACATTGTGTTCCCGACGTGCGGAGGAGTGCTGAGAGGGCACGCACGCACACATGGCCGTGCCGAAGGCCTCCCCAGAGCATGCGCACACGCAGGAACGCAGGCACGTCTGCGATACTGCTCCGAGTGCGTGGCCAGTCCTGCTGTCATGCAGTTGGTTTCTAATGTGGACACAAATAAATCACGTTTGCCGTCTTCCCGCTAGCTATTATAACTTCATTTAAATCTAGCCGGTACCTTAAGTTCTGAAAGCACATTGTCCTACAACGAAGGCCTTTACTTAGTCTAATTGGGATGCTAGCTAGTTAGATATTTTTTGGGAGATAGATTGTAAAACAGTACTTAGTATTAAAACAGTGTTGCACTATAAGTAAATATAATATAATATAATGCTATGAGGCCTGTAGTGTATCTTTTTTTAGTAACTGTATTTCATAACCAGGCTACTTTTTCAAATGGAGATGATATACCGCAATCTGCAAAGGTACGTTATGAAACAGAAGCAACGTTTTCAGCTTGTCGTATGTATAGACTATGCCTCTTGGCTGAACTTCCACTGGGAAAGATGCCAACATATCTTTATTTACTTGCTGCTTACTTACACCAGTGCTCCCAGACCTTAGCGTACCTCAGTGATTATGACGTGGTTGACTTTCGCAAGAGGAGAGATTTTTTTTTTATGTCACCGAACTAGTATTGCTGGTCCCTCAGTCAGGCTTTGGTGGGATGTGACACGAGCCGCCAAGCTGAACTGGATCTTCATTCTTTAGTTATGATCAAACAAAGGCTGTGAAAAGAACTATCGTCTGCTACAGATTTTAAGGCTTTGCCTCAGAGGAAAGACAACCATCGCCAATAGTTTGCATTTTTCCATTTAGTTGGCTAGACACTTATTTATTTACCTGGTTTTCAAGCAAAGCAAATATGAAATCAAGCTTTAAAATGCAAGGTAATAAAAGCAAAGCAACCATTAAATCGCACTGGGTACTATGTCAGAAGGTCCTTTCTGTATTCCTGTCAACCAGGGCATTCAGGTGATTCAGTTCACAGCCGGCGTATATGTTACTTCATTACTGCAGCACAGCTGCCTGGATTTCTTTTAAGAGAAGGTGATTAAGTGTCGACACACCACAGCACACAAGAACAAAGTATGTCCTCTGCATTTAACCTGCGTGTGATACAGCAGTGGCCAGCTAATTCTGAGCCTGGGAGTGGTATGTTGCTGGTTGGGGATTTGAACCAGCGACTTTTCTGAGCACAAGCATACTATCATAACCATTGGGCCACTACTGTCCCAAGAGTTTTGTTATAGGTCTCTTGGAAATTATGAACATTTATAATGGATGGAAGCATCGCTTTAGCAAATTTAAACGACAGCTAAACCAGAATCTGGAGTCACTGTGAGCATGAATGCATTTATGAAGTGTTTTCTGCCCATAAGAATTTACAGAGAAGAAAGTGGATTGTTTCTGCACTGCATGACGTCTTTGAACTGCCATCAAAGCAATTTCAAAGTCATCTTGAATCTTCTAAAAGACACTGTTTGCACAGGGGGGACTGGAAGTGCATTATTTGTGCCCCTCCCGAAATCGTGTATCGGTTGAGGTCCCGTTCCCGTCTGAGGTTCTCTATTAAGTAAAAAAAACCAACGGGATGCGCTACAGCGACACCACATTAGGAACGTAATCCGAGCCACAGACCGTACGGATGGGCAGAGATGCCAGCAGAGATTGATGAGCCTGGTGTTCACACATTTTCCCTAGAATTACCCTCGGCACTCAGTACACCGCCATGCAGCCGGGGCTCCACTGCATGCACTGACATGTCGCCAGGCCATGTGGTTCTCTGCAGCAGAGCTGTGAGAACCTGCAGGTTGCCACTCTGGGCAATGGGCCGACCACACCCAGACCTCCAGCACGTCCACGCTCCGGCCGAGCCAGAACCCTGCTGCTCTGAGCTCAGCTGTTGGCCTTTGAAGTCATGAGAGCCTGAGCTTGGAAATGCCTCCTCAACACAGACTCCAAACAACTTTATTAAATCAAATCTGCAATCCCAGCTGCCCCCACAATTCAATGGTTTACCTCTGTTCAGCCAATAATGGTAATTACAGCAGTAATCACTGTATAAATCCTGATTAAATCGGGTTTCTGGAGAGCTTAGGCGTGTTCCCCGGGTCCGTCAACACTCAGAGCGCTGTTATTAGAAGCTGTATAGGGTGTCCCAGCAATGGGAGCGGTGAAGCTTCCATTTTCAGGCTTTTCAAAATGAGGCATGCTTGAGATCAAGGGGGAGACTCCACCCTGGCCTGGCAGGGGAGACAAAACACGTTCCCTGAAAGTCCTCGCTAGGCCTTTCCGTGTGGCTGTTAGAATAATGCCACCATCACAGCAGGGCCTGCTGGCCCCCCCTCCACCCCTGCTTTGCTGCCCCTCTGGAGGTCGTTGCGTAACAGCGGGCATCGATCAGAACGGCCCTTGACCAGTGGCACGTAAATAATGGGGGCTGACAGTTTGGGGGGCTCAGAGAAAAACAATGCATTATTAATTAGTCCCATCCACAGGAGAAGTCCGTTTTGAATGGGGGAGTGGGGGGGGGGAGTTCAGGGGCCAGGTTTTCGGCAACATGCCAGGTCTTCATTAGCACGCTGGTGAAAGAACACGATGTACTTTGCTCCAGTTCTACAGCTGCACGCTGCTACATGCGACACGCTTGTCTTTGTCTTGTGTGTCCTAAGCTGCATTTTTTTTTTTGCAGACCAGCTACCCTGATTTGAAAAATTTCCCTTAAACTGAACTACACCGTAAACACATGTTTCAGCAGATTACCAGGGGCTGACAGGAAGAATATACTCATTAGACAGAATGTGACCGCACTCTTTTGTGACGGCCTTATTTAGATATTAGCGATCGCAATCATTGCATTGCTGCAGGCAGAGAGCAGCATAGAGCAGTCAGTTGAAAACCCCATCATGGTTATTTGCTTTACACTTATAGTAGTTTCAGAATTAATAGACAAATAGTACTGGACTGTAGCTCTGGGACAAATAAATAGAATTTGAATAATTGGTGCTATGTTTCTGGTAGTTATTGTACCAGCAGCATTGCCAAGGCTATAAAAGCTGTTATAGACTGTCAAACGATTTCATTCAAAAGTGTGGTTTGTTTGTCAGCTCGATGGACGCAAGCTTTTAAGTGACCGATTAAAGTGGAGCTGACGTTGTTAGCTATAGCTATCAGCGAAGCGCTAGGAAGAGTAGGCATGGTAGTCTTTGGCTGCGTGTATTCCGTTCCTCTCACGTCTCAGTGACCCCCGTGGCAATATCAGGCCGCAAACCCTAGCAGAGGAACTGACGTGCGGCCAGTACATTACAAAAGGAATTACAGTGCAAAGGACTCTGCTCTTAAAAAGAAGAAGGTAGGTACCTTATTCCTAGGGCCTGGGCAGCTACAAAAGGATTACACAATGACGCCTTTGAAGAATAGAACATCAGGTGCATTATTTAGCTGTCTAAAAGGTGGCAACATTTAATTAATGATGCATCGTTTTGCATAAATGCCTGTTTGGCTTTTCATTGTCTACTGTCAGTCAAATGTCAAAGCTTTGTCACAAGCCCAGTACCAGAGGCATTGCATCACCTTTGCTCTGAGTGAGGCCTACATCCTGCTGGGTTCAGATAAGTGTGGGATTTTGGATCCTGCCTCAGCTGCTGATCAGTCACTTTGGTTCCTTACTTCTGTTTACCTCTCGGAGGCCTCCGTTCAGAATGGCTTTGGTAAACGCGATGTGAGTGGGCACTGGGAAACGACAATGTATGGCACTGACCCTTGCGACCTTTTGTTCTGGCACGTCGCTCTGCTCTGCAAATGCTCTCGCTCGTCAGCCTTTCAGTGCTTCTTCCTTGGGCCAGTGGGCTGCACGATTTTATGCTTTTCAGCTTGCGTTGGATGAATGGTCCGCAGAACAATGTCGAATGTCGAGAGATTTACTCAGGGAACCCAGTGATTTTTTTTTGTGGCTGGTTTACCCGAATATTCATATATATCCATGGAAACTGCAAACCCACTGCTTCCCGCTGTTTTTGAACTGCTGTTTTTTTTTTTGGTGCTAATTATTTGTGTGGCAGAGAGCGTTTGTGGCCTCATGCCAACTACCCTGCGACGCAGATTCCGTTTCATGTCCCCACGAAATCACAGTTTAATCGATGTACCAGAGCTCCCACTGTGTTTATAATGGTGTGTTTTGCCACATTGCTGCTGAGATGCCATTCGGAGGAGGCTTGGGAAAGATTACGTAAGCTTGCAGAATGAAGTCAGCTCTTGACAGGAGCAGTCTGACTGAGGACAGCGTATTTCCACTTGGATCGCGTGACACTTCAGGGCGGATGTAGGCACGGCGAGGGAGGGTCAGGCTTTCGTTTCCTCTGCAATTGGTCTAAGAGTAGCCATAAAGGTGGATGTTCACTGTACCAGTTAACTTCGTGAAAATTTTATGACGTCTTGGAGTATAGTTAGCATTAGTGAATGTCACTCACTCATTGCAGTCACCACAATGAAATCATGGAGGTTCCCACCCACCATAAAAATCCTATAAGCCAGTATTTCTCTTTGTGCATTGAATTAACTTTGCTCAGTGTAATATATGTTGCATAATGCACCTGAAATTTCATTTATCAAATACTCAAGAAAGATTGTATTATTCGAATTACCATTGGCTTCAGTAAAGTGTAATATAAGAAAATAAAGTAAAAAAAAAAAACTGATATCTTCACTTACACTGGTAGAAATAAATACACCTATTTAGGAGCACTCGTGTTGTTTAATGTTAAAACATGCATGCAGTGATCCGAGGGCCCGCACGCAACGCTAGTCCTCCCTGCCCTCAAAGCCACTTGGTCAGGAATGTTGGCATACCTCACGGGCTACAACAAAGATACAGCATCTGCCACCACGTCGCACATTTACTGCAACTCATTTCTGAGAAAAATTGTAGGACAGCCGGTGTCCTACCAGAGCAAGTGAAACCTGTTTGAAATTGGCCCTTTATGTGTCCAGGGGACATTGTTCAACCAGCCTGATTGGACTTCCGGACGGCTTGTGGGTCAGCAATGGCTTTGACTATCTGGAAAGAGACGAAGAGGGTAGCATGGGTCAGAACGATGACAAAGTGATAAAATGGGTCCGTGTCACGGTTCTCGCTATTTTGACGAAACAAAGGAGATGTTGCTTAGAAATCGAGGATGTGTTGAGCAAACACGCCAAAGACGGGGGCCAGCATTGTGACGACTGACATGACCCTAAGGCAGCATGAAAATCTGCCCTTTGTGTTTAAGCAAAAAAAAGACTTTCTCCGATTTTCTCAAAATGACTTGCAGTTAATTTATAGGATTTTGTTTATTTAAATTTTTCATGTAATCGGGTTGATCATTTTCCTACTTTTTTCACATCACCTTGACAAGACTCATCGTAAATCGAGCGTCGACTCTGGTGCTGTTAGTGAGGGGGAAGCCACCATTCAGAGTGCTCTATGAACCCGGCCCAGGTGAGGACACACTCCAGATTTGTTTGTGGAGCTATCGGTCTCGCTGCCAGCTTGCTGGGTTGCCGTAACGGGTGGAGACCTGGAAATATGGCACTGACAAGGTGTGGGCACTTGTTTGCACAGGTAGGCAGGCACTACGGTTTTCTAGGTATTAAAATAGGGCCTTTCATAATCATCTTTTCGTCTCAGACAGCTAGAACATCGCTGTCTGGACATTTGCAGAATGAGTGTTCTGCTGATAAGATAATTGCACGGGCCTTGCTCATGTAGATGCCTGTTCACAAGGACGTGTGTGTTATACAGGTACACCTAATAACTAGCTTAGGATCTTGTAGCAGATACAAACACGTGCCTTTTAAAATGATATTAAATTACAGCATTAATACATTTTTAACTAGCTTGCCAATATTTTTTACAGGGCTTAGTAGCTGTCCCTTCATTTTATGGCCGGCTCATCCGAGGTTTCATGCTCTGCTGTCTCACACCTCTGAAACTGGAGAGTGCGTGTCACGCCGTATTGCCAAGTGCTACTCTCAGAGCAGGTAGAGCTGATTTGAGGATCCTCTGGTCTTCTTTGGCAAGCTGATATGTCCTTGGGAGGTGCAGCAGGGAGCTGTCAGCCCAAGACACCCTGGCAGAATTAAAATACTCCATCCTCGCTTGACTGATGCTGGTTTTGTGACAACTCCTCACCAGGAGCCCACACATTGACATAAATAGCTCTGCTATAAAGTTGACTGATACTTGAGGCTCACTTACAAAATAGAGTCTGCACATGGGACATTTTATTTTGCTGAATAACACGGAGTATATATATTATGGAGTCATAATAATGAAATGCACTAAACCAACCAATAACCCACATCCTCAAGTGCTTGCAATCTTAATGGAGCCTGTACTTGTCGCTGTAGGTCATGAACTTGGCAAGTTTTAACATATCCCACCTTCTTCTCCTTAAGAAGCACACGTGCAAACAGGTGAGAACAAGCTGTGGGGTCAAAGAACATCTTGCCCAGTCGTGAAATGATGACTCTGTTGGTCACGAGTGCCCAGGAGCCTTTGAACACAAGTATAGAGTCCTAATTGACTGATCTACACACCAGCCCATAGAATTGAATTTGATTTGTTTCTACCTCATAAAACACCTTTTCATACAAGGGGAGGCCATAATCTGCCAATTGATGACTTCATAATTGCATTGCAATTATGGTTAGCAATCACCTTCTAATTATTTCTGTTCAATGTACTTGAACAGAGAAAAAGCCTTATTGTATTATTGGACAGGTGTGGTTGTCAATGTCATGGATAGTCATAAAACTTATTGAGTGCAGCCTTCACTGTATTAGTAATTAGTAAAAAGGACACTGTGTCAGTGGTATAATACTTGATCTTCTTTGTACTCGCGCTATTGCCAACGGTACAAAGCCTTGTAGGGAGGGCGTGGATGTCCTGCAGAGGCACAAAGATGGGTAATGAGCGCACGCATTCAGCTCATCTCCTCCTTGTTCGCAGGCATTATAAAAAGTAAGTATCCCATTATAAATTGTTCTCTTTTGCAAACCCACCCAGACTCAGATTTCGGCCTTTTCATTATGGCCATTTCCACCCCTGTCCTGAATGAAGTTCTCGGTCCTCCTCCCAACCCCATGACACAAAGTTCGGCTCATTGTGCCCCTTGCAGTCATTCAGACTAATGATTCCGCTTTTGATACATTACACTCTACAATCAGATGCAATACTTAAGTCCCACATCACTAAATGAGGAATCTCAGTCAGAATCAATATCAGCACCACATAACACACGTGCCAAGTATCTACATACTGTATGCGATGCCGGGTAAACGTAATGTTATGCTCTGCACCCTTCATATTTTACCAAAGTTCTGTAATGCTTTACATTAACTGCACTTTCACAGTGTCTTTATAATGTATTTGTAGACCATTCAGTGCCCCTTCATAATGTGTTAAAAGAACAATCGGTACACTTTAATAATGCATTCACAGAACATTCTTAAGCAGCATGAATGTATAGCTTAACATCCTAACATTCCTTAACAGCTTTAATATACATTAATAACAAACATAACACAATTATATGATTGTGTTGTTTTTATCATATAATGTTTGTTATTAATATATATTAAAGCCGTTGAGGTGTGTTAGGATGTTAAGGTATACTTACATGCTGCTTATGAATGTTCTATGAATGCATTATGAAGGTATACTCAATGTTCTATAAATGCATTATAAAGGCTTCATGAAAGTGCAGTCAATGTAAGGTGTTACTCAAAATTCATTGGCTTTAGAAGCTCTGAACCTTTTGGGAAATGCTGATTTGCAGCTTCCGCAGTGCAGTGTGTAGATTGTGTACACCAAAAAAAAAATCAGTGTTTTCTTTAAGAGGAACAGCTACTTTAGATAGTATGTTTATGTACAATCGTGCATCTTTTTCAATCTGTAGCTTGGAAATGCTTTCAAAATAGTTTCAACATAATGATTTGGCTCAATTGCGTTACAACACAAAAGTGCGTAACTACAACGCCCCTTTGAAACCATAGATGAGGTAAGCAGACAATGCTCCTAGATTTTACTTCAGTTTGTATAAAGTGTTTATTGTTTCTTTTAGAGCATGCAAACATTGACCACGAAGGCCTAGAGGCCATTCTAGGCAGGATGCGGCAGAAAGCTGAGGTGCTCCCTGGATTAGCTGCCAGTCCATAAAAGGGCAGACTTCCACCTAGACAGAATATTAAATGATACATCTAAACAGGCTCTGCACACTGCAACCCTTTCCAGGATGTATGGAAAGTCAAAACTATATCCATCAAGCTTTTTTCTTTTTAAACTCACTAATGTTTTAGCCTATATTCTTAGATCCCTCGGATTATTCAATGGAACTGTGTGCAAAGAATTTCCACTGAAAATGCAAAACAAAAACCATTAACAGATGCATGGTGCTAGTGTGAGGAAGTGAGGCTGGATATGCATGTGTGTGTAAAGCACACCTGTAACACACACCTGTAATTCACACCTGATTCTTATTTGCATTTGTGAGAACCTCATTATTTAAGGTAAAACACTTTAGCTCATGGTATCATATGGACATAGTATCGGGGGAGTTTCCTGCTGCGTTAAGAACTGTCCTCCTTCTCGACAAGGTGACTATAGTTGGTGACTATAGTTAAGTTGTTGATAAGGACACCACTATTGGTGCACACGAGACTTTTGAATCACTGTAGCTCCATGGCTATTTGAGGCCGTCGCTCCACAAGGTGTCAGTAAGCAGATGATGTTCAGTGAAATATCTTTCTGTGCTTTCAGAGTGAAATGGAAAAAAAAACACTTGGTAGTGAAAGCAACCTTCTGTCCTCCTCCTCCTCCCCTTTGCACAGGGGGGGGGGGCTCCCCTTAACCTCTCCACTCTGCCCAGCTGGCTTGGGACCTTTCTGTCCTGCTAGTTGTCCTTCCTCCAGCATCTGATTCACTGATCGCAGAGTCAGCTATGAGCTACCAGCCTCCCTACTCCCCTAGTCTTTTCAAAAGGAGGGATCGGTAAGTTCTTGCATACACCAGGGCAGATGGGACTCATTTTGTTGGTAGATGTTCACTGATTGGTGCAATATCACTCATTATCGCGATTGTGGCAATTGTGTGGTTGGGTCCGAATGGCGGTCAGGTTGTGATTACATGCTGTACAGTGGCTATGTGCTGTTTTGCTCCAGAAAGATGTAGCTGCATTTATTCAACAAGATCTTCTGTATGCTGTTGGATTATCCTGGTGAGACAAAGTTAAAAGAAGGACAAGAGGACAAGTGTTGACTTTTGTTTTAAGACGACACTATAGGCAGTAATGTGTGTTTCAAGGAAGTCAGTCAGTACAATGAAATCTAAATGACTTTGTGATTTACTTATATGTTAAGTTAGCATTCCGGATCATCGGATTGCTTAAGGTCTGCCTTTGAGCTCCAATGCATCATATTTTTATATAACCATGACAAAATATAATGAATTTCAGATTTTATTATTTATTCCAATTGTAAGTAGGTTCTAAAGCTAAGGAATAAGTGCACATTACCTTATTCGTTTTTATTTCAAAGTGCATTTCTAACCAATGCTCTCACAAATCTGATTATACTATTTTTTTATTGACTAAAGCATAAAAGACCATGTGGATAAAACACATGGGCTTGCATTAGATCAAGCCCTGGACTGCTGCAGACCTACCGTCTTAAACTCTTTCACTGTGCCCTTAGCGTTATGTAAGACTAAAATGTCTGATATGCATAAATTATCAGTCAAGGATTTTTTTCTAGCATTATCTAACAAGCAATATATTCCCTGAGGCATTTCATACACATTTTAATCAGCTATAAGAGCAGAAACAGGTAAACCGCTAAATATTTACATTATTAAATAAAATATAGATATGAGTAATCTATTGCATTAATACTATAAGCCTGCTTTTTACAATACCTTTAGTTTGTCAACATTCTGAAAAAATGTGCTATTCTGTCGAGATGAAGTATTTCTTTATTACACTTATGTCATACTTTATGGCTAGTATTTACTGCAAAATGTTTTATTACAGCGATAATAATATCTCGTATAATAGATAATACTTTCATTACAGTCTCTGAACAGAATGTTGTGGATTTTTTTTTTTTGTAGGAGTGGTCTGTATACAGAAGACTGTGTGTTAGAAGCTGGTCTCCTTCAGTCTTTGGTAGGACAGCAGCACACTGCTCCGGTATTCCAGTGCTCCCTCTGTCTGGCGCTCGCACCTTTGTCATGTTCAGATGTCATGCGATCTCACTGCAAGTGGATTGTAATCCACCGGGTTGCGTTTTGGGCTGTGCCCAACCCTGCCCTGGCCACCCTCGATGCACATATCTCTGAAAAATAAACACACTTTATCTAATGAATACTAAAATATTTTCCTTTCTGGACTTTTCTTTCTGCCGGAATTCTTCCACGTGGGAACCTTGCGGAACTGAGTGTCTCAGCTGCCAAGAACAGTGAACAATAGTTGTTTTCTAGAACAGACTGAAGGAGATGTCAGGAGGTGAAAGCTAGCCATAATTGTGACTGGACCAAGGAGGTTTGTAGGAAGTCTGAGAACACCTGAGCATAACAGACGGGTACCAAGCACGGAGGGGGGGGGGGGGGGGGGGGGTGGGGGGGGGGGGGGGGGGGGGGAAAAGGGGCACCTCTTAAGTGTAAAA
>JAODKE010000002.1:23521229-23547669 GCA_026779605.1 Mormyrus hasselquistii
GGGGGGTGTGGGGGGGGGGTGGGGGGGCAGGGCCGGAGACAATGGCACTCTTCATAATGGATCAAGGCCCCGTAACAGCGAATCCTTTTGTCTGATTTTGTGTTCTGCCGGTTCCCTGGACAGAGCATCCTCTGTCAGGACAGGATCATGGGATAGTGATGGCAAAATGACTTTTGAGTCATGAGTTCATGAAGTTTCAGCGTTTGTCCGATTTGCAGTTCTCCGTCCACTTATGGATCTTTGAATTTACGATTCCTCAACAAAATGTACAGAATGTAAACATACAGTTTTGTAGTAAATTGTGCTACAGCAAACATGAACTGAATGCTTGTTAGTAATGCACTGGAAATTAACTGGAAATTACTAGCATAATAAATAATTGTGTTTCTACTGTGGTACAAACAAACAAACAAATATACCAAAAATTGTTTATATATATATATGTATATATATATAATTGAGGTAATCGTTTAAATCAGCTAACCGCAGAAAAAACCAGTGCAAGCTAACATACAAAACAAGTCATTTCATACAACATCCTCTTTTGTCAGCATAGACAATGATTTTGGTCATTGGGTTTCATGATTTACTGTGGGTAAATGAGGGAATGGTACTAGGATGTGTTGGGGCATTTAGAAGACGCATGATATAGGAAAACAATGTAGGTACTGTGTCAGCAATCAGGACTTTTGTATGGTACCGAGTACTGATTACGATTTCAACCGCAGATATGTTCAGGATAATGTTTCTTTATAAATGTATGATTGGAACAAGATTGTTTTAAAATAGTTCCACCAGCCGAGCCCGATGCAGTGAGACCGCAGTTATGTGAACGAGTCGAGGCAAACACATGTCGCATGTTAGCTTGAACAGGTGCAAGAATGTAATGTATAATTTTCAACTTTGAACATCAGTCTGATGCATCATATTGAGAAGTGGTAATGTTTTCTGTACAACCCCATTAATGAAGGGAAGCTGTATAAGCTATATCATAATATAAATAATAATACTAATAATTAACAAAAACAATAGTGGTTCATGTGGACTACGTGCTTTGGATCTCTAATAATATGCCTGAAGGGATGGGTAATTCAGCGTAGTAACAGACATCTCTGTTTTATCAGGAATGTACCAAATAAAATCAGGTTTTCTGCCATTTAAGGTCAATTTAAGTCAGATGAGCTATAAATGGGCCCAGTCATTGATATTTTGCATCAACGAGTTTTCACGTCCAATCTGGGGGATTTAGCAGACAAACCCACGTCTGTTTCACCCCGGTGGGAATGCGTGATGGCCACTCCTGCTACTCCGGCATAAAATTTTATGGGCTCAGCTTGTCAGAGTACTCCATCAATTTTATGCCCTGAAGTCTTCACAAACTGCTCTCGGTGCTCATATCTCACCACCTCCTTGTGTACTGTGTGATTTTCATCTTTGGTTGCTGCTTGCCTTAACGAGACCGACACCGTTACCAAGCATCATAAAAATTAACAGCATGTAAGCTGTCCATGAAGGGCAGTCACCCATAGCAGCGCCCAGGGAGCTGGGGGTTAAGGGCCTTGCTCAAGGACCCGCAGAGGCTGGGTTTGAACCGGCGACCTTCTGATTACAGGCTTAGCCCACTGTGCCACACACTGCCCCTTGATGTACTCCCTACAGTATAACTGACAGCAAAAATATACTCAGGCAACCTGCAAATTCTAATGACATTCTAATGAGATTTATGCATGTCACCTGTGTGACCTATGGAAATTTGATTTGCATTACCCTTACTCAGTCAATAGCAATCTGAAACATTTACAAAGTTTGGCTTTTCTGTCCCTTTACGATAATGACCTGTTTGCCATGGATAATAATGAATAATGATGATGTTAATTCTGAAAACAATGTTATATGTGCTCTGGTCAGCAGCTGAGGCCATCATAAATAAAATCATTCACCACCAGTTTAGGGAAGTTTTATCCAGTACCAAAGCTTTGCTGTCAACTATATGACATACAGGGGTTGCTGTGAAACATCTTAAATACCTCACTAATATCACAGGAGAGTTTTTATTTGTGTATTTATTTTTTAGGAGCAGTGTGTAGTTCACTGCATTAGGGTTCTATAAGGTTGTAGGTTTAAATCCTGTAGCCTGCAATTATATCACCTTTGGGCCCTTGAGCAAAGCACGCTCACCTGAATGTATATGTATAGCCGTCTTTCTCAGCTAGATTTAAATTATGGAAAGTACTGTTTCCCCATTGGCATGAAAAAAGTACTGCTAGTCTATTTTCATTGGATCGACACATGACTTGGTGTCTTCTTTACTTATATTCTAATAAGAAAATCCATACAACAATGCCTTAAATGCAGTGGGGTACTGATTTACTTTGTTACATTGGTTGGTCGTTTATTGAGCGAATTAACTTGCACAGTACTTCTCGAATACGGAATGATTATCTGCAGTATTTAATCTCGCCACTAGAGGGAAAATTATACCTAAAGGGGAAGAGGGAAAATTACCGCACTGAAAAATGGGAAATCCCTGTTTTCTTGTATTTTACAAAACAACACGCTTTTACTAATGCCAGTTGTGAATTCTGCAGACAAAACGTGGTATAGATATATTTTTATTACGACAAAATAAAAATATAAATAAGACAAATGAAAAAAAAAAAAACTATATTAATCCATTTCACATTTCGAATTAAATTAAAATTTCGAAATACTTCAATTCGCATACAAAATTTTATTGAATATATGTAACACGTGTATATCAGTGGGGCACCATATACGTCTGCAAAGCCCGACTTGCAGAAACAAAATGCCACTACCAAACTAAGGTGGTGTTTAACGATTAAAGAGATGAAGCGATTGGAAAACGGGTGAATGGAAAACTTAAGTACAAACTCAATCTGAAAACCGGTCGGCAGTAGAAGAAACTTCTTGGGTACGTGTTCATTTGTGCGGTGAAATGCTACAGGAAGTTAAAGTACAAATAGTACATCGTGTACCCTCAGTGTCAATACCAGCAGGTTCTATATTTGCATAAGCTAATACGTAAGTATTGTAATTCTTCTTTTTTAAAAATTTATTATGTGCGTTACCATCCATCCCTTCAGGTTCTAAACCCTTAATCTGATCAGGGTGGCATTACTTTTTCCAACTACACCCTTAGGTAATAATGAAGAATAATACAAATGCATGTGCACATACGGACTTTTGCACGGAAAACAAGAGCCTTTTCGAAGCGAACAGACGCTCGATGGCTGCGTAGATCTTCTCACGACTGGGTCGATGGGTCAGTAAGATGTTTACTGTCCTCCCGCGGAGTTCAGAGAGGGGGCAGGTAAGGAGACGCTGCCTGGCGGTCTCATTTGCATAATTCATGCAGACGTCTGCAGTGCGCGATGTGACGTCAGACAAGGGGTATATAAGGACGGCCCTCAGAAATAGAAGCAGTCGGCGAAAGTACAGTCGAAGCACGAATAGGTCGTCCGGTTTCAGACTTAGAGCCGCCCTAAAGACTCAATAAAACAAAGCAAAACAGCAACCTGACCTCTCCTTCAGTAACGTGGCGGTCGCAAACGTGGCGAGGAGCATTATTCAGACGGGTCTCATCCTGAACATGAGCACAGAGATGTTCAAGACACCCATGGAAGTAGCGGTCTATCAACTGCATAACTATTCTATCTCTTTCTTTTCCTCGTTGCTTGGAGGGGATGTAGTATCAGTAAAACTCGACAACAGGTAAATATGCGAATTGCGTATTTATTTTTAATACATAAGGTTGAATGTTCATGTTAATAGTCGATGCAGGGTGGTGAGTGCTTAGAAATTGTAGGATTTAGAATGGTTTGAATTTTTTTTTTTTTAATTATTAATGGCGTCCGTAAAGCTAGAATATTCCGGTTTTAAGATGCATTTCAGTTGTCAGTGTTGGGACGCATGCAACGTGAAATGGATTAAAATTGTAACGATACTTTCGCATCGAATGGAGGTATTTGTTATTTTTACGTTTCAAATGGTCGTTAGGGAGCGGAACTCTGCTGTTATTGTGCGGCGGCTGGATGAGACCGGATCAGCAACGCGGGCGTTTTATCAGTTTCTGAGAGAAATTCTATTTGCTGATATAATTGATCGGCGTTCATTTTAAAGCTTTCCCAAGCTTTCGCCTCTGCAGATGTGCTGATGTAATCCCCATAGACTCGTTGCAACAGCATTATGCATATTAGCAGTCTGCCTACTAACAGCCTACAGTAGACAGCTCTATTACGTATATGGCGACGTTGTTGTTTGTTTTGTGTATTTTACTGCATCATGGCAGTGAAATGCTTGGATATTATTTACAATTTAGATTTTTTCCCCCCCTTACAGTGCCTCTGGTGCTAGCGTGGTTGCGATTGACAACAAGATCGAACAAGCAATGGTAAGTGAGAACTATACAAATCGTGTAATAAGACGCAGAAAGATGCAGTCAATTGCAGTTTGGTAGACGCACGATGCTTGATGACGTGCTGAGAACTGGGCATTTTGCGGCTGTGGGGGAGCATGCAGTTTCCTGGATACAGCCCACGTCCCATTGTCTGGTTGGCAGCGGTCATTGGTTACAGCAGTGCTGCAGTGCTGCTGCATTGTTAGGAGCGTGCGAGGCAGGGATGTGCAGATGTCATACTTATGCTGCTGCTGCAGTGCAGATAGCAGGGAAAAGAACAGCAATAGGCAAAATGTGCAGAAGGGCTGCAGTAGGTTAAGATACCTGCAAGAAAGACTAGATTCAGTCTTTAATAGCAAGACAGCAGTGACTTTTCTTTTGGAATAGATAATTCAGAACTGCTAAGTAGGTTTTACTCCAGACTATTGAGGAACCCTGACCATACTTGATGCAAATGAATCATGAAAGCAGACATTGTTGCATAAGAAGGTGTGTTTGTTTGGGTTTTTGTCCCAAGTGGCTTTTAGATGTTTCCCTATGTTTTGGCTTGACTATCATGCAATTCATTACTGGAGTTAAGGCGCAACTGTCCTCTCTGTCTGATCAGGATCTTGTGAAGAACCACCTGATGTATGCGGTCAGAGAAGAGGTGGAGATCCTTAAGGAGCAGATCAAGGAGCTGGCAGAGAAGAACAACCAGCTGGAGCGTGAAAATAGCCTGCTAAAGAACCTGGCGAGTCCGGAGCAGCTAGAGAAGTTCCAGTCCCGGCTACCCTCAGACGAGAGCCTGCCGACGCAGAACCCGCTGGCGGACCAGGCCGACCAGCCGTCGCCACACTGCCCGGGCTCTGCTGTGTAAGTGGCTCTGCCTTGGGGCGGGCAGAGCCACTGCTCTCAAGCCGAACTAGACCTTCAGTCGCATCGTCGCGCAACTTCAATGAAGCTGGCCGTGCTGATGAAAAACAAAATAACAATGGACATTCCAGTGGCAGAGCCTGTTTTCTGTTTAACGAAAGTCTTTGAAGACCAGAACGTTAAAGAGAGTGCAGGCAGCGAGGGGTTGCATTGGGATAGGGAGGAGTGCCTTTTCCAGGAGGAGGAGGCTTACTCTCTCCCCCCGCCCCCCAAGCCTAATGAGGGGGTGAGGGAAAATGTGATGGGGCTGGTCCAGACACCTGACCTGGAGTGCCCAGAGCGGCACGTCTTCCGACTCTCAGAACCGTGCCACTGACAAGGAGATCTCCAGAGTGGACCTCCATCTTTTTGCTCAAAAAGAACCCCCCTCCCTGGATTTCTTCTTCCTGGAGCAGGCTGTCAGGCCCTTACTGAACCATTCCCTCCTCATCGAACTTCTCTTGTCCTTTAGTCGTTTTCTAAGCAAAATCAAAGAAAGTGGGGGAGAAAAACCACCTGGATTTAAGGACCCAGGAGTAGGACTTGAGCAAGACTGATCCATTCAGCCCCAGTTTTGATTACTGTGTGATTCCTTATAAAACACGTTGCTTTTCTTGCTCTGCAGCGGGGGTCTTGCTGCTTGTGGGGGAAATTAAGTCTTTGGCTTTTTTGATGTTTTATGAAACAGCGAAGCTGATTCGTCAATAGGAACTTTGTCACTGTCATGAGATGAGCTGTTTTTAATGTGGAAGAAATTGATACAAATTTGCATAGTTTTTGTAAATTTGTACATAGTGTAAAGTGAAGTACTCAGAATCACGGAGATGGAGATAATGGAGTTATTTTTTATTTTTTTTCCCGCATCAGGTGCACTCCCGATATAAGACTGATTTTTATGTTCAGTAGAGCTGATGACACCAACTTGAAACTGAGGTAAAAGACGGGTGTCAGACTGTTATCTGAGAATAGGGATACATTTTCAGCCCAAGAGATGTTTTCTAGCTACCAAAGACGCTCAGTGTATTACTCACAAGCCAACTAGGACCATGTGTTACACTCACAGGGAGAAGTCTTGTTAGCAGTTGGAGTTACAGAATAAGGGGTGTTGTTGCTGTATTGTGTCCATAAGACGTACTGCAGGTATTCACAATGATGTATGGATACAAAATGCACATTGCAATAAACAATATGTTTACACAAAATCAATGACTTTCATGGTTCTTACTTGTCTAAATGGTTGCTAAATATCTGAGATCTAAAAATGTACTGCATGTGTTCTATTTTTGTGAACATACGTTTAGGCCTTGTTATTGAAAGAATTGCAGAGAAATTCACATGTAGAATCCAAATTCACAGAACATAAAATTATACCAGACATGACAACCTGAACAGTACATTTACAGATACGGTATATTTTTACAGAATCAATAAATGCTACTGTTTGGCACTAAAAACAACTGGTTTTCTAATCTTACATTGAATCTTCCAAACCCTTATCCAGTACAAGGTCCCCGTTCCTAATCAGATTTCATATCTGTCGTTTACTCAACAACAGGAATAGCTAATAAAAATTAGGAAATAGTCAAAAACCAAAATATGAAATCCTGAAGCTGGAATATATGCAAGGATACTTCAATAAGATGAATGTGGGCATTTTACCAGTCCCAGATATGAGAATGTTTCATTTTCTGGCAATGAATATGACTGGGAAAAAAGGTGAATTTGTTTCATTTGAGAATACATATTGATCTAATGGACTTCTACTGAAAAAATAAATGCCCTGTGTGCAAAAGTATTTAAAGTATATAAGTATATACATGCAATGCAGAAACCTTGGTGGAAAAACTTTTGAAGCCTGGGATGACTTAAAGAGCTAAATAAATATGTCAAGGGAAATCTGCTTGGTCAGTGAAAATTGGGTATTTTCCTTCTCCGGAATCTGAAGTCTGGAAGAAACCACAGCCGGATCCCTCCCTGCCCTCCTGCCGGTCAGCCAGCAAGTGAAAAACAGGACAGGGCCGGGCTGGAGCTACAGTGTACTGCGAAGTTGGGCCCTCCTAGTTAGGACAGGGAGGGAGCACACGCCTTGGCTGCTGGAGACCATATTTGGTAACGTGGATAAACAAAGCCATCTCTCTGCGTCTGACTTTGCCGTCAGTTCTCTCAACACTTTTTCCTGTCCCAGAATAACGAACTTCCTCTTCCTGGCTGGTTCCCCTCGGCACTGCAACAAAGGTCTCACGCCGAAATTATTTTTATTTCTTTTTGAGTGAAAAAATATAGTTAAGCCGGGTCTTCTGGGCCACTGATTCTAGTCAAAATAAGTAATAATTTCCCTTGGCTTGAAAAGTAATTATTCTCAGTTTGAGTATCGGGGTTTTTCTTCTGCAGTGGGCTGCTTTGATGAAAATGGGATGTTAGAAAGAACCGGAGTGACCTAATGTTCCCTGTGCAAAGGATATGGCCACTCTGCCAAAAGAGCTGCTGTGCTGGAGCCCTGCAGCATTAAGAAAGTCCAGCTCGTCTGCAGGCTAATGTTCAGCATGTCTCTGCTTTTTCCAGAGGGCCTGATTACATATGCCTAAATATGTGACTAAGTGCATGCTGGGAAAACACACACACGTAGCTATGCGCGATGTCCATGCCCATCCCCATCCCAAAAACTGTAAGAATCTCCACTACTGAGACACTTGTGAAGATCATAATTTGACCTTTGTGTGACAATTAAATATGCTTCATCTTTCAGGATTAACTGGAGGGTTTAGAAATTTTTGCCCTTAGCCATTAACGTCCCAGACTTGTATGACCTTCCGACAGAAATTTAATCTGCTTCAGTTTTTTTATCCAGGGTCATTGCTTTATTAAATGTGTTTGATTATTGCAGTCATACTGGTTATTCTTTATTGTTTTATTGTTCATCCATCCATCTATTATCTGAAACTGCTTATCCTGTTCAGGATCACGGGGGGTCCAGAGCCTATCCTGGAGGCTACGATCGCAAGGCAGGGAACAACCAAGAATGGGACACCAAGCCACCACAGGGCACACTCGCATACCATTCACTCATCCACACACTCCTACGGGCAATTTGACAACCCCAATTAGCCTCAGCATGTTTTTGGACTGTCGGGGGCAAACCGGAGTACCCAGAGGAAACCCCACGACGACATGTGGAGAACATGCAAACTCCACACGCACGGAGCCCAGGTTCCAGAGGTGTGAGTCGACAGTGTGACCACTGCACCAGCATGCCGCCACTTTTTGTTTTTCCCATAAATGAAACAATGAATCCTGTAATTGTTGCTATGGCAACGTTTATCAGTTATTAGAATCTCCATTAGACCTGTGAATGCCCCCTTCAGTCAGATGATGTTACTCACAGTTTCCTCAATGACAAGCAGACACTGAAGCTATCATGTGCGACTTTATTAATCAGCTTTTCCTGTATTGCTATGTATGGAACATGATCTTCATGTAACTGTTTTTTCCTTAAATAACTGGACAACAATTCTCAAAAGATGAGAAGAAAGAAGAGCAGGGATCACACTGATTAAGATAAATGTGTGGAATTAGAACCTGGATTAAAACTATGAAAGAGCTGTTTAGCATTTCAATATTCACATGACCCCTGATTCATTTTTGATTTACTGGTGATAATCACAGCATTCCAGGCGGGTTTACAATCTTCCCTGATTTTTAAACAGACTCAGAAGACTGTCAGTCCCATCCAAGGAGCGGCCTAAACTTCTTTATAACATTACCTATGTCAAGCCTCTGGAGATTAATTCTCTGAAGGAAATCCTTGAAATCGTCCATTCCTAGCTTCATGCCTGGTTTTCACCTCCTCAGATATTTGTTTTCTCTTTCTTTTTTATATGCAGCTTGTTGTACACACAGTGCCAAAAAACAGGAGAAAAAAATCCTATCCCCCTATTCAGGGTGGTTGTATGAGTGACATTTATACAGCTGGCACCTACAGCTTACAGGCGAGTTCGGTTGTCAGGTGGAGTCGAATCACCTGCCCGAAGTGCTTCTACAAGGTGCCAGTGATATTGCTTGGGTCATTTTAAGATACAATGAGGTACAATTGATAAATTACATTGCGCTTTTGGTTTGTTCCACTGTAATTCCAAAGGAATGCAAGAACAAATTTATATATGGATATTTTTTTAATAAAAAATATCCATGATTAAACAATTTTTAATCAAACAATGTTATAGAATGAAGGCTGAATTGTTTGAATAAAGTGCATGGGTACCAATATGTTGACTATTATAACTTGTAAAGCATTAAGTTAACTAAGGCTTGTTCCGTACCTCAGACGAGGCCTCTGAAGATTGTGTGCCATGCTTGCTATAAAGCGTACAATGGCAGCTCTCAGAAGCCACATTATATTTCTGCTGATGGTGGCACAGCACAGAGAACATACATGGCAGGATGGGAGGGACTGTCCTGCTGATCAGCGTTCCTCAATGATTTCCTCCATGGGCGCCCATGACCCACGGCCTCTCGCAGGCTGCCGGGAGAGACAGCTGCTGGCGTGTCTCGCTGTTATGTAACGAGAAAACATCTGTTCCCAGTAAAAAAGCCAGTGTTGTGTTTGTATAGGCAGTCCAGCCTCTGCAATTCTCTCGAGTAAGGGTGCATGCAAGGAAATCATTTCTCTTAACTGTGTCAGAAGGGGAGAGGGGGAGAGAGAGAGAAAGACAGAGAGAGAAGGAGAACGAGAGACAGAGAAAGAGAGAAAGGGAATTCTCACGCAATATGAGCCTCTTAATCACTGTGACCTTATCTGGAAAATGAAGCTCGAATAAAGAAAGTCTGCTTTATTATAAGTAAGATTTCATACAAAAGTGTATTACATAAATATAAATTAATTTGATAAATGCAGTTACATGAAGTGGGGCCTGGAGGCACTAATCTGCCCATTGACCTTTCTTTTGGTCCGCAATACATATATAAATGCATATATAAAATCCAACATACATACGTGTGTGTGTGTGTGTGTGTGTGTGTGTGTGTGTATGAATTTTGTACGTAAGTATGTATGTATGTATATTGACGTTGCTTTTCTGAACCGCAAATGTTCCCGGCAGCCTGCGTCAGGAGGACTCGTTCTGTCCAAATCCCATAAACAACTAAATAGCTCTGGAGCTAAATATTTATAGAGCCTGCGGTGAGTAGATCAAATTAAAGGTAAGGGAAGTAAAAAGTCATACACAGACTTTCCAATATCTGCACATGCCGTTACATTTCCCCAGTCATTAATCTCAACATACAATCAGATGTTGGTGTTTACAGCTATTTATAACCTGCAGCTTGTGGCGATACTGTTTAACACATTTCCAAAATGGGATATACGATGGGATCCCAGCGTGATCAAATTTAAGAATCTTGTTTAATGCTATGGCAGCACATTGTATCTGGGATTTGAATCATGAATCAGACTGAATTTAACCAGCTGTCTGCTACTGAATAACGCGCAGAATATTTGCAAATGTATCTGCTTCTCTGTAGTGAAACCATAGAAATTAGACTGAGCCCTAAACTAAAGTAGCTCAGAACTCCAGCTGAACCACCTAATACACAATAAAAGTATTGCTGCTTTTCACATCAATGATTTATACGGGCAGTTCTAAGTACGTATCACTGTCATTGACCTAACAAACGTACTGTATATAGGCATTTCAGCGGCAGTAACAGACTTACACTATGCAGCTGCACCAACAATGTGTTGTCTTTTACATCAAAACACAATTACTTGTTGCCCTGGGGACGGTCAAAGATCGGGCTGGTGGTACAGATTTATTTTTCTTTAAATGAATAGATCTATAGAGAACAGTATTTGTGAAGCAGTGGTTGGACAGGTGGTGCAGATTTCACAGAAATGTGTAATGATCAATCCCTTGGTACAAAGTGCACAAATGTACGGGTGGCAAATAAACCCTTTTCTTGCAGATCTCCCCACACAATGGGGAACTCCCAGGCAAATGCAGAGCAATGAAGTCTACGGCTTTCTTATAAGCTGTGTCCCAGTACAGGAACTGCATGTTCTGAAGGACACGATCTCCATAGCCCTTGTAGGCTGCATCCTTCGAAGGTCCACAGAATGAATTTTGGGATGGATCCTTCGCAGCCCAAGAAAAGAAGGATGCATTTGAAGGCGCCTTTGAAATGGGGCAGCCTTGTTGTGCAGCTGTGCTGCATTAATCTTTCAATGCAGCCTTAAAAGGCTGCAGCCCCTGAATTGGGACACAGCCATAGTGCGCATGATGGTCTGTCCTGCTTTCACTATGCACCCTGTAGTTATGTTCTATCCAGCAATGTAGCATACTCTGAGGAGAGCGTCATCGACAAAACTCAAATGCTAAGCCCAGAGGGACCGGGCCGACTCTACGGATCGCTGCAAACCTGTTTGTTTAGTCCCACCCAACAAAATGTTTTCTTTTTTTCCAATATCTGTTTCCAGGATGGCGTCTCTGGAGGAGACAAACACTCTGCTTTCACATAAACACAAACAGTTTGTTTACCTGGCTTGCAGTCACCTGTTACCCAGTAAACAAAATCTTACAAGGAAGAAAGGGCCATGATTTAGACATTTCAATGGTGCCACACAATGCATATTTATTGAACAATTTAGGGCAACCTTTCCTCATTAACCGATCACTTTGGTCTATTACAGCTGTTAAGCTCAAACTTTCTGATTTTACCAGAGGTTATTAGGATGTACAGGAAAACTACATTAAAGGTTCCAGTTTCTGCCATGATGTATGACCTACATTGACACTGTGCCACTTCTTCTACAACAGAGGGACTTCAATGTTAGTGTAATTGCAAAACACAACCAGATGGGACTTTTACACTCATTGCCCTATGTGGAATAGGCAAACCTATTACAAGAATTACATGACATGTATATCAGTGTATACTATATACCAATGGTTGCAGCAGATGAAGATCTCAACATTAGCTAATGTTTTGGGAATGTTGATAGGCAACCAAGATAGGCTCCAGTCCCCCCATGATTCTGAGCAGTGAGCAGATACCCAGTTAGACGATGGATGGGTGTGTATTTTTTTGGTACTTTTGATGCGACCAGAATAAAATTCTGTTAAACAAAGATGTGGTTGAATGAAAGTAAAATTAAGCAAAACAAAGAGCACACAATAAAAGAACATCAGGAAATTGTTTAACCTCCAGGTTTCAGCTGAAATAACACAGTGTAACTTCTGCAATTTGATGTTTCATACAGCAAAGAAAGACTATGAAGAAACACTCATGGAAAATGGATTTCAAAATGGCATTTTTCTTCTTAGTTACACAGTCCTTAATAGACATTTCTACATATTTTTTTCTGTGAGAAAGTGGGCTTTGCAAGCATTTGTGACCTTGTTTGTTCACCTTAAAGGCGGCGCTGGTTTCCAGAGTGGCAGAGCTTCAGATTTGCACATTTCCTGAGTGTAGACAGAGTAAAAGTGGAAGCCTTTTTGTGGAGGAGAACATGATATGTACCCAATTATGATTAAACCAATTTTAATTTGGAAATTACCTCTTTACTTTCTTATTGTCAATTGACCCATTTACCCCTAACCCAGCTAACAGGGAACATTCCCAGGACATTAGTTAATGTTATTTAAAGCTGTTCCCAAAGTTGGCAGAGAATGTTTTCACTGTAATGTCAATAAAGCGCAATTTCTACATTTTAACCAAGGTGCTGTCAATGTTAGCATAGTAACATTATTACCTGACCATCTTTTAATCGTAAATTATGCTGAAAAAGAGTTCTGGTTTTATAATAAAGCTATTGTTTTATAAAAGCCCCATACTGTATGTGTATAGACCATATCTCCTCGAACCCATGACCTTTCAGGTATAAAGCGACTGCATTATTATTCTTATTTGTAATATTAGTTGTGGAATAATGTTCTGGGAAGGTCAGGTAAACTGGACACTTTGAACGTTTCCATTAATTGTAAACGTTCCTAGAAAAAATTAGGAGCTGGGAAGTAGATAATGTAGTTGCTGAGAAGAAACTTTTGTATCACGAGACTTTATACGTATTGTACTTATTATTAAGGCTATGCATCTTGCTTAGTGGTAAAACAATATGAGTCATTCTGAGTTTTATCTTTTTGCCAGTCCAGAACGCATTAATAATGGGCTTATACTCTGCTGGCTCTTTTTTGCACGTCACCTGACCCTGCTTCGGAATATTAGATAATTGCCAATGTTCTTACAGTAAGTGGGATATATTCCTTTTCCAAGGTATATTGAGTTAGCTTCCATGACCCAGCAGTACTGTACAAACCTGTCAGGCTGTATGTTCAGGGTCTGATCTTTCACGATGGCTTCTATCTCTTTACAGAGCATGTTAAGGAACAGACTTATTTTCAGGGTCTTTCTTGAGCACTTTGATGTGCAGCTGGGTTCCTATTTCCAGAGAAATGCTTTGCTGGTCAGTGTGAAAGTAATATTGCTTTTCCCTGTTTCTCTCCCTTCTTTTGAGCCCTTTCTTTAGCTTTCCCTTCTGAACACGAGTTCTGTGCTGGAGAATTCCTGGGGGACTTTCCTCAACAGGACAGGAAACACCTGTACCGGACGCCTGGTTTTGCAGACTGGGATCTGCATTTACTCTTTGCCCCATGATTCAATTAATGCGCACAGAGGAAGAGGTCAGCCAGGGGCACCAGAGGGTGGGACATTTGGCAAATGCATCTTAACACTAAGAAAGTGTAGATGGTCAGTTCCTGTGTGCTCTTCCTCCTTGACGCACTCTTTGCATCAGTGACAGCTGGGAAAATTTGGAGACAATGTCACGTTATAATTCTCAGATCGAGCTGGATAACTATAATGACTTTAGTGACGTGTGTGGGCAAACCAATTTCATCTTAAACACACCCAACACCTGCAAGCCTTTCCTGTGTGCGTGTTTAAACTTTGTACTTTTTTTAGGGATGGGATGACATAAATGTCCCCATGAAGACAGCATCTGCTGAAAACAGACATTGTGTATATTTGACATTGTGTGAACATGAAAGTGCTTTGTTCAGTTTGATGTCGAGTTAGCAACAATTAATGGAATGTTCAACTGGAATAATTTGCATTTTCCTTAACACACATGTACGTGCAGTTAGGACAATTCAGACACTGATTCTCTTTAAATGTATTCCTTTGCACTATTTAAGGAAATTGGAGTACGAGGAGGAAAAGTATTTTTCTTATTGTTCAGACTGTAATTATTTGCAGATCTCAGCTGCAAGTATTGTGAATATTTGTTCAGTGTTGCTGTCTTTCCAGGTCAGAGAAAGCAGAGAATGCAGCTATGAGATGTAGCCTTCAGCTCATACTGCAAAATCTGCCACAACTTAAGCACATCCAGCTAGGCAAAGTGTCGGGTTCAGAAAGGCTGCAGCCACCTGTAATTCCTCAAACCATCCCCACAGGAATGACCAATCGCTCAGCACTTTACTAGGGGAGAATTTGCTGGGAACTATGAACAAGATGGCTTTGCCAACACGAAATCATTACTCAATCTGCCCGGGAACGTTTGCTTCTGCGAGAAATGACGGCACCACTTCAAGACTTCAGCCCTGTCTGGGAGTTTGTCCAAGACCGTTAATCCCGCGCCAGACAAAATTAACATGGGCATCCTGAACTGCTGCTGAGTGGTGCTTTGTCAGCCTTTTCTTTTCTGCTGGAGGTTTCACCCAGAGAGGCCTTGGAGCCAGGAGAGATCTGTACAGACTTCTTATTTCATAATGAGATTTTTATCCCATTTAAAAGGAAATAGGCTTCCACTGCTGAAATTCTTAGAGAGGGAACCATTTTTAGGCAGCATAAATTGGAGTAATACTATTTTAAATAGAAGTATTAATTTTTCACAGGCTCCATCTGACACGTCATCTGACTTAACTAGCCTTCACATATAAGGTTTGCTTAAACACAATCAGCCTGCATGCATTAATACTAATTATAATACATGCAAAGAAAGTCTTACTCTCACAATGGAGTATGACACTAGTATACCCAGATTACACTATTAGGTTGAAAATTATATTGTGCTTGCACCCTGCCTCACCTTTAACACTAAAGCAAGTCATGTCAGCAGTGAATATTGGAAGACTATTTATCCTCACACCAAATAACTGATAGACCAGGAAGAATATGATGAGACATTGAGGTATTTATTTTTCAGTGTTTGGAAATACACCTCAAGCACATATATATTTGAAAGTTATGTTATTTTAACTTTATAAGTGGAAAATGTTCAAAATAACATAAATACAAGGAATATATTTAGGAAGAGAGGGGTTAGGGTTATAGTGTTGAGGTAAAGGCACAAAATAATAAAACACACACACATTCACCCTCGATACTTACACATCTCTATTCTAGTCCACTCAGATTTTGAGGATACGATGCGTCTGAAGTTCATCTTGTGCAACACGCTTGGAAACTTTGGGAATTCAAAGCATAGAGTGCTGCCATTTTTGTTTACTACCATGTCAGCATTGGTGTGGTGTTAAACAAATAGCATCGAGGCACTGACGCTCGAGCACCGAGTCACCAGGAGCAGATGAAAAACAGGATGCAATGAAAGCAGAACTATTAAAAGCAGTTGCAGTGCAGATTTCGGGTAAGCAGTGCTCCTTCCCCACAGGGCCGTGCAGTGCAGTGGAAAGTGAACATTTTAGGAACAGGTACAATGTGCATTTTCATACCAGTATCAGTGGAAAGACTTTCTTCTTCATCACAGGTTCATTAGAAAGAAGATGCTCTTGTACTTTTTATCAAGGTGATAAAAACTAAAAGCAATTTGCATTTTACAAAGGAATATCTAACATACATACATAAATGGGTAAAAATGTACATGGCATAATTAATCTAAAATTAAGTAAATATAAGTAAAGAATGAGCAGCCTATGGCCTTATTTACTAAGCAGTTAACTTGCTTTTGTTAGGTTTTAACGGACTCTGTTTACTGATTCAGTCGTCAATAATTAATCATCTGGCTTTTGAGATCATTGTGGACTTTCATATCACCTCTCAGTCCATTGATCAAAAGCGTTGTGGTTCATATCGTTTTCATCTAATGCCTTTAGTCTACCTTGATCATGACTATTGATAGTCAAGCGTCAGTTAATACAACCTCTGATTAAATCAGAGGGCATATACCACAGCTGTCAGTTCTCCTGCAAGATTCCATAACTTAAGAAATACTCTCATGTACTTTTTTGGACAGTTGAGGGGGTATAATAATATACACAATAATGCACATATTACACACAATTAAACACACACTTATCTTAATATTTATTAAATATTAACATAACTTCTACTAGTATTTACTGTATAAAATGATGACTAATAACACAATAAACAAAACAGGAAAAAAGACTCAGATTTTTGTTCTTATAATCATAATCATGAGGATTCAACAAAGTGAAATCTTTCTCCCCTGGCTCTAAATGACATTTACTTCCAAATCCCTGAAGCATAAATCTTTAAAAACACTCCTTATCCAGTCATTCCTCCATTCCCTCCAGGTTCTCTCCGATGTCTGAAGCACAGGAAGCCGCTGTCTGAAAGAAGGTATAGAAGAACTCTACACAATGATGGCCTTCTGAAGGAGGGCAGGGAAGTAGCTGCCTGTGTTGTTTGTTTTACCAGATCAAGGTTAAGAGGACAAAGAGGGGTATCTCTAAGGTGATCCTGAACGTTCCTCATTTCGACCAAAAACTTCTGAAAGAAGTGTGGAAACATTCCAGAAAAGCAATATAATCAAGGCTAACACTGATACAAAGACTGATGCAAACATTACAAAGCATCGGTGTTAAAAGAGCTAAAAACAGACCATTTCCTGTGACGTTTAGCCTCTCTGTATGCCTTCTCTGTGCTGAGAACTTTTCTTTTTCACGTGTATGGCATGATATTTATGAGTCTTCCATCCCGGGAACACTTTACCTCCAAGGGAAATCAGCCCCTCTCTTACCCACTGCACCACCATCTCAGCCTCAGCTTTTCATAAGTAACAGAGGCGAGGATAGGCGGATAGACTCCAGTCTTTGTGGTGGCCTTTTTTGGGTTCTTTTCATTCTGTTACTTAATTGCTTAATGTAGAGGGAGGATTTAAGACCTCGATATTCATGGCGTTTACATACACATAGAGACAAGGAGGCAGTGTACACGAACGGCTTCGGGGCTCAGTGATTTCCGAGGGACCACCTTAGCTGCTGAAGAGCTTTATTCGGCAGCCTGAGTTTGAGAGAGGAGACCTTAGGCACACACTGAGGGAGGCCCAGCTTTCTGGGAGCGCACTGTTTCCATTCGGCTGGGTAAAAATGTTTTCCGTAAGGTGTTTGGGAATGGGTTGTTTACATTCTTGTTGCTGGGTGTGGACGTCAGCGAGGGTTTTAAATGCTCATTTTCCTAACAAAATTGTGGTTGGGGCAACCCTGAAGATCATTTTATAGACTAGGCTACCCTGTCAGAAAAGATTTTATTTTTGGATTACAATAAAATATTTCAGAATGCTGTTAGAAATACAGTCCATCGAGATTATTATTTCAGAGTTGCAGTGCAGTTCAGAGAATATTATTTCAGATGCCCTGTGCATCCATTTCACTTCCAGCCGTGATATATAAACCCAAGACTAAAGTTAAAAAAAGGCAAAAGTAAAAAAAAAAAAGACTTTTATGGAAATAAAATCTTAGGTCAATTTTCAGTCTAAAAAGAAGCAAACTTTGCTTACTATTGGAGTATTATACAGATAAATTCTGAAAATATTATAAACGATGGTGAAAACCTGCAAACCCAGCCCAAAAATATGATTAATTTATTGTTATTGTTGTAGTTTTTAACATATCATTTTTAAACATATAATTATGTGGATGGTTTCATAATTTCAATCATACATTTCCTATGCACAGGAAACGCCTGTCTTTGTGTCAAACCTGTTCTAAGGGAGGGGGATATCAGATCAAATATCTAATGAAAGTAATGCATTTTTAAATTATTATTTCTGAAGTAAGTATTTACAGAATTAAGTTTCTACCAAAGACTACTTCTATAGACTAGTTCTGTAGGTTTACTATTGTTTGACATGTGCAGTACTGTAAATCAAGTGAAACAGTACACAGAACATTCATCAGAGGTGAAGGTTCATGATTCTTCAATTTCGTATATAGCAGTGATTCCCAACCTGGTCCTCGGGGCCTACAGACTGTCCACATTTTTGCTCCTTCCCAGTCAGTCCACATTTTTGCGGGAGCTGGGAGGGAGCAAAAAATTAGACTGTCTATGGCTTGTGGAGGACCCGATTGGGAAACGCTGGTATATAGGGTTAAACAATTTAAAGATCAGGTGCTTACTTTTTTGCAACCATTACGTTCAGTGTCCTTTACCTGCGAAAGAGGTGCAGCCCGTTATTACGCGGATGGTGATTCATGACCGAACAGCATGCCTGAGGCCAGTGGAATTTTTTTCATAATCCTATTCCAAAACAAAAAAATTAATATCTTTTACATTTTTTGTAGACTCTCAGCAGTTTGTGCAGTGAGTGTGTATTGCAAACGAATACTAATCATTTTCACAAAACCATTGCTCTTGGACCACTCTTTGCTCCTTTTATAATGAATGAAATTTAATAATTGAGAGATTTATATGAAAAATGTCTTATTATGATGTGCACATTTTGTTAAGTTGCTAATTTCCAGCATGGCTCCGTTCAAGGTGGCTCACATATTTCATAAATGTTAACTAGCATAAACAAAACACTGCATGAAGGACAAGGATTGAATTAGAAGTATTTTCCAGAGATGAAGAATACTTATGCTCCTGCATTCTCAAGTCTAACTAACAGGAATGCTTATGTTCATGTTGAAGCCATACAAAAAAAGCCCTTATTATTAAGCAAGTGCTTAATAATGTGGTCTTTTGAAATGTTGAAATGGCATTTTCACTGACCATTCAGAAACTGCTAGTGACTCTATGTTTATCTAGGTTTATAACAAGTGACAAATTTTGATGGCCATTCCAACTATGACCTTCCAGCTCCGTAGCATAATATTAAAAAATGCACAAGCTCGTTCAAAGGAAATACTTTCAGAATGAAACACGAATGTGTCCAAGCTGGTTCACGCCAGCGATTATTTGCGCATGCAGGCCTTTTTCAGATATTATACTGCCTTTCATGCTGACTGAGGGTTTGATGTGTGTTTGGGGCTCAGCAGCAACGCATGACTTTGCTGTTTATAGATGGTGGAACTGGGATGAAACTTGTCTCGTGTGTGTCGGTTACGGAATTCTGAAGGCCCGATGATTCATTAACCTTCTCCACCCCGGCGCTAAATACTCCCAATGAAAACTCACTTGTTTGACTGTCTGCCTGTTGACTGACATTAGGAATCATCTGGGCTGTCCGCTTGTCAAGCTCATCTGACATCACATCATACACAAACCTAATCCTAGCTATTTTTATGTATCAGTCCCAACGTAACAGACGTTAAGTAAATTAAGTGAGATGTGAAATCATTGAGAGTGGCGTGTTTTTGGACAGACACATGTTAACTGGCATGAATAAGACTACTTCTTTTGTAACCCAATGGCTATAGGTAGAATTTCTGGGCCCCCTGACAAAATGTCACGTTATGACCCCCACCCAATTTTAGGTATAATTCTATTCAAAAGCCCCTGTCAAGTGCTGTGTCTCCTGAATCTGCCAGGGGTGCCACCCCCCACCCCAATGCCCCTGGCAGCCCATACTAAAATAAGACACATTCTCTTCCTAAACACACCAGGCACATTAAGAACAGACCCAGTGATAATAATTACTGATCTCATTATTAAAATGGGTTTCCACAAAGAATGTTACACAGAAATGATAGACTTAATTATTCATGTCAGGTTCAGCGGCTGGGTCACTTCAGCTCTGCAATGTGCAGCTCAAGCAGATGCCCTCTGGGCTAGCAAGCCCGCTGTCGGACTGCCAAGAATATTCCTACCGTTGTCTCATAAGCTAAGAGCCGTCTGTCACCCTGGGTCACTTATTGGGTTCCAGGTGTGAGCAAAGTTGAAGTGCTACATGAGAAGGTCACTGTTCACACTTGGGGAGGGGACACAATATACTCTATATTCTAACCAGTGTTCATGAATCTCTTATAGAGTTTTTTGTTATGCTTTTTAATTCAAAGAATTCCTTTCTACTCATTTGCACAGATGGTCATTTTACTGGGGCAACATCATAACCAGTGACTCACTGGGTGGGGGTTTTGGCCTCGCACCTCAAAGACTTCAGGGTCGCATAACACCTCCTCATGTTTGCATAGGTGTCCTCCACGTAGCCCAGTTTCCTCCTGCAGGCCAGAAACACAACCACGGTCTGTGAGTTTGTACACCCTACAATGGGCTCATTTCATATCTAGGTTGCTCGCCTTGGCTATGCTACCTGGGTCAGTACACAGGCTTGCCTTGACCATGCACTAAACAAGCAGCATATAAGATGGATAGATGGCCCCTCTGAACTAGCAGTTTAGTTACAGGGCTAGTCTTTACTGCTATTCAACCTATAGGGTTACAGGTACAATAATAAAAATGATGCCACTCTAATTTATATGAGAACAATGTTCACAGTTTAGTTCAATTACGTTCAACTTGAATGCTGAAACACTATATCCTAGCAACATGCAACATACCTCCTACTGTAGCGTAATTATAACCTTTGCCAAGGACATAGTAATTGTAGCAGAATGACTGGTATGACGGAAGCCTCATCATTTAAGTGATGGTTGAGGATAACGATGTAGTCAGTTCAGTGGCCCTGCATGCCATGTCATACGAGTCTGTAAACCGGGGCCATTTTAAGATGAGTTTAAAGTCAGGACGGAATGTTCATAGGAGACCGAACAGCTTGCCAGGTTGGCAGTGCAGTAGACAGCCCTGAGGGTCTGAAGGCACAGTTTTGTAAACTCTGTGCCCTGTAGCACCGCTAGGAAGGCCCCAGTGTCCAGACTGCCCTTTAGGTCTCAAGCGGATTGTACAAGTGTGTTTGTAGTGCAGACACGATTTGCTCAGCAAACCTTTCCGTGATCCCCCCTAATGATCTCCATGCATGTGAAGATATTCTACCGCCCTCTAGCAATGTGTAGCCAAAATTATATGCTACTGCTGTTTGTTTACTCAATGTTATGCAACTCTGAAATTTTGCCCTCTTGGAGCTGACTGACAGCAGATGGAGGGAAAAAAGCCAACTCAAGGAGACAAACAACATTTATTGCGAAGGACTCGGTTGAATTTCTGGGGGAGCAACAACACCGATTTTGACATCTCCTTGATGCCTGCAATTATAAGTGAAGACTGCAGAGAAGCGAACTCGTTCTCTAGCCCGTCGGAATTGCACATGGCGGGATAAAGCGCAATTCACCGCATAATACTTAAAAATGGCATCATAAAGCTGATACAGCAAAGTACTGAAAGTATTTGTGAGTAGGCTAAACAGGTTGTCTGAGCATATTTTACAACTGGCAATAGCTGTGTGATCCAGAAACTTTTGACTTTTAAACTCCCTAATACTGTCAACGACACTTTACTTGGTCAAGTGTGACTAGTTTGCACTAGCTGTCCACTGGAGAGTGATAAGGGTTCAGGAATTAAATATTCTTTAACTTAATTATGTAAACAACATAGATGGGAGTTGAAGGCTCCAGTGGTTCTGTGACGTCAGCCTCCTGCATGCCAGGTGCTTCTAACGTGAGCAATACCTTGTTGGTAGCTGAGGCTGCCACAAACTCATTGACCCTAAAGACCTTTTGAAAAAGTTTGCTGCTAAAATGTTTGTGCAGCAGTGCATGGGAAATATGCCAAACAAAATAAACATATTTGATTAATTTAGCCAGTTTGAGACAAAACTGTAATCCCCCATGAAGACATTTTATGACAACGGGCTGGCCAAGAAACAAACATCTCTCCTGTTTTTATATGACTTGTTAGACTATTTGGTAACGTAATTCCAAATAATTAGAAGAAACCTGTCTTTTTAATTTGTGTCAGCACCTCTGGCTAAAAGGCAGTTTAGTATTAACTACTGCAACACGATCCCACAAAGTCATCTTTTAAAGGTGTGGCCCGGACTGAAAGTCTGACGTTCGTTCCTGGAAAAAAAACCACACACACAATTCCACGAAATATTCACTCTGAACACCGCTGCAGGGCAGCCTCTGTAATAATTGAAAATCTTGGGGAAAATGTGTTGAAACATGTGCAGTAGTCCACAGTGCAAAAGCAAAAGTAAGAACGTAAGAAAAGGCTGTAGAATCGGCCAGGCTTCTGTGTGTGGCATGGTCTCTGGGTCCTTGAGCAAGGCCCTTAACCCCCAGGTCCCAGGAAGCTCCTATGGGTGGCTGCCCTTCACAGCCAGCTTTCTCTCACCTACAGAGAGCGAGTTGAGGGAGGTGTGAAGAGAATTTACCCATGGGGATCAATAAAGTATCGATTAATATTAATAATAAATATTTCATTCTGTGTAAGTGATGTGAATGAGCTTTAGAGTATTGAGCTTTTACTCTTCCTAATGCTAAACACAATTCTGTTACTCTTGTCTTAAATAAAAGTGTCTTGTTGATCAGCATTTCATATACAACATTAACCTGAGAGATTTCTAAAGAGCATTATATGTACATTCCTGTTATAGTCACATTCAGCACTGCTGAGGTTAGAAGGTTAAAAAAAGGCAATAAATGCAGTAATTAGCTATTATAAAAGTACAATATACAAGAAAACCTATGGGCAGTTAAGTAAAATCTGCACTCGTATCAAACCTTGAAAATGCAGAAATCTATCCCACATAAAGTAGGAAATTCAGGTTCCTGACTGTGGGATCAAACAGTTACAATCATACCCTTTTCACTTTGGACCAAAAGGTCAGAGCTTTACTGTGTGTTGCATGTATCCTGTGAACCCGGTCGCACTAATCACAAAGGCCCATCCCTAACATGGATGATTAAAAAACATGAATGAATCGAGGTGCATGTGGTTGGTTTAGAACAGAAAGAATGGAGGTGAAAAACCTAGAGGTTTATTATCCGAAACCTAGACAAAAATCCATACTGGGCTTTGCTATCAGTTTGCTCAGACTAACTGAACTGCAGTGCAGATGCTAGTATTATTGGGGCCAGGTAGTAGAAGAGCTACATGTATATGGTTATTCTGTTCCACACTGATTACATTTAGTCAGAATTAAATTATTTAAACAAATTTCACGACCCAGTGCCCTACACTGGAGGAATTAAACATGTACTTTACAAGGAAATTCACATCACCATCTCCCCATTAATTTGTATCCATTGCCATGTGAACTGCTAGCATTCCTCTTTACACTGTGTGCTCCCAGAAGCCACCGCAAACAACACAACTTCCTCCCCAAATAGCAGCTCTCACACAGACTTGTTCTCAGTGTAAGTCAGCTAGCGGCATACATGGCTGCAAATTGGTTGAGCGTAGGGCATGGATATTGAAAGGAACCTGACTGATCGCAGCATCTCCACCATTTCTGCCACAACATGAGACTGCGGGAACCATTGTATTCTGTCGGTCATATTTAACGGTGGTATCAAGAGTGGAAGCAGCATCATAGTTGTTAAAAGACCGACACGGCAGTTGCAGCAGAACAGTGTTACTGGGTAACAGGCTGAGTGGTTATGTGTTAACAGAAGTCACTTTGGGTTAGAGGTTTTAGCAAAAATATTAGATCTGAAGGAAGGACTACACTGATTCGAGCCCAAGAGCAGAGTGAACGCCCACTTGCTGAGCACAAATAGTGTTATTCACTGCAGTGGCCTAACCTGTACTTATAGATACACATAGATGTCGACCTTTAAAGTTTCAGAAATGTACTGAAATAAATATTTTGAAGTCTAAGGGGAAGAATGCTCCATACAGAACAGAACTCATTATAAAGACAGAGTGAAAAACAATAGCAGAAAATATTATAGGGTATGGAAAACGAATGGAGATACCAGGCAGATAAGTGCAAATGAAGTAAGACCACATTCATATTTACTAAAATCTCTTATAGAAATCTCTTCAAATTCACCCTTTACAAGATGCAGACTGCCTGTGTGAAATATTATTCTGTTTAGGATAAAAAATTAGTTAGTGCTGTTGAACATTGCTGTGATCAAATTCCAGACATCACTTCTGGGTGTTCTTATCTTAGGAATGTTCTGAGAAATTACTGAAAGGGTAATAATGCAACAATAATTAACTCATCTGCTTGTGTGGACACTCCCTGACTGTCCAGGCTTGCGTGCAGCTGCCAATGCACAATGAGTTTTTCCCTGCAAACAGGAAAATTTGCAAGCATTGAGCCATTAAAATTGTTACCATGCGCTAATAGAGGCTAATCAAGAAAATTGTTTTGGTGTTTGTTTTGTAAGATTGATAGCTAAAGGCTTACAAGTACGCACATGACTAGATCATCCGAATAATTGTGGAAAATGATAAACAACATTATTCCTCAAATGACTTTTGTGTACATGCCCAGTTTTGTTTACTCACAAACTCCTCCTACACCAGTCTGTTGTCTTAGACCATCAACCTTGCACTGCTGCTGAGAGAAGAAAAGAGACTGTTGGGTGCAACTGGAGAAACTTACGTAATCATCAAGGGAGCTGAGCAGACGGCCTGTTTCCATAGCAACAACCAGTCACGCGGCTCAGAACTGCGAGGTGGGCGCATGGGTTAGTCTGGCGGTACCCTGCGGCAACTGTATTCCTAGATCTTTACACTGCAATGCAGGTGCACATTTTTACCTGACTGGAAGGGAAGCACATGTTGATGAATACAAGCCCTCGGCCACGTCCCTGGGATCTCAGTCACAGGATTATGCAATGCAAGGCATGAGAAACACTTTGTTTGTATATCTCAGACAGTAAATACCTGAAGGTTATACATAGTCTTTCGAAGAAATGCTTTATCACTGCTCAGTATGACAGTAAGATCCAGCACACACGTGAAATGACCCTTTCTGAAGGTCATAAATATCATTATTGCACCGCTCTCTAAATGCAACAGAAAAGTCTGAAAGTCGTTTGGTATTTAAAAACTGCAATTACATTTTCCACTGTAAATAACCTAAGTACAATGTTAGACGGTCTGCCAGTACAATTTGCATTATTCCATAAAACGCTTTGCAGTCTAATGACAACGGAAAACAATGAACTGTTTTGGAACCCTTGTACGACGTTTCCTCCAGAGAAGCAATGATCTCTTTTCAATCACCATCGCTGTATATCTGATATCTTTGATCTCACCCAGAGTCCCATGACCTTCCATGATCTTGACTCCCTAGTAATTTCCAACCACAAAACAAGGGGGACCCAGGGCTGTACTCTAAGTTACACGCATTCCCTCAAACCACACAATTAAACTGCTCATTCCAGGTCCTATTCTGCACAATACACCACAACCCTGGTTTCTAAAGAAAACAATGCGTGCCTGAAAGTAGTCAATAGTTTAGCGGATGGATTTAGGCGATTCTGTCAGTTAAAAATCACTGCCGTGCACACACACACACACACACGCACACGCACATGTTTGTATACATATCTTTGTGGGGACCGTCCATTCATTTCTATTGGAAAAACCCCCATTATGACAATTCTAAAGCTTACCAAGCTCCAACTTAACCCATATAAAAACAACCAAAATACAAGACTTGGCATTTTTACTCTTTTGATTGCATTCATAGGTTAAAAAGGTAAAAAAAAAAAAAAAAAACTCCCCCAAAAGTTTTAGGTTTTACCACAAATGTGATATATGCAACCCCACACCCCCGCACACACACACACGCGTGGCTTAAACAGTGGGTCTGTGGATTGAGTCGCAGCTGCCATCTGGTGCGAGTGAGTAGATGTGGAGGACACTGCTAGAGCCGTACATACTGTCCCCACTAGACAGACGCCTCCTCGGTGAGCCTGCACACTCCTTCTGTTCACTCTGAAAGCTAGACTGCTCAGCTCCTTAGTGTGCTGATTTCTCCCTGGGGAGCACAAATGGTCTAGACTGCTCAGCTCCTTAGTGTGCTGATTTCTCCCTGGGGAGCACAAATGGTCTAGACTGCTCAGCTCCTTAGTG
>JAODKE010000002.1:23553000-23563189 GCA_026779605.1 Mormyrus hasselquistii
TACACAAATACTGGCATGCTGGGCTCTTAGCCGCGGTTGCTAACGACCTCCCCTCAGCCTCAGCACCCTGAAATCATCACTGCACTGCTGTTATTCTGCGACTGCACTGCTGTTTTTCACTGCCTTATGTCTAGCAGACAAGGTATGAAATCCAAAGACATGAGAAAAATGCTTTTCCTCTTTTTCTGTTCCAGGGCCTTTGTGTTCTGTTTATAAGCTTCCATGAGGTTGTATTATAGCCTGCAAGCTTTGCTGATAGAGTTCCATTTTAAACTAGCATTAAAGAATTAGAGTAAGCTGTGGCGCGTACAGTAAACCTCAAGATTATTCGCGTTAGACTTCCTGTCAGGCTGTCAAAAGGAGGATGTGCAAGCAACTGCTGAAAAATCTGGAGAAAAACAGGATCCCTCTATAGTGTCTGTACTACTGATATGGGAAGTGAAAGGTTCAGTTTTAAACCAACGACAACCACAGAAAAGCCAGCCGGCCTTTCCAAAGAATATATATGAAGAACAATTACCAAGAACAATTAAATCAGCAACCATTTCTTTTAATGAGCAATTTTAAAGTTTTCTTTTGTCACTGCATTTACAATAGTAATATTGTTTGTTTTTAACAAAGTATAATACAAAAAAAAAGTATTGCTATGTCAGTTAAAAACATAGCTTTTTTTTCTTTTACTTCATTCCTGTTAATCTTTAAGTACTGTCCAATAATCACAAAAATTCTTGTTTACTATTGTGACTATTGTACTATTGCTACTATTGTGACATTTTAATCCAAAAATTCCGTCACACACCCTTTGTTGCTGAATATAATATATTAAAATGAGGCGTGTGAAAAAGTTAATATAATTTTACTGCATATTAGCAGGATGACTACGTTTTTGTACGCTACTCCACTTAACTATAATAATTTGGTTTTGATTTTGGGAAGCCGTGTGAAAATAGGTTTACATAATATTCTTCCAAAAATTGCATTAAGGTAGCATTAAGAGACAAAGCTGACCAGTCAAAAACCACCAAATATACTATACATCCCCTTCCAAACACTTCTCCAGTACTGCATTGCAGGCCTATGCATATTTGTAGCAAATCATTTTTAGTATTACTATTCCCTTCACAATGGAGTTGCTGTATAGGAGACAGTGAATGTCGTATCTATGTGCCTGTAGACAGTCCATTGTGATTGGCTTTGCCCCTGGATCTGCCAAGAGTGAAGCTAAAAGAATCCAGCCATTTGAAACCTCTCAGCTTCCCATTGTACTCTACTGGTCCGCGCATTATGGTTACCTCATTGTCTACACACCACATACCAAGTCCTTTACACGTGACTGCTGGTCTTGGCCTAACACGAAACACCCTTTTGTCTTGATCCTCTTTACGTTATTTGCCATGCAGTAGTTGCACAGATCATCACAATGAGGTCACAATGATGACCTCACTAATGTGGAACAAAACCCAAATGAGTTAGAATACAGCTACAGTCTGGGTTAACCGATGTACGACACACATACAACAACAATAGAAATAATGCTGCTTAATAATAAATATTTTTATATCCATCCATTTTCTGTGCCTGCTTGTTCTATTTAGGGTCGCGGGGGTTGGAGCCTATGGGTTCATGGCAGGGAACGACCCAGGATGTCAGCATGTTTTTTGGGCTGCGGAGTGGAACCCAGAGCACTAGGAGGTACCGCATGATAACATGGGGAGAACATGCAAACTCCACACACGGAGTCATGGTGGAAACTCAAACCCTGCTCCTAGCAGTTTAAAGTAATCGTGCCAGGCAATGTTCCATCCCTGTTTTTATATACCAAACAATAATATATAATAATTATATACAATTCAGTAAGTATCAATTTGATGAAAATTGAAAAAAAAGACAATGGGAGGCATATTTAGCCCCCTGTAGGTTGTTTATCAACAGCTGGGAAGTGGAGTTACAAACAGAAACTGGTATCAAAATGTGAGCGATGCAGTCAACATAGATCTTTTATCTCCATTCAGACTAAGCTCAGCCCATGGTAAACACTTCAATAGTGTATCAAATAAACACATGTTGTGGCCTGTGATCAAATTTAAAAGCATCCTCTGAAAAAATACCAACAGGCTTCAATTGTGATAAATGATAATGATAATGATAATAATGAAGAAATAGCATATCTCGTGAACAATTATGCAAACAGTTGTACTGTACTTGGACAGCCTTTTTTGCTTAGCAGCTCATTTGTGATTTCAGGTATTCAAGACTGCTGTCTTTTTTGTCGTTTTGGTATGTCGAATGAAAGCATGTCATTCATACTCAGGGGGAGTTCACGGTTTTAGCTACATATCCGTTCATGTCAAGCTTTAAACTTCGAATGAAACCAGCCCTCTGCAGTTGCTTGGAACCTCAAATCCCCACAGCATGTTCCAGCAAGGGTGTTTGGAGCCCTAGTTGGTGCAATACATTAGCATTGCAAAAGTTCAGCAATTACATAACTTCCTTTGACTTAGATACATCAACCTGCACCTAAGACCAGGCCCATATAACCAAGTGTATTCGAAAGATCTTTTCTATGAATCATTTTTTTTGTTGTTGTTTGTTGACTAACTGATATAGCAAAGTCCTGTCATTTTTCCTGTTTCGTTTCGCTAAGGTTTTCCGTCGCTTCTCATATGTTTATTTTGCCTTCAGCTACTGTCTCCAAGGAGATCAAAATATGGAAACAAATTACGCAAATACACAGCAAGACCCAGTCATAGTTGAGGCAGGATATTTGTATAGCATTCCGAAAAAAAAGCAGGTATAAAAACTTTATAAAACTGGTATAATAACTTATAAAAGTTTATCAAATACTATATTTAAAGCAATAAGATTGTAACTAAATTATTTCCTTGAGGAAACACAAGGAAACATTAACATGTTTTTCATTTGTCTATTTCATACTACAACTCTCAATGGTTTATCTGTGTTTTATTTTGTTCAGCTATTAGTCTATTTTTGCAGAGGACAAGTAAAGTATTTCATTGTGGAAAACAATGAAATATTGTTATAAAACTACTTTGCATAAATATGCAGGATTTATGCAGTTTACTATTTTTAGGTTGTTAGGTCTTTGAAGCCTTTGGCAGTAGGTTATAGACAGACGTTACAGATGTCTAACAGAGACACTGTTTTCATAAGGTCCACTTCCTGTCTGGTCACTGCCTCTTATCAAGAGTTTGGCTAGGCCAAGCTGAATTAACCCATTACAGCCCAGCTCTCTCTTGCTGAACTGCTTTGCTTGTCATGCACATACAGTACATTACATATACGGATCAAACATAAAGACTGCATATATTCCCCTTGAACCAACAGACATAGCTTAAGTGAAGCACACAAATGGTTTTGTGTATGAATTCCTAAAGTTAAGACAAAAGTAGTTCATACAGTGGTTAGGACCAGTTTTTCCACCAATTCTTGATATTGTAATGGTATTATAACTCGGACAAAGAAATAACTGCATGTTTTAGTTCTTTAATGGTTTTAGTGGAGTAATCAAGAAAATCAATTTGCAATGTCTGGATGGTTACAGCAGCACCTTAACAGGGTGTTTACATATTTAAGTAGCTAATTTGCTAATATGTGGGATTTTGCTACTTTTTGTCTTGGACATGTTGAGTGTTTATTTTGCAAAAATATTTCTTTTCCCAAGAGCTCCCTTTTTTAATTTTTATTTTTTCCCTTGTGTTTAAAATTCATATTATGAATTGGGTGACTGCATGAAATTTATTTTAAAAGCACAACTCAAAACATTTTCACCTCATGGTGTACTCAATTGAATAACATCCTTCATTTAAACAGCAAAAAATGTTTATAGATTTATTAATATTGCTCTTTTTTTCAGACACATACTTTAATCACTGTTTTGGTTCGCCCATATTTTTCAGTAAATGTTGGCCAGACTCTAGCATCTTATTTATTGAAAGGACGAGAACCCATGTGCAATGGTACGTGCTGTTCCATTTTCAAGCCCAATCAAGTATAGCCTGTGTTCATTTTCCAAGTTGTCACGCTTGTTTATATTCCCCGTGATGCTTGGAGACTGAATTCTGGATTCTCACAGCAAAGGTCATTTGAGTTCCGATTTATGAGTGCTCCTCCTCTGGGGCATCCCGGCTGATTCAGAATCTAAAATTAACCCGGGAAGAGATCTGCCAGACGTGCCGCAGAATCGCCGGCTGCCGGCTGCCGGCTGCACTACACTGCACTGAGAACATGCTAAAGGAATGCAGAACAGACGGCAGACAGCATCGGTGGGGGAGCACCAGGACACCAGGGCTCAGCCTCTCACTCAGGGTGTAAACATATTATTCCCCATGGAGTCTGGAGGGAAACGGAAGTGCTTCTGTGAAGCAATAATTACTAGGCGATTTAAGGATAACCATGAAAGATATTTTTAAACTTTATTTGTTTCCTACATTTCAGACCATACACTGAGCTTTGGACTATACATTAGGTTTTGTTTTTGTGTTCTTCAGCAAAAGACTGGACCGTATACACTAAGAAATACTTTATTACACATACTACTATGCCAGATATTAGCAAATATATATATATATATATTATATTAATAAATTTATTATTTCCTTAGTTCACTAAAAGTGTTTATTCTCAGGACAGTAGTACAAGCACATATGATGTCCTTCACACAATCCTATCAAATACTGTTACAGGATAATCTAATATTGTTTCAAATTGTATGTTTATTAATATTGTAGGCAAAGTCATTAACTGTATTAGCTGTACAGGGCGTTCAGGAATGCAATGAAATAATTGAAAAGCCGTGTCTAAGCTTCCTGTCCGTGACTTAGTGTGTATAAAGTTTGCATCTTCTCCCTGGGTTCGAGTGGTTTTCCTTTGGGTCTTCCGGTGTCCCACAGTGCACGAGTATGTAGTTTTGTAATTTAGTGTCTCTAAATTGCTCATAATGTTGTTTTGTGAGTGTGTTTGTGCGTCCTGTGTTAGACTGGCATTATGTGCTGGGTCACCCTGCCTTGCACGTCCTGGAACAGGGATGAAAGGTTACAGATGCTGGGCAATGCAGAGGTGCAGAGGTCAGGACTGTCGCCTCACACCTCTGGGACTAGGTTCTGAGTCTCTGCCACCGGCTCCATGTGCGTAGGGGAAATGTTCCTCATGTGTTTGTTGGGTTTCCTCTGGGTACTCTGGTTTCCCTCCACAGTCCGAGAACAACTTAAGGTTATCAAATTGCACACAAGTGTGAATGGTGTGTGAGTGTGCCCTGCAGTGGGTTGGTGCCCCATCCTGGGTTGTTCCCTGATTATCTCCCATAGCTTGTCAACATTGGATCCATGGACAAAAGGAAGACAGACTGATGGCTTATGAAAGGTAGATGAAAGCACACACACATATTAGATGCAACATAATAGGCCTTATCAACATAATATGGTCTTTATCAGTCTTGTTGTAATATAAATCCTTGCTTTTCCCTTCGTCACATTTTGGTTGCACTTGTGTTTTAGGTGAGTCTCATGGAGAAACATAGATAGAAGTGCAAGACAAAGCAAGTAATTTGCATAGTCATATGTAAGAAAGATCTTTTCTAAATGACAGATTCCCCTTCGAGGTCCCTTAAAATGCAAGCTCTAGTTTTCTGCTAAGATGTCCTAAAAAAACCCACCTACCTTCTTCACATATAAGATAAAAGAACAGTAACTCTTCAGTAATTAGAAACCACAGATGGGCATCAGTAATGGCCTCCACTTTTATCTTCACAAGCAGTCCTAATTGTCGTGTTTGTCTTCTATTTTTGGTTCAAATGACAGTGTACTGGATTTCCCCCTCCTCTCCTGAACATGTTCAATCTTGTAAGGAACATTTCTACCCCCTGGCTTTCACTAGAAAGCACAACCAACCCAACCCAAAGCATTTACTGTACCTGCATAAATAAACGATGTGCCTGCACCAGTAAACACGCCCATGGAGCTGCACGGCCGACTAAAGCTAATGCATATTTACTAGCTAGAATGTTGTCTGCAGGTGTGCTGACGGGCAGCATTCAGGATGCGATAGCATCCAAGACGGAAAACACAACACACAATTCCCGCTGGGCCCAGGTGCCTACTGAGGATATCATTTTATGCACAGGAAGGCCATAAATTGCCCTGCAGGGTGACATTTATCAGGCTACCATTAGAAAGCATGCACGAAGTTCCTGGAAGCAAAACAGAGCAAGATGAGTCAGAATGGTCTAGCCTGATAGATTACATCAGTGTATGAGAAGGCAGTCATTGTGAGGTCGTGGTGCAGGTAAGAGACAAGCAGGATTAAAAACTAGTAGTTACATATGTATGTTTTGTGTACAATCTGCCCCTGACCTACGACAAGGGCTTGGTTTCGTTTACATTTGATCAATTCTGAATCTGATTCAGACTCCATTTATCGATTCTCAGTTTTTATTTTAATATAGTAAAAAAAATATGGCAATAATGTGTCAAGAATGGAGGCAGCATTGTGGTACAATGATTAACACTCTTGCCTTGCACCACTGGGTTCAGGATTAGAGTTTCTGCCATGTGTAAAGTTCTCCCCGGGTCTCCCCACAGTCCAAAAACATTCTGAGGTTGACTAGAGTTATTAAATTGTTTGTAGGTGTGAGTATTACCTTACAATGGGTCGATGCCCCGTTCTGGGTCGTTCGCTGCCTTCTGCTCCCAACCTCCCGGATGGGCTCTAGAGCCCCTGCAACCCCAAGCAGGACAGGCTGTTACAGAAAATGGATGGATGTTTCAATAACAAGAAGACGGCCCTTAGTCAACTTCAGCTTTTACAACAAAGGTCACTTGAAGCAGTTTTGTCTTTTCCTTATTTTATTAAAACAAAAACAGTGATGTCATTCGGTAGATACTTTCTGTCCCAAGATTAAATGGGTGGCCAAAGCAGTCAAGTTTTATGAACTTTTGTATTGTCACATCTATATTAGCAGCATTATATACATCAACAACATTTATTTCATTGAAGATGCCAAATTCCTGCACACAATACAGTTTTCTTTAGCTACCATTGGTCATGTTTGTGCTTTAAAAACTGCTATTGTTTTAAGTACTTTATCTCTCATTTTGCTCTCATCTATGTAATGTGCTGTCACTGTGATATAGTGAGCTTGGGAAATGCTTGTCCAGCTGTTTGTTGTTAGGGCTACTTTGCTAACCCAAGGTAACATCCCCAAGCACTGCTCTCCGGGCGCTGAATTAGCCGGGCCCTGCTATGTCACGAAAGTCACATATGGGTTTCGTTGTTGCGCACTGTGTGCTTTGCTGTGGTGTGTTGACAATGACCAATAATCACCAAATACTAATTCTAATTCTAATTCTAACCCTTACGTATTTGATTGAAAATGTACATTTTGCACTCGATAAGTGAATTCGTAATTCAAACGTCTTATAGAATGCCTGGTTCCTTGAAAAATTTAAATTTCTTAATACCAAACCCTACTTGCGACTGGGTTCCATTCTGACAGACAGGTCGCACATCGAAATGAACGCATGTCCTTTTAGTTGTGAGAATGAGACTGGGAGATGCGACTGAAACTGGGCTGCTCGCACATAATATTCTACATAATATAATTCTTACCCACAGCAACTACTCTGCAACCTGCAATCCACACTAAGTGGTGTAGCACTGTCCGCCATACAAGTACCCAAAATCAATTTTTATAAACATTTACTTAATAGTTATCATAAATTGCATTGGTTGTAAGTCGGGGACGATGGATATCAGTGCACATTATGCACGAATAAATTCATAAATTCTATACCCAGGTGCATCAAGAAGACTTCACTTATTATATAATGTCACCATACAAAAAGCATGCTTCAGCTGGAAACCAAGAGTAATTTATGTGCAATTCTGTCATTAAAAATGTTTCCTAAAGACGGCCTTTTGCCAGTGAAACAGCCCTTAAGTTCTGAATGTCTGTGCATAGCAGCTGATTTCCAGCACATCTTTAATGCAAATAACTTCTGACAATGAAAAAAAGGTGCTTTTAGTTTTCAGGATCACTGCAGATGTCATGGGCCAATTTCAAAAGATACTGGTTGGCCAAGGGGAATCCCAGAGCGTACTTCCTGCTTTTGTAAATTGCCGACTTAGAAGAAATCATTACTCACTCGGTTAGTCACGTGCTTTGCATTTTGAAACTAGCTGTTGCAGCATTGTGTTCTATTACTGACCCTGATCCCAACACTAAGCATTTTTTTCTGGAAACCATGTGAAAAGGGTTTTTAAAACCGAAACAAAAGCATAAAAAACAATGACACAAAATAACTACAATCTAATTGTGTTCTTTTATTGATATAAGTAGAATGAAAGCATTGAACCTCATTCAAACATTATGCTGTTTTTGCAAATACAAGTAGTTCTATAATTACTATTTTAATTTCCTTGAAAATTCGCCAATCATCCATTTCCATCCATGATAAGGAATCTGAGCCAAGGTCTGTAGACAATGGCTCTCCTTGTTTAATTTACAACAGCACTAGAAATGTTGAGAACAATAAAACTCTTGATCGTGACCTTTGAGTGCAGTCTCATAGCATAATACTGCCAATTACTAAGTAATAAACACTTCTCAGTAGCACCATTAAAACTATGCCTCTGGTAAACTGGAAAATGTGAGCACAATCCCCGACTTGGACCGTCACTTCCCGAAAAAACTCCTTTTGATTAATCATCAATAGGGGAAATCAAGCAGTCAATCTACCATAATCCGACTGTTAATGTAGATACACATGTTTGCAACCAATCCGATATATTGCTCTATATGTGAATGAAACCACCACACAAGCGGGAGAAAGATGTTCACGTGAAAAGGCCTCCATCGAGCTTCTAGCCCACATATCCGCTACAGTGTGTCAGCATAAAATCAGCCATATTTTATTTTATATAAATACGTTTTATTTATGTACCTGTACAAAGGACTCTGGCAAAAATGACAGTATGAGCACAGAAACAAAATCATAAATACAGACAACAAAAACATACAAGCATCACATATTGCTAGGTTCTGAAGACTTTTTTAGGAATTTAATTAGGTTAAAACACAAATCCACACTCCACTCCAAACTCTAGTCAAATTATATATAATTAGGCAGATTTTTTTTCATCCAGTAGTAATATTGCATTTTCCATGCATTTATTTAAATGGCTGCTTCATCCATTCTTGCTTGAATCTTTTATTAATTGCATCATCACCGCCGGGTTCCTGTGAGCCTGAAGCGTATTCTGGAAAGCACCTGGCAGAAGACCGGGGACAACCTGGATGGAACCCCAGGCCATCACATGGTACATGCACAGAGGCAAACCTGCACTATGGCCAACTATGAGATAAGCGTAAAGGTGATAGCTCAGCATTAAAAAGCCACTAGCAGAACGTAAGTAGTTGGCAACTGAAATATTTCCAGGGAGGAAAAAAGCCTGCAGTGGAAATGTGAAGCGAAGCGAATGTGAACCAACAGCACAGGCTTCTGTGACAGTGTTTCGCAACCCAGTCCTCAAGGACCCCCAGACAGTCCATGCTTTTGCTCTCTCCAAGCTCCGGGTAAGGAGTAAAAATATGGACTGTCGAGCAGGGAGCAAAAACGTGTTTGGGGGACCGGGTCGGGAAAAACTGTCGTATGAAGCCTCACTGTTTATTCTGGTCCATTGCCAGTGGTGAGAAGGTGCGGAATGAGTTACCATCCTCCCCCCTCCAGGTCCCACCTAAAGGCTTGCGCTCTTCCACGTCAGCTGGTGTACTAACTCATACTCCAATACCTTGAAAACTAATTTAGTTGCTGCACCACCTTCAGGGGCTGACGAATTCCATATACGGAGATTTCCCAGTCGAGCCACATGAGACCTGACATACAAAGGGTCAGTGCTTTTTGGGCTTTATGTTAGTGCAGTACCAGTCTCATTTATAGCCATGTCTAAGTTATTATTATTATTATACATTATTATACATTATTACATATTTATGTAGCAGAAACTATACTGTACACATTCTTCAGAAATTCCAGTTTTGTTATATATAGGAAGCAGTACAATTACACTAGAAATCTTCTGTTTATTCCAGACAAAAGCAACAAACAAATATGTTTGTACTTGTTCAGTATATTAAAGACGGTGGGAAAATAAGCAGCAACTTGATTAAAATGAA
>JAODKE010000002.1:23563201-23573407 GCA_026779605.1 Mormyrus hasselquistii
GTCAGCTTAGGTAATACTGCAATAAAAGCTTCTCGCATTCTTTCATCGTGTTACATACTCTATGGCAGTTAAAAAAACAGATCAAGGCAATTTAAAGATCGTTATGGATTTTGTTGGAATAGGAGGTGAATCGGTCCTTTCAAACCAGTGGCTGTCAGACTGGAGTTCAAATATCAATATGTCTTTCACCCAAAAAAAATCTATTTGAGGTAACAAAAAATAGTGCTACCTCTGCTTTTCTCCAGGGACCTGTTCAGAAAAAAAGTATTTTTTTTCCTGCTTACACTCCATGAGCTAAAATTGGATTCTTCTTTCAAAGCTTTTTTTTCTTTTTCTGTTTGGGTTGGGAGGTTGAGGTGGGGGTGGAAATTGCCTCCATGGCTGTGTACCTTCTCACAAACAACTTCCTCGTTTAATTCACTCCCATGAGGCCGTCAATCAGGACGTCATGTCGGGCGATGCAACACCCACCTACAAGATGTAGGTGAAGCCCTACTACTGAATAGGAGTTTTTCCATGGCAACACTGTTCTAAAAATGACCACTTACATGGTGCAGACTGCGCAACCCATCCAGAATGAATTCTGTATGATGTAATCCAATGGTAAGGTTTGTGTCGTACGTTTGTTTCAAATACGTTGTTTACAACAGTGACTGTGAATGGTCTAATTATACTGGGGGTTAATAATAGAACACTTCTCCCTGCTGTTTTCCAGTCCAAGGTGACTCACTGATTCCAGAAAACAATAGGATTTGTACCAGGATGCTGATAGCTTAGGGGCAGAGGAAGACAAATTGCACTAAAATAACTACACTTGCATATGCTGCATTCTTTATACAAACAATCTTCAGGTGGAAGCCTTTTTGCATTTGTCCATTCGAGTTAATGCAAACTTCCACTGACACAAGACAGTGTTAATTCTATTTACCGCACTGTTAAAAACCCTTATAAATGACAAGTACCTGCTAATGAGTCCAGCAGCCCCCTGAGATGTTAGATGGATGCATGCTGAAGGTCAGCTGCTACCCTATTTGCGTTCAGCTATTAAAATCATTCACATTTCACCATCGCAGAAGGTCAACACATTCATTTTGTTTATTTGTTTACTCTTTGACTAGTCCACTTCTTCATTACTTTACTTGTGCCAGTCACTTGACTAAAAGCCACATTGGAAGTTAAACAAGTTGTTTGAATTTCTTTGCACACTGTACTTATATGTATGTGCGCACATTAAGATTATGAATTTTTTAGGAGACTTACATCACATTGGTGAAGCAATACCTTACCGTTTTACCGTGGATCCAATTGGCCATATCTGTCGGGTGAAACACAATTTTGGAAGAAAGTCCTTAACAATGCAACATAGCTTATATACAGAATGTAAGCCTTGTGGCTTCTTAAGTCTTATATTTTTCAGTAGAAGTGGTGCAGACTGACCACCTGGCTTACTGTGCAATTTCCCAGTGGGCCAGTGGGTTTGTGTGCTGGAAAAATTAATTGGAGGAGACTCCTCGAAATGTATCACTCAGCAAACGTTATTATAGGGAAGCCTCCTTATTCTGTTAGTGATGTACCAATAAAGAGCATTGTAGGCTGCAACTTTTAAAGTATTTTAAAGATCACATGCATATTTGCAAATCTACTCAGTGCAATTGAATCTCCACTCTGTAGCCGCTTTGTCAGGACACATTGCCTTCACAATTATTCATGCCTTCTGTCTCTCCCAGTCTGGATGCACCTGGCCTTATGTGTGTGTTTCTTCCAGTATGAAGCGGTTTTGGGCGGTTTGATCAGAAAAGAGCTTGTTTTTGCGCATACTCGGTTCCCCGCTGGAATGTCAGCAGGGCTCTGTTAAAGGTTAACAACATAACGAACTGGGCCTAACATGTAAAGGCCTTATCTTTACTTTGTAAGCTGCTGTTCTTTGGGAGTATAAGTGAAACCGCACATTTCCAATTAATCGAAAACAACATCTGATTAAAGGCAGTGGACTTTGCAAGGCAGTGCAGACAAGAGGTCAGTTCAAAATATGAGCTGCAGGAAATGGCTCTTTGCCAAAAAACACAGATAAGTAGTTCAAAAATACTGTTTTTCTTTGTATTATTGTTTGGGGTGCAAACGTAAACACTAACAGTAAACGACATGTAACATAATCCCTTGCTTAAAAAGGACTTCAACACTTTGAGTTTGAATATATTCAAGGTTCTTCTAGTAGGCAGCAACCTGTAGTAACTTGTGGTTTTTGCTATAAAATAAAAGCCTTATACATACTTTTTTTTTAAAACCATAGCAGTATACATGTTGTTTTACCACAACCTTTTACTGGTAAAGAGATTATGAAAGGTAGATTGGGGAATATATTTTATGTACTTTCAATTTAAAGTTTTAATTTTTTTTTTTTAAAGTTTTAATCAAACTTTTAATTTAAAGTCCTAGGGCAGGCTTTTTGCTGATCATACTGTGAAGTGCTACTGTGAACTGTCATTTGTTAGTGCAGTTATTTCATGGCTTGTCAACTCAGTGGTTATTACATCAGCTGAAATAATGTGTTTTCAGATCCTATGTTAATTACACAACAGGACATGTTTATATAAAAACAACACAGCCTTAACACCTGAAACCCTAAGTTAGTATCAGACGACATTTACACTTGCCCATTGAAAGTTTTACCAGTTGTTATAATTTTGAGATGAAAGTAATAGTAGCGGATAATACTGGGCTTGTATCAAAAATATGTATCAATAATGTCAGTAGACAGTGACTTTAAGCTTGAGTCAGAAAAAAAATCTAAGTCTACTGCAATCCAGTGGCATAGGAGAGAGTTTGAGACGAGGGGGGCGGGGAAATTAAATAGAAATGTCTGTTTACCAGGGGATGAATGAAGCAGAACTAAAAAGTTGAGAGGTACATGTCCCCCACCCAGTTGCTGAACCCAAGTTGCAACCTTCCACTGCATAAGCAGATCTGGAATATAGATCTTTTTTTAGCCTGTTTAAGCAATCATTCAGACCCCCCTCTGTCTAACAGTTTTCAGCAGAGACAAAATGAAATGACAAGTCATCCCAGCCCTATTCGTTGAAACTCAGCACTAGGTAACTGCTGTTTTGGCAACTGGAGTTCTAAAGGTTCCTGTTTCAGATGACAACATGGCATGCGTACCCCACCCCCACGCGACACAGTTACCATTGCACAGGAGCCCTCGCCAGCCCTCATTAAAAGCTGCTCACAGACAGAGCGGCAGTGGGATGTACAGTGTCTGGGATAACAAAGCCACACTGGGAAAACCGACTTAACAGGTTCCTAGGGGACACTTAAAGGGAAACAGAAGGGGTGATTCCCAGTGCTGGTCAGGCTGCCCGAATGGCTCTGGTTTCTAAGAGACGCTGTGAGTACAGCGGCGCGGGAACGAGGCCAACGCGACGGAGAATTTCCCTCTGATCAGCGGCTGCGGTTAAGAAATGTTCTCTCTTTCTGAGTGGTGATTGTGTCTCCATAGCAACGGGTGTGTGTCTATGTCAACAGTGAGCACTCTGTACAGGACATAAATAAAAGCACGCACGTCGCTAGTGTGATCACCAGTCTGCCCTGCCCCCCGTCTGTCTTACCCATTGTCTGTCTGGCAGAAATTCCCTTAGTAGCCCTCTGAGTACATATTAGTTTACATAAATAATTCTGTAACTTGCATTAATTTCCATAGCATTCACCCCTCCCAAAAGAGTACAGCTTTTGAATATTGTATATATAATATATATAATAGTTTGCATTAACATCGTTCAATTTTTTTTTTCAAGCTATAGAAGCATTTATTTGCAGTTTATGAGCGTAAGGGATTCTGCATTATTTCATTAAGCATGCATTTTGATACATTTAGAATGCATTAAGCAGAGGGTAAATTCTGGATTTGTTTTCGTAGGCAGCATCGCTTTCACTTCTTTGTTGAGTTGCCCACGAGAGACAGCTCCTGCCGTTTCATAGGCTGTGCAGCTTCTGCACTTGGAGTACAGTGTGTTCTTTCTCTCTTCCCTCTGTGGCTTCCGTTGCCTTAGCCACACCTGCAGATTGTGGCCTTTCGAGTGCCGTCATCATACGCTGACAGTCCCGGTCCAATCAGCTCGCGGCCTCGGCTTTCGTAGGAGGCCGGAAAAGGCGAACGGACAGCCCACACATTTACATTCACACCCTAAAGTGAGGTCATCGCATCAGCAGTTGCCGTATTGAGTGTATGAGTCACATGTGTAACTAAACAAGTTATATTTCCGACTCAAAATTTCAACTTCATTATCCAATATTATTTTTTGGATGGGGACCGTCGATACAGGCTGTGGCCTGCATTCGGTTAAAGCGGCTACAAGGGTAAGTTCTACATTGGTAACAGTTATGTCATCCATTTTAACAAAGTGAGTTACAAATTAGCCTTCCCTCCTACTAGGGAAATAAAAAACTAATTTTAGAACTTCAACCTATAATGTAGTTCATGGCACTTATAGGAGAGAGTGTGTATATACACCAATCCCTCACCCCATCATTCTGTGCAGCCAGTTGCCCATGTGCCATGTGAAAATGGCCCCATCATGAGCAGGACTGAAAGCATGCTGAAGGGAGTGACACACTCAATCAGTAGAAAGCTAGGTTACAGGGCAGAGGTGTGAAACCTCTGTTGTCTTTTTAAGGACATTAAAAGTCCTTCCACACACCATGTCTGTGTCTGGATTTATTTCACCACCTGTCTTTCATAAATACCTGTGGTTTACATTTATATTACATTAATTCATTCAGCATAAACTTTTTTTCTCAATACAGCGTACCAGTTAGTGCATTAACAGCATAAAGTGTGCACTATCCCACTGCACTACATCGCCCTCAGACTATCCCACTGCACTACATCACCCTCAGAATGCAGCATCAATAGTTTGATGAAGGAAGTCTCAGGGATGAAGAAAGGCCAGCATAAAGAAGAAGCTAGCAGATGAGTGGCTACTGGCATGGAAAAGGTGAAGTCTGAACTAGGAAGAGACAGCAGTGGCTGGAAGGAATTAGCTCAGCAGGATAGTTGCTGCAACAAATGGAGAAGACCAAGCCAGCAGTCCAGTCTCAGAGGTTGGAAAAAAATATGACTTGAAGAAGAAGACACCTGACTTTAGTCTTGAAGGGCAGGGTAAATCAGGCCTTGGCCTTGAAATGTGACCAAAGGACTGTCATCAACTGCTGGCTAGGCGGCAGGCTCTTAAGCAGTTGTTTGGGCTGCACTGTATCTAACACAGCTGTTCCAGGTCTTAGTGAACAGAGGTTAGGAGAAAGGGCATGCTTTTGGAACCTTGGTAGCTGAACTCCATACCATTGTTCATCCATCGACTCGAAGTGGGAATAGGATGATCTGCCGCTGCAGACTTTCTTAGGGGCCCTTCAGAGATTCTACAGTGCCACTTCCATGTCACGGATTGACAATACAGGCAGAGAGGCAGGTGGTCAAAGATAAGGATGGAGAGATGGTGGCAGTAATCAGAATCCGGCTAGCCCATGAATTGCTCCTGCTGTTCACGGTAACTGCAAATTTTTTATAAACTATTGTCAGTTTAACTCAAGCAGACTTGTACTGCTTTCTGTGGATCAACAATGCCCTTGACTCCTTGCCTGGCTCCAACTGCTTAAGCTTGTTGGATCGCTGCAGCAGGTACTGGCAGGTGGCCCTGGCAACTGACTTGAAGAAGAAGACAGCGTTCACCTTGGCTTAGGGGTTGTAGGAGTTCTCTGTGATGCCCTTCGAATTGTGCAATGTCTCATGAACATTTCCATGTTTTATGAAACAGGTTCTGTTAATGTATTATCTACTTAAGTACTAGTTCATCCTCTGGAATTTGATAAGATGCTGGACAACCTGCATAAAGTTTTTACAGCTATACTGTAGGCCAGTCCTCATGCGGACCCCTCCAAGTGCCCTCAGCTCCAGTAACGTTGAAAACATAATGTACCTGGAACATGCCATTGATGGCAGTGTTGGAATGCATGCCAGGGGAAGGAGCCCACAGTCCAGGATTTGCTAACACTACAGTTAGTCAATGAACAGAGGAGCCTCCTGGGACAAACTTTTTATTAACGGTGGTTTCTCTTTGCTGACATTCTCGGCCCCTGCACCAGTTGACGATCAAAGGGACTGGGTGGTTCTGGCTTATGGAATTTCGCTTAGCCTGAAGGCTGCATTTACCTTCATTTCTATTGGACACTGATGCCAGCAACACTGGGATAGGAGCAGCATTCTCCCCAGTACAAGGAGGAGTGGAGTGACTGGTTACATTCTTCAGTCACCAGCTGAGAGGAACTATTGAGTCACCTGCAGGGAGCTCCTGGTGGCAGCATCTCGAATGCCTTTGTAAAAATGGTCCCACCATGAACAGAAATGATGGCATGCTTAAGGCTATGAAAGGTGCGGTCTGTGACTGAGCCAGGCTGAAATGCAGTGACCAGTGCAAATTTCCGAAACTCACTCAGTCTACGGGATACATTTTAGAGAAAGTGGACTTCATGAAATAGTGTTTTAGTGAGCCCTGCGATGAGTTGATGTCCCATCTTGGGTTGTTCCCTGCCCAGCACCTGTAGCCTCTGGGATAGAATCTGGAACCCCTGATTCGGACAGGCAGTTACAGAAAATGGATGGATGACTTTTGGTTCCCAGTAGTGTACCTTACAATAAGGAAGCCTGACTTTAGGTCATTAGTGATATCATCTCAAAAACAACAAGACCAACAACAGCAACAAAAATTGATTGAATTTAAGAAATTTGCGTTTTAGTTGACTTTTTAAAGACATTTAAAGTATAGCGTCTCTCCCCACACACTATGCCTCCATTTATTTTTTTGCATATCTGTTCTACCCACCTGTGATGCAACAATAGTGTCATGTACTATTGTGGTTCAATTACATATCCTCTGTCATTTAAAATTATGGCTGTACAATAATATGATCCTTAACATTAACCTGACCTGCTACTTCTTATTTTAACAGAATACTTAGTCATTTAATTAGGCATTTTTACTGATGATCTACTATCACTATTTCAAGCTTTCATTGAGTCTAATTTTTTTGCGCTTTCTCCTTGTGCAAGAAAGGCACATTTACGCACGCAAACATATTATGCTTTATCCTTACAAGTTTCCTGTGAAAGGCCTTCCTTACTTCAGTGGAAAAACCACATCATTTGTTTACATTCTGGCAGCAACAATGAATCTCGCAGGGCGACCCAAGCTCAGCCCTGCTTTCCCAAACCGTTTCAGGCCCCCACCTGTCCCACCCACTTGTACAATATGCAACCAGTATAAAAGAAGCATACCTTTGCCAATCCTTATGAAAAGTCTAAAGACAGCATCATCTTATTTCATGTGAAGCACAATATAAACATTCTATAAGAATGATGTAATACAAGAATTATTTGGTTAGTCATCAATATATTGGTCCATTAAAAAGTGTGTGTGGCTTTAGAGTTTGGAACGTTTTGTTAGCGGCTGGAAGGTCACGCTTGGGCCCTTACACAATTCTCTTGTTCACCAGGGACTGACTGACGTTGCTTTCTCGGGAATGTATATCGCTTTGGACAAAGGTGCCTCAGCGACAGCTGTATGCTTTACTTTTGGGAAAAGCCCACAATATGGTAGTGAAGTACCAGGGGAAGGTTCCTGCAGCAAATTACCGCACATGTGGGCACGCCTTCTGTGAGAGGGTGGTGCTAAATCAGTCACAGAGAAATGGAATCACGATGATGTCTATAGTCTGCGTTTCTGCTCCAGTATTTGTCAGGCGGAGGTCAGCTGAGGATTCCGTAGCACAGGGGCTCGGTGTGTTAATTGGGCAAGATGATGATACAGGTCATTGGATCTGGGTCTAAATGAACTTCACCAGTCATGAGAGGACAGTTAAATTCTCCATGGGTACCTTGGGAACAACTAAAGTCATAATGTATGTCAGTATGAGCTTACAAGATCAATATAACAGACACCACGGAATAACTGAGATTTTGGAAAAAGACACGGGGGGGTGTTTGTGCCAGGAGGGTGAATCAGGTGCTTTTTATTTTCCCTCTTTATACACATATGTTTATTTTTCCCTACTTTAAGAGAGAAAGTGAGCCTTGGCTTCAGCCTGCTACAGACTGCCTGTATTCAAATTTCTTACTCAGACTTCAACAGAATCTTTTTGTTTATCCGCAGTCATTCTTTTGTTTTCGTTGTTTTTCGGCATTCAGTTCCCCCCCCCCCCCCCATGAACCTAAAAATACAAAGTCCAATAATAAAATCGGCACCCGCTTCCTCAAATTCCTCAGTTTGGTTCTTAAGCTGAGCTGCTTTTGGGAAACATACTGTGAATTTTAATACTTCATTAAAAGAAGCAAAAGGCAGCATAATTTAGCGAGTTATATGACAATATACTAATAAGAACTTTGGCACATTTCAAAGAACATTTAAGATTCTGGCTGAGAACAATAGCTATGCAAGAATATTGTTATGTAGATCTTACCATTAGCTACAGACGCTAAAAATATTCAGCCTGTCCCACTTTTAAAAGTTTTACCATTTTGTTGCATTATGTTGCTCTTAAGTCATTGAGGAGACTGAATATAAAGATATTTCTTCAGCCGGAAAAAAGAAACACAATTGCCCACCTGTAATAATAAAGAAAAGCTGTATTTATACATGGAGCCTTAGTGGGTGACATTACCTCACCCTTCCGGGCTGAGGGTTCGAATTCCTGCCTCTGCTCCCTGAGTGGAGTTTCCATGCTATCTTTGTGTAATGAAGGATTCATTCCATTGTCAAAAGACATGCGGTTAGACTAACTTTATATTGCAGTCAAAGAAAGATTGTGTGCCCTGTCTGGCATACTGTCCAAGGTGTACCCAGCCTTTTTTTCTATGCTCCCTGTGGCACTGCCCCCCTACCTCCGAGATAGAAGGGATATGTGCGCCACTTTACGGTGGAATACAATATAACATAATTCCTTTAATTGTCATATTGCCTGGTTTCCCATGCATATAAGTTTATTATTCATTAGCCTATTAGCAGCTTAACATATCACATTACATTTTAGTTAATACTTTACTGAAACATTTCACTAACAAAAAAATTAGAACTTTTAAAATGTAAAAATGAGTGACTTATTCTTGAGACAAAGGAGATCCATCTCTGACATGGATCTACAATTTTTTTGCTTAATTTCTTAAACTCTGTGCTACATATCACTCTAGAACATATTCATCTCCTTGTTTGTTCATTCATTTATTCTGAGACGTCATCGATATCCTATCACTTCCTTGGTGCTGTCTCCTTCTGACGTTAACATTATTCTTATTGAGAAGAAACACTGTTACATGTTAAAGGCTTTCTTCTGTCAAACGTCTGTCCTCCATTATCCATGATTTATCGCCATTATATGTTACTATAGCTATTGTGAAATATGTGGCTAAGAGCAGACAAGGTATCTGCCTGTTGTAATTAAATGCTGAACTTTCATTTGCCAGTCTAACAATAGGCATGGAGGTAGGGAACTGTCTGCCCTATTATCTTCTCAAATTGCTTATCAAGTTTGGGGGTCATGTGGATAAACAAATGAAATGTGGCTATACCTGAATGGATGCTGCTCTTGGTATCCAAAAGAACGGTAGTGATTCTCACAGTTCTTGGAAACACTGAGAGCAGAGTGTAATGTGAGGATTTTTTTTTCGTACTTTGTTTTGTCTCTGCAACTTCTACAATAACAGAAAGGGTCTTACTTGAAATGAACTGTAACAAAGTTGGGAATCTGAGTGATTCACAGAAGATCTCGCGTGTCACACACAATACCGACTTAATAGAATCACTTCTGTTTGGATGGAAAATAGAACCATGTGACACAGGGTGGGGGGGCAGAAAGAGGGATCCGAAGTCAAACAATGAGGAAAGATGTAGAAAAATGAAATCATGCTTTACAGTATTTACCTTTTTCACAATGCATATATGCTGCAATGCTTCTCTTCACATATCCCATCATGCACTCCATTGAGAGACACTTCACATATCCCATCATGCACCCCATTGAGAGACACCTTCACATATCCCATCATGCACCCCATTGAGAGACACCTTCACATATCCCATCATGCACTCCATTGAGAGACACCTTCACATATCCCATCATGCACTCCATTGAGAGACACCTTCACATATCCCATCATGCACTCCA
>JAODKE010000002.1:23602902-23619910 GCA_026779605.1 Mormyrus hasselquistii
AAAATGCCCCCCCCCCCCCCCCCAGTGAAATATACCAAGGTGGACACCTCACCCTGCCCTCTTCTCCAGAAATATATACTGAAGGGGACCCCACCCGATTGGAAAAATATTATTCTATTTCCACCCAGTAAAATGATTGTGTCGAGTCTCGTCACCCCATTCATTAAGGTCTGGCTTTGCCTCAGGCTCAAAGTGCCAAAATGAATTTATGTGCAGCACATTAAAAAAATGCAAGTGTTAGACTTAGTGCATCTCGAATGAGACCTGCTCAAAACAACTCAGTCAGACTCAGGTGGATGATACTTGATACCCTATGGGAATACGCTGTTCTGTTCCCAATAACCTTACGATGCAGGGCCTTTGAGTCTTTATGTGCTTGTTTTTCAAGTCTTGACAGTTCAGAGAAGAAGTGCTTTAAATTGCCACAGTGAGCAGCATGTCATTACACGCTACATGTGAAGGAACATGTTTGCAGCACATAATATCATGCTGTTTGTCGGATTAATTTCGGTAAACCTATAAACTGGTGTTAAAACAAACAAGAAAACATACAAACAAATAAATGGCACACAGAGAATGGGAACACAAATTTTGTTTTCAGTATGTGAAATCATATGGAACCAGTGCGTCATAAAAGTACCTTTTTCATGGTTCCTTGCCTATATCATACCTCAAATCACCTATCTTGTCAGTGAGGAATAAACTGTTTGCATTCCGAGTTCACTTGTCCTTCTTTTTACCTCAGATGATCCTGTTGTGCTTGGGCAAGGTGTACGTGCACATCAGGAGCACCGCACAGAACATGACACTTTACCTGTCTGTGTACAGGTAAAATGTACAATGTAAACGTGCTGCAACGGAACCTTTTGCTGTGTGTTTGTAACTGGCAAAAAAAGATAGTTCAGAAAATGAGGTTTATTGTTAGGTACAGTGCCAGTCAAAAGTTTGGACAGACATGCTTTTAATGCATTTGTCTCTTTCTTAGATCTGTCTTTCACCTTACAGTAAAATGCCTGAAGGCAATGAAGTAATACATATTAAATACTGCAACCACCAAGAAAAGTGTTCAACATCTCAACATTGTTTTCAATTGCAGACTTCAAAGTAGCCCCCTTTGACTTTGATGACAGCATTGCAGACTCTTGGCGTTCTTTCAACCGGCTTCCTGATGTAGCCACCTGGAATGATTCTCCAACAGTCCTGAAGGAGTTTCCACAAGTTCTGGGCACAACTTGACTACCTTGCTCTTACTCATTGATCCAACTCATCCCAAAGCAGCTCTGTAGGGTTTAGGTGGTGGGATTGTGGGGGCCAGGTCATCTGTCACAGCACTCCATCTCTTTCCTTATTCACAGACAAGGCTTACCAAGAAACCTTACGTTGTGCTCAGGATGCTATCTTGTTGAAAAAACCGCAAATAAATATGAAAATCTGTTGAAATGAGAATGATATGTAATTGAAATATGATTGAAATATGTAATTATTTTGACAAGTAATATCTGCCACTGAAAAGAAAATAGGAGACAGATATGTCCAGTGCTGTACTCTGTCTCCCCCTCCTGGAAATGTAGGCAACACACACACTTTTAAGAGATAATGTTGTCTTTTATACAAGAATGGTACACAGGATTTTTTTTTCCATGTTTCATTTTTTAACCAATGAGACATACAAAGGGGGGCGACATGGTGGTGCAGTGGTTCTTGGTTGCGCTGTTGTCTCACACCTCTGGGACCCGGGTTTGAGTCCCCGCCTGGGTTACATGCGTGTGGAGTTTGCATGTTGTTACTGCTTATCCTGTTAAGGGTCTTGCTCAAGGTACCAACATTGACTACTTATTTACTTATGATCCTCTACTGGGTCAGGGTATTCGAACCCAAGACCTTCCTGACACAGGCACAGATATCAAATCCATATAGCCTCACACTGCACCACTGCTGTTATTTTTTATGCATTCATTCATTCATTCACTCATTCATTCACTCATTCATTCATACATACATATATTATTTCATTTTTCAGATTTATTTGTTGGTTTAATAACATGCATTTTGTCAGTTTACTCTTTGGTTAACTTTAATCTGACTAACTCATAATAAGAAAGGTTAATGAGGTAAATCCATCCATCCATCCATCCATCCATCCAATTTCCAACCACATATTCAGTATAAGAATAAGGCTACCTAGACCCATACCATTTCCTCATGTAGGCCCCTTCCCTGTCTAGAGACACCAGTTTAGGGGTGGAAGTCAACCTCTGTACTTTTGTCAGGGTTTAGGTAGCTTAGCTAGTAACAACTTAGTTTAGAGATGGGGAGGGATTAGGATGATTTTTGATCATTTCCTTTCTTTAGCACCACCCGTTTCCCCCTTTAGAACTGGATGCACCTTATTCTTGCACTTAGTCGCTTTATCCAGCATTTTTGCACAGTCGGTCACTAATAAAATGTAAAAACCGCGTTGGTTGGGTATGTTTCTACACCCAACATCAGGTAAACCTACTGACAAGTTTTCCTCAGATCTAGACCTGGGGTTGTAACTCTTGTCATCCGTATTTCAAATGACGGCCTCTTCTGCCACATCCTGGTCACATCCCGATGTGCATCACAGTGAAAACCAGTGGTGAGACCAGAAAAAAGAACCAGGATTATACCAGCTTTCACAGTTGAGGTGAGGAGAAATTTTTCTGTGGAAAGGTGCAGAAAACTAATTGGTAATTACAGGAAATATATTAGGCTCTTATTCATTAGAGGAAATGTGAAAAAAAGTATTTTTCTTGGGTGCCAAATTTCTGCAAAGTGTTTGATTTTTTTGCTAGTTTTTTAAATCGTAAATTAAACTTATATAAACCAGACGGCCATATTAAATTTGTTTCCACATACTGTAAAACTGGCTGGCACAGTGGTTAGCGCTGCTGTTTCACACCTCCGGGTCTTCGTTTCATGTCCCTGCCATGGCTCCATGTGTGTGGATTTTGCATGTTGCATGTCCCTCTGTCATCATGGGGTTTCGTCCGGATAATCTGGTTCCCCCCCAGGTGTGAGTGATGGGTTGGCACCCCATCCGGAGGTGTTCCCCGCCTTGCGCTAACGTAGCCTCTGGGAAAGGCTCCAGACCCCCCAGGACCCCAAATAGAACAGTTACGGAAAATGGATAGATACTGTGCCAAGGTGTTAAATCATGCCAAATGCATGCATTAATGCCCTGGGGGGTGATGCTCGTGTGATGTACGAGTAGTGGATGGCGCACTGGTGTAAGCAGGTGGAGTGGACTGGCAGAATAACCAATTACGCCAATTACGATTTTCATCAGTTATCCTGAATAGTATACAAGGCTGTCATCAATACTGAATATACCAGGAGGCAGCTGAAAACTAAAAATAAATAAACTAACCCACCTCTGCCCCACTTGCAGTTATAACGATCCCATACTTAGATGTTTTAAAGCAGCAGCATTCACCACTAAAAGCTAACATTCATTTCAGTTAGGCAATATGAACACTGACTCACAGTGAGACACCTGTCAGCGAAAGACCACATCTAAAACTTACCTGAGCTGTGTGCCGGGCACCTGCACTACTGCCACCTAAGCCGTTCAGGTGTCCCGAAACCACTAAAAGTCATTTTAAAACAGTGATGTTAACTGAGCGCATCAGGTACAAATGCATGACGTAGCATATACCTGTACAAATCCGGATAGGGGTGGAGTTTCCCGGACGCTATAGCGTACATCCTTTAATAAGGTGGAATGCCGTTAAATGACCAATCGGTGATGTGTAGGTAGGCGTGCCCAATCTACCCCCCTCACACCAACCACATATGGCTCAGGAGCTTGGAAAGCTGTACCACTGATTAGTAGGTTTCCAGTAAAAAAAAAAACAACTGCATAACTAAACCTATTAGAAAACAACCTATTCGAAAGCAGAGTTCTTACTGCATACTAAAACCAATTCATACTATATCATTTATATTTCTACTGGATAAGTCAACATTGCAATTTTTAACAGCGACTGAACAATAGATTTTTACAAGGGGAACTTTTCGCAAGATGTGGCTTATTCTGTGGGCCATAGCATGCTTTGCCCCAAACCCTTTGCTATGTTGTGCTTTCCCATCAACACTCTTGCAACCGCTGTAGAATTGGTGTGAGACAACCAATGATAAATATCCCTCAGTGTCATAACCGGTTAGCCTGGTCAAGGTCACTTGGACGGAAGAACACAGGTGGAGTCTTGAGAAACGGGGAAAGTTAGGTCAACTCCAGTGTCCCTTGAAGATCTGGAACAAAATTGGATTGATATGGGGGCCCAATAATATTAGTTATTCTTTTATTTCCATTTGCAGAAGTACAGGTACATTGCAATACTTCTCTTTGCCTGCCCCATCATGCTCTCCATGAGACACGTATGGAGGTGAGATCCAGCTTGGGGGACACAGTGCAGGCACCTTCATAGATGCAGGGTAGGGGCCTTACTCACGGGCCCATGGACATGTGACTACTTGGCCAAGGCTGGGGCTCAGATCAACAACCTTCAGATCACAAGCATATGAACCAAGGCTACTGAGTCATATGATATGGGGCCCAAAATCTCTAGCGGCACCCCTGGCTTGAGGGTCTCCCCCAAACAAAATGCTTGTGTTACTGAAGGTATGATGAAGGAAAAACGATCCGGGTTGTGGCTCACAAAACGGGGCTTCATCAAAACCCAGAAATACCACAAGAAACCGAACAGACCATGAGGGGGTCACAAAGTAGGTAAAAAGGCAGGGAGCAACGCAGGCACAACTATAACAAAGAGACAGCAGTTAATTTAAGTGCATTTCTTTCTAGTGCAGGAGCAAATGAGAATTACCCAGAGGAAATCTGCAAACCCCTCATATACAGAGCAGCTGCAGATATTCAGATCTCCAATTCTGGAGGTGTGAAGCAGCAGCACTTTGCACTGAGCCACCTCCAGTGAGGGATATCATATCTCAAATTTATATTAATTTAATTGGCTTTAAGTTTATTTGCATAGGATCTGGTTTTATGCCTAATAAGTCTACTGTCAGTTGTATCTTGGCACTGAGGATTCTCGTAGAACATAAATAAGAATATCGATAGAAGTACTTTGCAGCCCTTGATGCTTTTTTCTAAAGTGCTTGACTTAGTAAATTGAGCTGCCCTCTGGCACATCCTTAGACTTTATGGGATCCCCCCGAAGTTGCTGGACGTCATGGTCTGTCTGTACACTGGTACTGTGAGTGTTGTGCAGGGTGGAGGCAAAACTCCTGCATTCTTCCCAGTTGATTCTGGTCTTCATCGGTGTGTTCTTGATGTCCTCTGTTCAATATTTGCATGACTTGGGGTTTGGGTCATGGGGTCAAGTGGTTGTGGGGCATCTGTTTGTAAAGAAAGATTTACTGATCTTAACTTTATCGATGATGCTGTGATCTTCGTGGAGTCAATGGAGACGGGGCTCTTGAGAGACTGAGCTATGAGTCTGAGTGTCTGGGCTTGCGAGTGTCCAGGATAAAAACCGAGATCCAGGCCTTTAATGACTGCTTGGGCAAAACCATTAGCAATCTGACTGTTTGTGGAGATAATGTCGACTGCGTTGAGAGATTCAATTACTTCATCTGCGACATTCATATCTCTGGTGTCTCTTCCTATGAAGTCAATAGACAGGTCACTTGAAAGGCGTATGTGGTTCTCCTGATATCTTTGCAAGAAGCGGAAGGTCCAAGTTTTCAGTGTCCTCGTGCTCCTTGTCTTGTTGAATGGCTGCAAGACATGGATGCCATCCAATGACCTGAGAAGAAGACTAGACTCCTTTGGCATTTCTTCTCTTTGGAGAATCCTTGGGTACCGCTGGTTTGACTTTGTGTTGAATGAACAGTTGCTAGAGGAGTCCTGAATGAGGCACATGACCTGCATTGTGAGGGAGCGTCAGTTACGGCACTATGGCCACGTGACGCGTTTCCCTGAGGGTGATCCGGCTCACAGGATCCTCATTGCCCAGGACCCAAGCGGCTGGACCAGGCCAAGGGCACACCTTAATATCTAGCTGCAGCAGATAGACCGCCGTTTCTGGAGGGTGGGACTGGGCTGCGTGTTAAATAACCTGGAAGGTTGCCAACTGGGATCCCGGTGGTGGATATAGCAACGTGCTGTACCAGTGCATACTCTGCAGCCTGACCTGACCTGTGTTGGCAGGTATTTTTAACTTTTCTGCAGCTGTTTATGGAATATCTATTATACCTAAAATACTAAGGAAGTACATTCTAGGATGGCATATCCTGCATACTATGAATATATGCTGAGGAGATAGGAAGACATACTCACAAGTCAAATTAACTTCAGTGAATGTCTAGGTCTGGAATGCATAGTTGAGTTTTGTTTCATGATGCACTGCTTCAATATGTATGTGTGTATATATACGAGTATGTAAAGCACACAAATTTTTCATTAGTATTGAGCCGGGAGAAGGACAAAATTGCCTACTTTTGAGTTTGAAGCAGTATCAGTCTCTTGATTAATAAATGAGCAGGGATGCTGCCTGAAGTTGGGTCTTTCTCCCATTCAGTTCATTTAGTTCTTGGATTCAAGGGTACCTGTGGTATGATTGTTGAGAGATTACTTTGTAAATTAGCTCAGTGTAGTGTGCTGCACAAACAGAAAATCAGAGTGCGCTCACGTTTTCTAAGCATCAACAACAGTCCTTCATTAGACAAGCTTTATTTTGCAGATTGAATTCTCTTCTACACTGTAATCAATTTATTGATCGTCCCATACATGAAACTCAGAAACGCTGCTATGAATCAGAGCAGAATGATGTAATATTTTGGTTATGTGTGCTTACGGAGAAGTGACAACAAAACTTTAAATAATAATTTGGACTGCTTGAAGAAAAAAACATCACGATAAAATAACCTCTTTGTACCAGGCACTGACACATGATCCCTATTGCTGTCATGGAACAACAGCCGTGAAACATCAAATTCTAATATATTTTGCTGACACTCTTAACCTAAAAAAAACTTCCATCCACCATGTTCTGTAACTTCTTGTCTGCAATTCATGGCTGCAAGGGGAAAACTCTATTCCAACATGGCAACCTTAACCCCTACCCAACCCTAACCTTAAACATGAGTAACCAAACTAAATACGACACTTTTGGCCTTTTTAGTTTTTTGATTGCATTCACAGCTTTTTGAGGGGACCTGAAAAATGGGCCCCACAATGTCAAAGAATATTTGTCCCCTTAAAAATCTCTGAAGCGGTAGCATGCATAAAGCGGTACATGAGGTACATGGCAGATCAAAACTGAAATAATGATATTTAGCGGAGGTATGTAGCAGAAATGCAATGAGGAATATGTTACAGTAACACATATGAACCCTCTGGTCACCCTGCATTTTTAGTCAGTACATCATGCTAAAGGTATCGAATCATTACATGAAGGTGTCTGACAAAAGGTACACAGACCACTGAATTCAATTCTGTAAGGCTCTCAAGTTTCATTAAAAGCTTGGCGTGAGATTACATTATGGGCAAAACGTGTGTATCATGGTGAATGCAGGACACTTCAGAGCCCTGTCTTCCGCATTCATCGGATCTTGCTCTGCCGCTTCCACCTTGTCTCCACCCCATCTGTGAGCGCATCCATGTAGCGACGTGCTTGCAGCAGGATCACATGTAACCTATTTTAGAATTTACTTGGAAACAACAAATGCTATTTCCTGATTGGCTGGTAGGTGGCTATTAACCCTGTATAGTTATGAACTTGGCAGAAAACTCTACTCCGTATGACTGCGCCTCGCCCATTAATTCTACATAAGGGGACACCTCAGTGGGCGTTATCCCTTACTTCTCAGCGTAAGGTGTGGAGTGTGAGCGTGTGAACTGGTATAAATGCGTGTGTCTCACATGCATGAGACTCGAGAGTCCTGATTCTGTCTGGTCAGTAATAACTTTTTGGCCGCTACACTGTTGATGACCACATTGCTTTATATTGGGGAGACAGCCGATCCTGCAAGAGATCAGATATTGTTTCCTGGCAAAAACATGTGCAAGAGTGTTTGTGCAAGACCAGCTAGACCATAAAAAGTGCTGAGTAGGCAATTTATAAAACCGAGCTAAGATTCAGAGGCAGGACAAGTAACTGAACTTTGGAAAGCAAAAAAGGAAGTCAGACAGGACAAATGGAAACTTATTTAAAGACACTTGAGCAGATGATATGCAAGAATCTCTAAACACTTTCTGGAGTACCTACTGCAATTTCACAGCTAGGGGTGGGTGGTCCTGGGCACACCCATCCAGCGATACAGTGCAATAAAATGATTGTCTGACAGGTGTGTGTGTGTGTGTGTGTGTGTGGTTAGATCAATCAGAGGAGAAGTGCTACTGAGGGGAAAATTGATTTTTTTTCTTTTTCTTCGTTCATTTGCTCTTAGTAAATGCGTGCATCATTTAAAAGCTGATAAAAGATATGAAAGATGTGATTCTCTCACCAAATGACTTGTTATGGGACTGACCCAATCATGCTATGATTCCTGGTTCTGCTATTGTCTGATACAGGCAATTTATGTACCATTCAAGGTGCACTGCATAAATATTGTATGTTTTTGTGAATCAATATATAGATTTCAATATATACGAATGAATAAATAAATCTGTATGTTATTTTCTAGACATATTTGGAATTTTATCACTAAATATTTTTTTACAAAGAAAAATGACATATGCTTTGGGAACACGTGATTGGGATAAGATAGGAGCACACATACTTATCCCAAGCAATTGAAAAACACTTTGTTATAATTCAGCACAGCAGCAGTAACCATTTTCATCTCCAAACATAGTTAGACTTGATGTATGATAGATGCATGGCCTCCTGAACACCAATTTATTTCAGCAGGAGGAACAGAGCGGGAATCAAAGAGCTAAAATCAATACGTTCTTTATTGATGGTGCTTGCCAAATAAAGTTGGCATTTACCTGTTTAACAGATCTCTCAAAACATCACAGTGAGTAAACTCCAATTCCGTGGTGTCAGTGTTACACTTCAGAAAGGTCAAGGGGGACGAAGAGTGGAAACTATGAAAATAGCCCTTACTCAAATTATGTGCCTCATTTATGTCTTTTTATGTTCACCAATGGAACAGCATATCTTTGAAAACGGCGGGAAAGAAAAGGAGCATACCTCACGTCGAGTAGGAAATGTCATGCCGAAAATCCTGAGAAACCAAATAGGCAATGAAAGGTATTCATGTAAATGTGCACGTGGACCCTGAAGACATGGTCCTGGTTTATAAGAAAGGTCGTGGAAAAAATCAGCTTAATAAAGCTCTAGGAACTTTTGGCTGGTGTCTGCAAACAGACAAGTTCCTTTCTAGGAAGGTGATGTTCCTCCAGCACCAAATCTACCCCCCAGCCCACAGCATAAACTTTGCTTCAAAGTCTATCTTCCCCATGCTAACATGCTGAGATTTCATCAGACGGCCCGAAGGACGTGTTTCGTGGAGCCGGATCAATAGCTCGGGTTCTGTGTACAAAAGCGAGGTGACAGGCGGAGTTGTGAGAAGCGAGAGCATGACCTTTGAAAACACAATTTAAAACATCTCCCACCTGCACTAAGTTAACTTTGACACCATGCTGGGCTTGCGCTCCTGGATCATTTATTTTCCTGGACAGTACCAATTGGGAGAGGGAGTTGATTTTAGTAAACAAACTCATGACCATCAATTTTCAGAGCTGTTCTTTCATATGTCACAGCTTCTGTTTGTTTTCCTTGCGTTCAGATCTTCCTAAGGTTGCTTTTTTTGAGGGTGGTAGTTGTGTTTTGGGAATATGGAGACAGTGAAGATCATTGAACACTTTTTAGTTACAGCCTAGAGACACATACACAGTGTGTGGAGGAGATAAGCTGTCTTGGTTGTACAATTACACTGCCGATCTGACAGGAAATCTTTGTTTTTCAGGTGAAGTCATTTGGTTTCTGCTCTCTTTTGACAGTGTGAAGCTGTTCTTGGGAAATCAGCCTGCTTTTGTGTTATAAAACTGTTTTCCAGGTAAGGAAGTCAACAATTAAAATAAAGATTTTGTGAAATTTATTTTGCAGAAAATATGGATTTCATCTAACAAAAAAGATGGACATCTGGAAAAAATTTCAGGGGTCCATTGCAAATTATTCAAGACCATCATATTTAAGTTCATCCCAATATGTGATGAATATTTACTGTAATCTTAACACTAATGATAAGAGGGGCTAGAAGATTTACTATAGTATATTGCAGAATATATGGTACATTAAATCCTTCTGGAATCTATGAAAAGAGTTTTGTTCTGCAGAAAGGCAACTGTTAAGAAAGTTCAGTATGACCAGATCTTTTNNNCACAAGCTTGTTCATACCATGCTAGAATGCAAAATTGGTTGTTGTGTAGTGCCTTTGATATATATATATATATATATATATATATATATATCTTAGTTTAGAAACATAACAATGAAAAAGCACATGTAAAAGTTGTATTCTGTTTAGATTGTAACTTTGTCTGTTTTGAAGTACACTGAGGATCACGATACCCCTCTTTGCAGATGAGAGTCTTCTTAGTCTCGGTGGAGAGGTGCTTTCTTGGTTTCATCTTTTATCTATAGAATGTTATCAGTTGCTCATAGGTATGAAGTGCCAGAATCCTTCTAAATAAAATAGCAAACCTTTTAAAGTGGCAAAAGGTAAACAGCTTTTTCTTTGTGCTGTCTTTTCTGCCTTTTGCTTGGAGGCGTCTGGCACAGATCAAGACAGTAAAAAGCCCGTGGCACTATACAAAAAAAATAAATATCCGTGAATCAGCATACCTCACATTCTAGTTACGATCTAGTTCTCTACTCCCACTCATACTACTGATATAACAAAGAGGTTTTACAGTATATTGTACAGTTGAATTCATGATTTCTGCTCTGCACATTTGCATGTTCCCTTAGACTACTTTGTCTCCAGCCCCTCACCACAATCTTGACCAGGATAAGCGCTTATAAGATATATGGATGGATAGATTCATTCTATAGATTTCAGTGGCTTTTTTAAAGACTTCTACAGTATATCCATTAGGGGGCACTGTGTACCACAAAATGTCTTGTAACGACCGTTAGTCCTCCGATTGATGTGGATCTTTCTTTCCAAGGACAAAAAAAATAAGAAAAAAAAAACGCTGCATTGAATTTAGGACAAACACATCTAGTCACTAGAAAGAAAGATTCATGAATCTCCAACCCCCCAGCCAGCTATAATGGTAGAGATATTTATTAAAGATAGTTTAAGAAATTTCTCTTGTCATTTGGTAACCTCAATTATGTGCTGATTTGATAAATAGTTTCTGCAGGCAGAACACACATTCTATTTGTCATTCTTAAAAATTTGCATGCGATGCATTTGCTATCAATATTAGCTTATAAAGAAGCACTATCCTAGAGGGTTTTCAAATTATTCATCTGATCTACATTCTTATTTTTATACCTACTGTATGGCTCTTGAGACGAGTCCATGTAATTAGAATTATAGAAACATACTTTCTCTTCTGAATTTTATGAACGTATACACTAGTTATTTACAGTGACAGTTAATACAATCAGCCGAGGAACAAAGAACTTAACATCTATCTCAAGAGCCGAGTTTCTATTTTTATTTTTCCGAAAAATCTTGGTATCCAAGGTGCACATCCACGGAGATTCACAACACTACAATTACTATATGCTTATCATTTAACTGCTCGTATAGCACCTTAGATACTTGAATTGTTTATTCAGAAGAATTTGGATCTGATAAATTGAAAACTCTTGACACGGTGTTTAAAGGTAGACATAGTAGTAAAAGAACATTACGGAGGCATACAACCTATATGGTCACCAGGATGCACATCATTGTCACATCAACCTGGCACCTACTGTAATAACAACAGCCACGAGAATGATAACTATTATTAAGCCTACTTGGAAACAGCAGTACCCTGGTGTTATACCTGATATACAGACCGGCTATTTTGAGGAAACAGTCGGTACTGCAGTGTTTCACAAGTCTTCGCATTGACCTCATATCGACGGGGAGACCAGTGTGACTCTTTTAACGTTGAACTCCAACCATGCACCTTCCAGCTCAGGCCAATAATTATTCACTATTACACACAATTGCCAAGCTGCAGCACTTCTACAATACGCTTAAATGAAATCAAATGGCTTCACTAGGGGATGATACATCGCCGGCTGACTATGGAGATCAATCACTGTAATGACTTTCCCAATGCACAGCCATTTTTGTAGGGAGAGTGCACTAGAGGAAGCTTGATATAGCAACTTATGTGAAATAAAAGTTAGGATGGATTCCAAAAAATATTGCTTAAATACAGCCCTATTTGTACTGTTATGGGGGATTTAAATGAGCCAACCAAAATAATAATGTACAAATACCTCCCACAGGAGAACAAAGTCCTGCACTTTGTAATGGGTTAAGGCCAGGTGCAAAAGTGTTGTAAGGTCGGCACGGAAAAGTTCTGCAGTTATGTGAGCACGAAAGGTCGCCGTCTAAGCCTAGCTAACTGCTGGGAGTAATTGACCAGTTTTAAGAGATGTTAATTCATCTGGGCCAAAAAAGAGGGGGGAGGGATATGCCTTTGAGGTCCTTAAGGTGGCTTAAGAACAAGTTTAATTTTCTTGTGAAATCCAAGGATAATTTGCTTCTTCCTTTGGGAGGTGGCTAATGAACAGTTTAAGAAATGAATGCCATCTTCACTTGCCCATAGACGTGGGTGTCTCTTTGTGATACTGTTGTGTTGAGTAGGCGGTTGCAGGCAAGCACTCCCACACAAAGCACCATGGATTTCACCTCGTCCAAGAGGTAGTTCAGGGTCAGCTTGACCCTCCTCGTTCACGCCATAGAAGATACTGAAGATCTTCTCTACGATATGGAATTAGACCTGAATAAATTTTAGCCATGTCGGTAAAGACACAGTAAAGAAAAAAGAAAAACAATTTTGTAATGTTCACATGTGAATCACATGTTTAAGGCCAAAACATGACATTGTTAACAAAAATAATATTGCAAAAGAAGCTTTTCTTGCTACAGAAAGAACAGTATATTCTTTTCTTCATTAATTTGTATGTGTCCACAGAAACTTATGTTGGTATTCTAGGATTTAAAAAAGGACTTTCTAGCGACTTATATGATCAGCTTTAAATTCATGTACTGTCACTTACATTTATATTACACATCAGTTAACTTTCTTTTTTATTTATTCTTCTTGCCTTTGCACTCGTCCTATCTATCTGTGCACTTTAATTGTAGGTGTTGCAGAGTGATCCGTGAAACATTGTTTTGCATCATCATACTGTATGTAGCGTATTGAAGACGGCTGGTGTGAAAATGAAGCTCCACTTGACTTAACTTGACTATTGGCATGTATGTGCTTTTAAACATTAAACACTAAAGTACAGAGGGAACTATCGCCTAAAAATACAGAGGTGGAAAGTTCAGCTCCGGAAAGTAAAAATACAGACCAAGATTTTGTTTCAACCAGTTAAGAACTCTGTGATTGTGACTCTCTGTACTTATCTGGTTGGTTGAAACAAAATCTTGTTCTGGATTTTTACTCTCTGAACCTGAACTATCCCTTACTGCATATAAGGTAATTCATATATGAGCTGAATCCGGGTGTTTTAAAGTATTTCATAGGATTAAATATTTTATAGAAAAGTATTGTGTGTGTGGTACAAGATGAGGTAGATGGGTGGTTATGTATGGTTGCTGGACCCATGACTTTGTTAAAACATCAGAAGGGGGGAAGGTAACACGGTACATGCATGGTTGCCAACTCTCACGCATACTGTAGTGTGAGACTCATATTTTTAGACTTAAGAAATCTCACGGCAAATCTACAGTATAATATTCCATTATAAACCTAAAATTAGCTACAGCTAAAGTGTTGGGTAGTTTGCAAACCCTATAGACCCTATAGACTTTTTGCAAGGTAATAAAATGTTAAATACATATGTAAATGCATGTGCATGTGTGCGCAGACTTGTCTTGAATTGAAAGTCTTACTCAGCCAGCTGACCAAGGTTGGCAACTCTGTACAGTACGTGTGTTTCTTAGGAAAATAGGTTGCTTATACGCTTGGTTCGGGGGTGGTATTGTGGTGCAGTAGGTAGCACTGTTACATCTCAACCCTGGGACCAGCATTCAAGTCACTGCCATGGCTCCATGTGTGTGGAGTTTGCATGTTCTCCCCATGATGTCATGGGGTTTCCTCTTGATACTCAGGTTTTCCCCCCACAGTCCAAAACCATGCTAAGGTGAATTAGAGTTACCTGCTTGTAGCTGTAAATGGTAAGTGAGTTTTCCCTGCGTTGGGTTGCCGCCCCATCCTGGGTCGTTCACTGCCTTGTGCCCATAGCATCTGGGACAGACTTCAGACCCCATGTGGCCTTGAATAGGATAAACAGTTACAGAAGACTGACAGTTTACTGACAGTAGAAACAATGCTGAACAGCAAAGAAAGCAAACGTTTCCGAAGGACTAATTCTTCTTTGACATTTTAGCCATGGTAAGCTGACAATCACAACAATCCTGAGCAGAGAAGTGTCGTGCTGGATATGTGCTTTTCCTTTGAGTTCCAGAATGCACATTCGGGGAGGCTGATGAGCAGACATTACAGGCACAGTCTTATTCATCAGCATGCCGAGATCCGGACATTTGCATTGTGGTAAATGATCGGATAATGATGGCAAATGAGGCAGTTTGTTAAAGCGATGGGATTTTGTAAGATCCGCAAGAGCGGCCACAGGGGAAAAAATAAATTCCACCTTAAGCAAGACAGAATGTGTTGTTTCAGCTAAAGGGTGATGAAAGAATTCAGCGTCTATCTAAACATCAAAATGAGTATGAAGAAGCTTATTGTGTGGTGAATTCAGAAATTGTTGGACTTTTAGTGTCCTGTTGGCACTCTCTGGCACCTTATATGCTGGAAGAAGAAAGCTGATGGGAATAGCATGATTGAAAGATGGTTTAGTTGATGTGGTACTTTGAAGCAGGCTTATACAGACAGTGATGCCATGTCATTTTCTTTTCATTTAAAATCAAGCCCTTAAAGGCCTTCAAGCGACTGTCGGCGGACATTGCTTTTTTGTCAAGGTGTTAGAAAAAAGTATAGAGAAGCAGGGAGACAATCTATTCTTAAGGATGATGCGTCACAATCAATCTCTCACCAATGAGAAGCATCTCTGGAGGCTGGCTGGCAGGTGTGCGCGCAGGTCCATTCATCTGTAACAAGAAACACAAACAAAAAAAAAAAGGAAAAAAAATAACAAGCACAACATATGGAAAAAAAAACATAGCACATGAAATGAAGAATGAGAGGCAAAGTCACAAGACACAGCCGGGAGATTTTTTACTGCTAAATTTGCCTTAGCATCATTCCTTAGAATTACCTTTATGTCCTTTATAAATACTGGCCCGGCTCTGAGCAGGACCTACTTTCAATTTGCTGCCCTGGGTTCTTGAATCAGTATTTTTATTGAAGTTGCCCTTAGGTTTGACCTCATTTATGGCTCTTGGGCATTTTGTACATTAGGATCATGTTTCCACTCTGTCACGTTTACCTGAGTCTAAAGACATTTAGTGCTTCTGACCTGTCTTTGTATGACAACCCTTTAAGATCAGCAAAATCGCTTGTCACTCTTCACTGAACTTGCTTCAATGCAGCATTATTCGTTTCAGAAGTGAGGCGACAAAAGTTGTATACAGGAAACTTGCAGTCCCCTCTTGAGTCTCCTGATCTTAAGCTGTACAGACTTGCACATGTATTCAGCCAGTTTCTCCTATTGACTACTACGCTGGATACGGGATGGGCAGTATGATTTGAAATAAAATGTATAGTAAAACTGACAAAATTGTTGACAATAGAGATTTCTAGGTACCACCTTAGATTCACTCAAGCCATTATTCTACTATCACCTTTAACAGTGAACGCCAGTGGATAGTTAATGACTATTTGTTCATTTTAGTGACTTATTGATCATTAATGCATTTATTATTAATATGAGAAAAATGGTGTAATAGTAAAAAAAGTACCACATCTGTTATATTAAAAAGAAACACAAAGTATTTTGCAGTTGCCCAAATACATACACCCTAGTTGCTTTAAAGTATGATTTCCTGGTTTTCACCAAAAATGAAGTAAGCTTAATATCCTGGATTCCTTTTGATGATATAAGAGACCATGTGGAATTTGACAGTGTTATTACAGTAATTTCATTGAATCAACCACAATTTTTTGGAATGTAGTAGGACAATTCCACTGAAGTTTTATATTGAAAGTGTTACGTAACATAGCTGTTATTTCTTTAAGGGATTTGTAGTGCGTACTTCTATAATTGCTAAACAAATTATTTTGTATTGAATTTTGCCTGTGCTCATTCTCCTTTTCCAGTGTTTCCCACTCCAGTCCATGGGGACCCGAAGACAGTCAGACAGTCTGGCCGGGAGCTGAGAGGGAACAAAAGCGTGCACTGCCTATAGGTACCCGAGGAGGGAATAAAAGCGTGCACTGCCTGTAGGTACCCGAAGAGGGAGTAAAAGCGTGCACTGCCTGTAGGTACCCGAAGAGGGAGTAAAAGCGTGCACTGCCTATAGGTACCCGAGGAGGGAGTAAAAGCGTGCCTATAGGTACCCGAGGAGGGAGTAAAAGCGTGCACTGCCTGTAGGTACCCGAAGAGGGAGTAAAAGCGTGCACTGCCTGTAGGTACCCGGGGAGGGAGTAAAAGCGTGCACTGCCTGTAGGTACCCGAGGAGGGAGCAAAAGCTTGCACTGCCTATAGGTACCCGGGGAGGGAGTAAAAGCGTGCACTGCCTGTAGGTACCCGGGGAGGGAGTAAAAGTGTGCACTGCCTGTAGGTACCCGGGGAGGGAGTAAAAGCGTGCACTGCCTGTAGGTACCCGAGGAGGGAGCAAAAGCTTGCACTGCCTATAGGTACCCGGG
>JAODKE010000002.1:23620010-23635906 GCA_026779605.1 Mormyrus hasselquistii
GTAAAAGCGTGCACTGCCTGTAGGTACCCGAGGAGGGAGCAAAAGCTTGCACTGCCTATAGGTACCCGGGGAGGGAGCAAAAGAGTGCACTGCCTGTAGGTACCCGAGGAGGGAGCAAAAGCGTGGACGGTCTGTACCTGTAGGTACCCGAGGAGGGAATAAAAGCGTGCACTGCCTGTAGGTACCCGAGGAGGGAGTAAAAGCGTGCACTGCCTGTAGGTACCCAAGGAGGGAGTAAAAGCGTGGACGGTCTGTAGGTACCCGAGGAGGGAGCAAAAGCGTGGACTGCTGTCCCAGTCCACGGTCATACCTTGGACTCACGGTAAGTCTTTTGCTGGCCATTCTTTTGCTGCTATCTTACCTGATTTCCACATTTCATGGTTTATGCCAGTTATGATGGGTTGTTGTTCCCAGGGAAAAATGAAGAACAGGGTAAATTATATTCATGTGGCAGGGGCGGCTTTGATCCTACGGCCTCCCTGGCCTCCCTAGGCCTCCCCCGGCCCCCCTGGACCATCCCTGTCTCCCTAGGCCTCCCCTGGCCCCCCTGGACCATCCCTGTCTCCCTAGGCCTCCCCCGGCCTCCAGTGCCCACCCCCGGCCACTGGCCAGCCGGCATCAGCCAGCTGCGTTTCCTCCCCTCTGCTTTTGTGGGCTTTGCTAAGGCCAATTAGGGGCGTGCTCCTGGAAGAGCGGCAATTATTCTTCCCCACGACACGTGCGGCTCCTGACTTTGCTCCATTTTTGGTTCTCAGTGTCCCTTTATGAGAGCTGGGGGTACAGTACCATCACAGCACATCCCTTTGTGAGCTTTGCTGAGCTGCCTGTCTGGGAATCCCTGTGTGACAATTATGTGGAAGCAGGCTGAAAAAGAGCTGGACATGGGTAATAAAAGTACATAATGAGGGCAAGGCCAGATGAATCAAATGAGGTTTATTGGTTTGTGATAACATTTCCTGATCTCGTACCCCCAGCTATGGAACCTGGCCTACTCAATTAAAAAGAACAGCATAATTGTGGGTAGATGTCCACTGAACCTCATTGTAAGGTAACAATAAAAGCTTAGAATTCTCGTTTGGTATGATGAATTCCTTATGGCTTTCTCTTTAGATGAAATGTAGTCTGATCTAAGAGATGAAACTCTCTTTCATAACATCCGGTCGCATTTTAAAAGGCTCTGACTGTGACGCCCACATCCAGGGTCCCAAACACTTCTGGAATCGTAGTTTTAGCAGGAATCAAAATGTGAAACTGCTTAAATGACACCCTCCCCTTGGACTGAGTGCTGACCTCCTTCTCCCTAAGAGCAGCTGTGGTGATGTTTACAGTAATAGACAATGGAAGTTTCTGTCTCACAGCTGCACAGATGCCGCAGCTGCCAGCTACCCAGAACCCGATTCCTCTTCATATTTTTGTGTTGTCGCAAAGGACGCCCCCACCACACATTTATATTAACCGACGAGTACGACATTTTAATACAATCTCCATTTTACAAGATACAAGATACTTTATTCATCACATGGTTATTCAAGTGCAACATGTAGTGAAATGTACCCTGAACGACCCCTTGGACTGAGCAAGAAAAAAAATAGAATTTGAGTGAGGAAAAACAGCTACAATAACCAAAGTTACAATAACTAACTAAAATATATCTAGATACTCATATAATGTAGAGAAGTAGAAAATAATATGCAGTGCAGTACAGAATAATATGCAGAAGTACAGAAGTCCTAATATAATCAAGGGTAAAAACTGTACATGTGCATGAGTCAAAATAGACTAAACTGACACAAAATTAAAGTTATAATTTAATACTACAGAATGATTTTCTAATATCTGAGATTTTTTATATTTATTTAAAAACCTCGCCTTCACATTTTCATCAAGGCTTATCAACTATTAACAAAAATTAACAAAGTGTAAAGTAAGAATATGCAAATCCTGTCAAGCAGCAATGATTGGAATGTCTCAGCTGCTCTGGAGCCTTTGTCCAAAGCGCAGAATCATTCTTTATATGTCATCCGTATTCAAATTATTCTCCATTTTTATCTCATCCTGTGCCATCAAATAACAGGACAGTTATGCAGTTCATTTCTTTCATTGTGGCTTCAGCCTTTTAGTCTAATTTTGCCTACAGACACATTATACATAAGTTTTAGCCACATAACACCAAACTTAAAAAAGCTGCTGGTTTTTCCAGCCTAGCAGATACTCAGTCGCCCACCTTCTGACCTGCTTATGGCAGCTCACTACCAATACGCATTTCATCCTGTATTGGAATCTTCTTTCTGCTCCTGCTGACCATAAGATATAATCAGACGAACTGTATGAACAAGTCCCAAAAATCTTAGTGCTTCTATATACAATAAATGTGGTAATGCATATAGCCTTCGGAGTTCTCTATATGAAATGTTCTTGTTTTCAATCCAAAGCTGTTATATAGCTCTGTCACAGGAACTCATCTTTCAGCTCCTCTAACTTGTTGAGGCACCGCATTTATTTGATGGTGTTACAACTTTTGGTGATTTTTCTTTTTCTTTTTTTGTTTTTTGGCGGCAAATCCCGGCGTAATTTGTCATCTCAAAGTCTACCCGTCAATGTACTGCATTTTCTCCCAACTCGCATCCGCCTGATCCATGTCCAGCTGAAATAATTGCTTACTGCTCACACTAATTTGGTGCTAAGGCTGGGGCATTGCTGACAGATGCGGGAGGTAGTTGTCCGCAGGACCATAAGACAGATAGCTTCCAAGACCCAGATAAGAAGACTGAGCCAAAATAAGGTATAACCACCTTGAAGGTATAAGCGAGGAAGCAGCAAACACCCTGTCACACCTCAACTGAAATAAATTGATACTTGCCCTGTGCACTGGGGCCACTAATTGTATTTTCTTTTACTGGGTCGTTTTTTTTTCAGGCTCCATCAGTCTTATATGACATCCCTAAAACGACAGTAGTGCTTGTTGCCACCCCAACATGCAGTTGGGTCAACGCCTCTTTCGGCTGGTGTTGGCAGTCCCGTTCAAACAAAAGTGACGGTTCATTAAGTTTTAAATGGAGGGGGGTAAAGCAAGTTTCCCTGTTGTTTTTTTACGTGGTCGGAGAGGATGCCCCTGGATGCAGGCGCGGCCCACTTGTCATCACTGGCAGCTGTATCTGGAAAGTTCTGATATTATAAAATCGAAAGTGACTGACCTAGAGGACGTAAACATAATGCTGAATGGAAGATACGTGCCAGCATTCTGAAATGTGCTATAAACCAGATTTATATACAGACATGGAGAGGTAAGACCCCTGCTACAACACTATCATTTATTTAATTTAATTTTATTTTATTCTATTTTATTTTATTTTACAGGGACAATGGACAGTTAGTAACTGTCCCAGAGTTAGCTAAAAGCTAAATTTCATCTCTAGACCCTGGGCAGGTGATATCAAGACAGGTAAATATTGCAATCATTACATACTTCTGAGTGTGTTCTTACAATGCTGAACTAATTGTCTGCAGTGTTTTCAGTGTATAAATAAAGCCAACAGAGAAAAATCAAGAACATGAACAATTTTTTGTTGCGTTTGTTTCCCTGGCTGTTGAAATTAACAGTCTGATGCTGTCATTAGAGGTCTGGAAGTGATAAAAAACTGGAAATATTAAAGGAAATAGCATGAAAAACACACGTGCTCCAAAAAAAGACCCATTAACATCTCATGCACAGAACAATGTGACTGCGTATTTTTGGAAGCAGGGCGGCAGAGTATTAGATTATTAACAAAACCTTCCTACTTATATGTTGCGATGGAGATTCAAATGTAATTATACTTGTATTCGACTATATCTAGCCTGTCACGTTCCATTATCGATTCAGGGGGCAGCTGCACAATTGTCACTTTTCAAAATGGGCATAAGTGACATTTTATGTCACCCCAAATCACTTTCTCTCACATCGTCAGATTTTAAATGTCAAAGCAGAGCTGGGTAAATAAGAACACTCAAATTCTGTGACCGCTAATGGGATGTGAGGACATTTGCTATCCTGACATTTTAGGTTAGTGCTCATGCAATTATTTCTAAATGTTTTCTGGCTAAGTTATATAATTGAAGATAATGTGCTAGAACTATGCAGTTTGGAGTATTGCTCAATCATACAGACCCAGAGAGAGAGAGAGAGAGGTAAAGAAAGAGAGAGAGAGTGAGTGAGTGAGTGAAAGAGAGAGAGAGAGAGAGCAGGAAGGAAAATGAGAGATAGAGTCATACACAGGAAGAAAAATTACCACCGTCACACAGAGGGACAGTGGTAAATGGTGCGTCATTTTGCTGTAATTTTCAAATCGTCAAGTGGAAACAAAATTAGATTAAGAGCGCACTTTAAAAAAGACCCACTAAACATCACTATTAATTACCTACCTGTCAAGAACACACACACAAAAAAAGATTATTTATTTTTGCTGCAAAGGATGAAATAATGGCTGGTGGATTTTATTTCTAGAGTCATTTCTCATGGGTGGACTTGAAAAAAGATGAGGGTAAAATGTGGATTTTTGTTCAAAGGACACTAATGTCTACATTATTATCAAGGCAATAAATGACTGGACATGAGTTATGGGGAACAGAGTGCGGAACATATTACAGGGCATTGCCATTTATTGTCGACTTTAATGGACGGGGATCAGATTGCTGTACACTGAAACATCAGCCTTCCTGAATCCGCATTCAGCTATTAAGCAATGCATTCCTTTTTGAGTCAAAAGCATGGGCTATGCGTCACATCCATTACTATTAGGCACCTCTGAAATTCTGTAAAAAAATGTGATAATAACAATAACAAAAAGAATAATAATGATACTAAATGCAGCACCGTTGTTAATGTAAAAATAGATGTATAATGTCTAAGGGCAGGCGGAGCGGTGTGCTGGACAGCCCTATTACCTGCAGGTTCTCTTGCATGTTTTTAACGAGTTTCCTTTGCCTACTCTGGGTTCCTCCCACGGCTCCAAAAGACGTGGAGTCACTAAATTGGCCCTGCTGTTGCATGTCTCTGGGTGACTGCATGTCTCTGGGTGACTGCATGTCTGCATGGTGATGCTATGTGACGGACCGGCATCCTGTCCAGGGAGCAGACAGCAGACCTCCAAAGTCTCCTGCAATCCTTTCCTGCATAGATCAGAGCATATTTTTCGTATGTCTGTCTGATCCTTACATTTGTCAATTTTTCCAAGTCCAGACAGTAATTTTTGCATAGAACTTTACTGAGATTTATGTGTCAATAAATGGTCGAGAAATATGAAATAACCGAATACAATATCAATATTGCAATCATTTGGCTTTTGATAACTGCTGACTAACACATATTTTAACCGTAAGACACTAACGGAGGGCAGTGCTGCTTCTTTATTGTTCCTCACTGAGCCAGCAAACTATAAAGCTGAATCCAACGAATTGGTGAAACAATCTTGGGAATCTCTGAAATGAATGAAAATCTCCCGCTAGCTTCCTTGTCGGCTTAAAAGTCTCCCTTTCAGTGAGAGCAAAGCTTATTGGCTCGGGCCTTGTGCAGCTATATAGGGGACATGTCCCACCTGCTGGCATTCAGAGAGGCCGCTGACTGATGGAAGGTATAGTGCCATGAAGGTTAGACTCTCTGAAGTTGGAGCACATTGGAGAGAGTTGGGGGGGGGGGGGGCAGAACTGCTACCCCTCAGACGGCTCACTGTCTCTCACTGGCAGCTTGTCATTTATCACAGCTGAGCAGAGCCATCAGGTGGGAACGTGATTAATTCGACTTTACCATTTTCAGAAATAAGCCCTATAAATCACTGCGGGGCTCGTCGTTCGAGTTCAGGTTTTGGGCCATGTGACAAATCTTTGGCACATCCCGAGTCGCTTCACCGGGTGAAAACAGGTCCCACTAAATACATCGGTGGAAAGTCGGGGATGACCGCGCAAGTGACATTCAATAAACGGCTCCAGGATTAATAACCTGCAACATTTGATGGCCAGAATATTCTGAAAAGGGAAAAAAAAACAGCAACAACCTTGCTTGTGCATGAGAGCTGATAAACAGAAATACCCCTCTTCCAATCTTACTTTGATGTGCTGGCCTGCTTCATGAGGAATCAAATTTAACATGCCGATGATTTGGGGACTTATCTGTGTAAAGCCACTGTGCTGTTTATTTATTCCGACAGGGAGGGGCCTGAGTCCATGAGCGCGCAGTGACCGCAGGCGACATACGACCAACCCTTTTGCATTCCGTATAATTTACTTGTTAGTCGTTTGAGGAATAGCATGATATGACAAATTGCTGGACCAGAATGTTAATTTGCTCACGAAAGGGACATTTTTACAACATAAAAATGAAAAATAATACAGCTTTTAACAAGAATTTAAGTGATATAGCAGAGGTGTAAGACAGGGTAAAGTTGTCAAGGGGATACAAAAATACACGTCTAATGGCAGATATATGCACACAAATGCTTGTTTCTTAGCAACTTCTGAAGGATCTGCAAATCCTTTTTCCTTCGATGTGCAGGTTGCCGTGGCCTTCATCAGGCAGCAAACGCCACCCACTTCAGCCTCTTGACCCATTCAGCTATGTCCACATCAATGTACACAGTGAAGCCGATCGATTATTAGCCTGTCGCTCAGTGTTACCTTTGACAGAAATCCACTGGTCTGGCTCCGAAAGTCTCTGCTTAAAAGGGGACTTCAAATCACATTAGTCGCATGCAATGAAATGCGGGGGGAAGGGGCAGGGAACAGAAGATCCCAAAGAGTGTTTACATTTCAGTGTGTCTGCTGAATTACTACTACATTCATACACAAAAAAGGACTTCAGCCTTTTTTTGCACTTTCAAGAATGCCTGTTTTGGATGCATTTCAACAAACAAAAGTGAAATTTACTTGATAGTGATGTTTGGACTTCTAACGAATTTAAGGATACCTTGCAATACCAGTACAATACAATCTGCTTGAAAATGTGCGTATTGTTCTGTGGAAGCGGCTCATGAGACAAATCTGTTATATCAAGATCTAAGGGGGAGGTTTAGTTTTGACAATTTGTCTATTTAGAATTTGTGCATAAATAGTTTTTATGTATTGTAGTTTTTGTTTCAGAATTTACAAACAGAGAAACTTAATGAGAAAAAAAAAAAAAAACACGTGCAGAGTTTATCCCAGTGGGTGTATCTGGTGAGTAATTATTGAGAATTGACAATTGAAAGCCACACCGACTTGAAGGACTCTATCTCAGGAGCCAGTTTTACCAGTCTGGCAATAAATTAATTTCTTCTGCATTTGGAGCATCCTCACTCAGAGACTTTTTCCTGTCACCTACTTGGAAAGAAATCAAAATGTGACAATCATTTTATAATTGAAGGGTGCCCTAGATAAACAGAATAACCCACATTTTCATTTATTTTTTGTCAACCCCATTTTGACATCACAGGACACAGGACAATCATCTTGAGACAGTTCCACTTTCATTACTGATTTGAAGAAGAAAGTACTAAAAATGAACTGACCCACATCTTTCCTGGGCTTCAATTAGACTGACATGCTGAAAATCAGCATTGCAGGGGTATAGTGTGTTCTGGAGGTATTATTCCAATATTTTTTGAGGAACACAATAGGGATGGAGTCAACAGTCAGTCCCAGATGATATTACTTACAGGATTCTAGGCTTTGATGTTCCTGCAGCCACTCGATGTGACCCAACCTATATTATGTTCTCGTTTTGTTTTCAACTCATTTCGAATGCTGGGATACAGACACTGTCAAGACCTGTTTCTTATATGCTGAATGCAGAGTATATCTGCTCTCTGCTTTGGCCATGGGAACGCGCAGAAGCAGAAGCTCACTGCATAGCGGTCACACTTTCTGGCAGGATGCAGGCAAAGCCTTCCTATAAAATTGCACACCCAATGCAGGGCCTACACAGAGTCTTTATCCTAGGCCCGTGGAAGGGCCACCCACAAACATCCAGTGAAAGACAGGACAGAGATACAGGAGGATGCTGGAGCTGACAAGCAGCGGGAGGGGAGCGAAAGAAGGAAAAAAAAAACAGGCATGTGAGTGATTGTCCATCCCTCGCGGTTCTCACCAACAAGCTATCTGTAAGTTTCCGTCTACTTGTTAATTCAGTGTCATTTGTCGTTTCTCCAGGGGAGCGATCAATGGCAGCATCGGCGGCAGGACACTGGTGAACTCATAAAACCTATTAAAGGAAGCCGTTCGCCTCTGCTGTCACTAGGCCCTGATTAATACCGCTGACTGCTGTAAACTGCCATGACGGTCTGCTCTCTCTAACCACTTTATTGTTTACTCCTGTCTGAAGCCAGAGCCGCAGAAAACCACGTGAGGATTGAATATTATACCCACAGAATCCGGCCTTACTTTTCAGGGGATGTGTGCACTTTTCTTTTCTCCTTGTCGAAGCCGTTTCTGCTTTAAAAAGTAATGGGCTGATGAAATTGAAGTGAAAAAAAAACAGGTATCATAAGATTGTGCTGATAATACTTTGTTTACCGTTATTGACCGCTCAGAAACTTAATTAAAAACTGGAGTGTCTTCAAATATTCCAATCACATGAATAAATATACTGATTCTTTTTCTGACTTCCATGTTTGTGATTACATGTGCCCAAGTAAATGTTAGGATAGGTTAATATTAAAAAACAAAAATGTCTTCAGTCTGAAACACACTTAAATCAAAAATGAGAGAGGAACTAGCTAGTAACATACCATCCTGTACCACCTTTTGATTTCAAAGTATATTTTTATTTTATGTTTCAAAACATAGCATATTACCCTTATGTCTTTAATTTATATTGCAATCTTACCCTGAAGGTTTCCAAATCAAACTGTTTTCTGCTTATTTTCAGGATTTAGATTCTGCAAACATCAGAGAAAAACTCAACACAAATAAGGAATCTCAGATAAGACAAACATCATACGTTTCACAATGGAACACATTATAAGTGAAGGCGGCATTACCGGAACTGCAGGGACACAAATTAACCAAATCCTATTAATCTTTTGTGAGAAAGAAGCTGACATTTTGTTCTCTCGTTAAACAAGGCACCAAATGAAATGCTGGATTGCTGCAGTAATTAACAATTATCTAGGGGTGGTGTGACAGAAGCACAGATGTAATTGCATTATTGCCTTTATGCTTAGCTATGGTAATTTACAGACACTAAATCTAAGAATAGCGTAAATCGCTTTCATTTGCCGGTGTGAGCATTATGGGTTTTCGACTTTCTCTGAACTTCAGCTGCTCAGATGGTTCAAAATGGCACTGCATGCTGAGATTTAAACAGGATTAGCATATCCATTTAAATGATCTGTCTGTGTAATTATGAGTCACTTCCCAATGTTATGTTAAGCCCTACAGTACGTGTTAATTACATCTCTCTGACCCCCTCTGTCATTATTTACTTTTAAAAGAATGCCATTTCCACTGAAAAATCTAAATGTAGTGTTGATTTTCATTTCGGAGAATATTAATTATAGGCCTTTCCTATGCCAGTTTGCAAAGAACACAGCTTAAGAGCCATCTGAGTAATTTCTATCATTCGTGCCAAAGCTCAGTTTAACCCTTACATTTTGTCTTGGTACATTGCAGAGTAACCATATCCAGAAGTACCTGTGACATCGCTTTCAATGTCCGGGTCAGCGAACAGCCCTTTTTTTTCCAAAGGTACAATGACAACACACCTCTCTTTTGTGATGAAATAAAAAAAAAAAAACTTCCCATTTAGCTTTTGTCACCTTCTATGCCTGTGACAGACAATAATCAGATTGCTGGGACAGTGCAGAGGCACAATCCCCCCGAAAGCGCAGTTTCACAGTCGATCTTATACGCTTGTGAAAGGACCTTTTGTCAGCGAGGTGCTCAAAGTGAATCAGTCCCACTGTGTATGAAAGACATATTCTGTGCTAATGGAACTTAAAAGTGCTACAGACTTTAAATACAAAAAGAGTTTCTCTTTCCTCAAGCAAGATGTGCAAATCTATAAATAAAAAAAGGCATAAAGCATTACAAATAGCAGGTCCCTCGGAAGAGAAAAGGTGCTTTTAGGTAGTTCATCTGCCCAACAGATGGCAGTATTGTCATCTTTTTCTGATGTAACTTCTTGCTGCTGCAGTGAAAGATGTTCCTTGAAAAACAGATGCCGTATAAAGCAGAGATTTTCTTTTTTTTTTACATTGGCCACTGACTTGACTACTGTCTCCTGTCCTCACCATTTTCTCAGCTAGCACATTGCGTTTTTTCAGCATTTATATTTGTACAAGAATTGTATTAGTGTTGTGGGGTATTATAGCACATGTACAGGAAAATGAAAAGGATGTCTTTGTTGTCTTGGGAACGAGAAAGGAATCTTGTTCATTGCATTTGATCATAAAATTAAAGGAAAATGAAAATCTTAAAATTACAATTCAATTGGATGTTGCAAAATTTATATTAATAATAGCTTATAAACATATAAAGAATATAAGAATTGTAAGGTTCTATAAACCTAAAGTACTTAAATGCAGCATTCGATATTAGAGTAAAAGACAAACAAGTGAAAATTATGGGCATCCTTAAATTACTGTTTCCAAAATATGGACCATATTTCCAAGACAGCTCCACACTGCCAGTTTGGGTTCTACAACAGAGACCGTGGAAGAGTGCAAAGGCCTTTCCACTGTGTGCCATGCAATGCTAGCAGCAGTCATGCCATTATGACTTCACCACCTACGCCTCCACAATAACAATTCAAAAAGAAGGGTATAATTAAGCAATCAGCTCCAGGACTGAGGTACTTGGGCACTCCCAATCACTTATCCTGAGGGGGGGTCACAGAGGCCCAGGCCCTACGCCAAAGGCACAGAGTACAAGGCCCCCTAGAAAGGATGCCATTTGAATGCAGGTTTTACTTATGGTCACTCATTATGGATGATTTCAAGATAGGTATTTGGACTGCAAGAGGAAACCAGACTACCTAGAGGGAACAGACACACTCCACCCAGAAAGAATGGAGATGAGATTTGAACGGCCAACTCTGGAGGTGTCATGAAAAAGTGCTGCCCACTGTGCCACGGTGCCACCTGACAACAAGCTCTTTGAGTCCACGGTATTTTGCTTGTAGCTGCAGCCAGTAAGTCAAGCCAAGCAAAGGTCATCTGTAGAGAAGCCTACAATCAAAGATAAGTGTCTCAAAATGCTCAGGGAATGTTGAAACACAGTGGGAAGATGATGGTAGGGTATTAGTATCAAGCATGGTATTTAAAAACAGATCACAAGGTGAAATTTGAGTCTGGTGATATGAGGCAGTATAGCTTTAGTCAGCTACATTGTTCATGTTTGTTACATGGGCAGTTTTGCTACAATAGCTCTGGACATTGGTGCATCCGGATAAACGGATTACGTCACAATCTAGACTTCAATTCTGACCATTGGTAGCTGTACGCTACGCGCAAGACCTTGTGTTCCATCCTGAAAATGCTACTGCCAGCAAACTAGATATATTGATAATAGTAGATCTTCTTAGTTTCAATTTACAAGAACACCTGCCAGCCCCTGTTTCACACATGCATCTTTGTCAGACGAGTGTCCCAGTTTTCCCCCAAAAATGCAGGTGAAAGGTGGATAGTGGTGGCCTACAAGGAAAAAAAGCAGCAACTCTATGGTGTAAACGCATCGTTATAAATAACGTTCCCTAAATAATTCCAGGAAAATCTAAAGAAAAAACAGACAAAATTATTTCCGAACTTATTTTAAATTTTGACTACACATTCCAAGGTGAAAAATTTCTACTTACAAAAAAAAAATAAAATTAACATGTCTTGAATATGCTGTACGCTTTTACAGATTTTTTACTGATTTATGTAAAACTAAGCTATGGGGTGGGAAGCCCCATTCAAATGCTGTTAATGAAAACATTTCAATTTAAGCTCTGTACTCAAGAGAACAACAGCCAGAGTACTTCTGGGACCGTTTGCTCACAAGTCCAGTTCCTTAATCACCAGGCTACCTGTTGACCTGACCTTTCCTTATTCTCGATTTAAAATCCTCCAGTGATTCACTGTCCTATTAGCCTTAATAATCAAGCCTCAGCAAATTACCTACCATTCTGTTCTCTTCTATTCATGCAGATTTTTTTTTCTTCCATAGAGACTCTCTTCACCCACTTAAAAGCAGTGCTGTCCCTGAAAGTCGTGCAGAGTGTACAGCAAGTGTGGTCTTGTGTGGTTGTCTTGCCGTATGTCTCCTACGGTGAGGAGAGTTCTAAGCCAGATGGGAGCCAGAGCGTTACTCGGCTGTAATAACACAGCTTCAGAGGGTGTCCAGGGCGCACTGCTTGCCTACTTGGACCTCATGCTGCCAGAGCTAAGGGGGGGGGGGGACCGGGAGGGGCTGGGTAAGGGGCAGCTCTACTCGGTTCAGTTAATTGCCTCAGTGACTCTTCCTGCACACACCAGGGCAGGCCGAACTCCTCTTGTGGTCTGGGTGCTCCGCTGAATTGGATGGTGAAGAGGGAATCAGCCAGGACCACTTTAGAGAAATGTTGTTATTAAGAAGGCTTTTAGTGTGTGTCAGGTTTCTCACATGCAGTGATTGAGCCTCTCCAGAAGTCACCCCGACGGCAGTGATCTCTGGTCATCTGAGCTCCACAAGATGCATACAGCCCTTGGAGAGCAAAAGGGATGGACCTCTTGTCTGGCCTTTTCTGTAATGTGCTGGCATTGACATTACATCACTGCAATAGTGAATTCGCAGTTATTTTTTTTTAAAAAAAAAAAAAACGGCGGCTTGAGCACGTCAGATGAGATGAGATGAGAACGCTGCAATGGAGCAACGGAGCAAGAGGGTTCAGATGTTCGAATTACAAGGTGCACTTTAAATGTCGCAGAAGCCAGCACTTGGTCCTGACTGGCAGCGTGGATGCAGCAGATGGCTGGGAAGTCACCCATCTCCGAGGGCATGTCACCTGGCTATGGGTCATGCAGGCAGACCGGAATATAATTGTCAGCTCCCCAACGAATGAAAAAAAAGACCAGAAATGGGAGGGGTGGGCTGTGATGTTAATTGACAACTGCAAGTAACAAATAAATCCAGTAGCCCTCATAGCTGGACCGCACACCTATTAATTAGCTGTCCGAAATGCAGTGCCTGAAAAACAACAAATGACAGCATTCTGCAGGAGTGAGAGAAACACATCAAGGGGCAGGTTGTGAATATCAACTGTTTCATCTCGCCGGCTGTGAAATAAACGGCAATGGGGCTTGAAGTAACACGGCACGACACGAGGCGCAGGGTAATGGGACGAGCAGCCTTCGTCAGTGAGGGTGAAATGGAGTGCGTCGTTATTACTCACCGCGGCACTCAGCTACTGTCACGGTGTCGCGCCAAACCATTTTCAGGAACCGGCATCTGATGTCACCTGTTTGTCTGAGGCTCAGTGAGGACAGAACCCGGATCACCTCTGTCACCAAAATAGGAGAATGCTTCCAGATTAGTTTGAGAACTTTGAAGGCTTAGTGTGAGAATCCCATCAGTTGGAACAGCATATGGAATTACGTGACACTGGGATTAGAGAAAGAATTGCTCTTTATTAAGTTATGAAAAATATGAGTAAGGATGGAATACCACTCTGAAGCAAATGCAAAAATTCAGTTAAACAGAATAACAAGCTGTAAGAACAAATGATAACACTTTACTTGAAGCTGTCATCTATATCGTATTATAGATGTCTTCATAATGCATTATAATGGTTGATAAGGATTAATAAAGCATTACTGCATCTTCTATTGACTGGTTATACAGCAATACTTCATAAACTCCAATGAAACTCTCGTCTAAAATGTACTATAGAAACCTTCATAATGGTCAGTATAAGAATTAAGAATTAAGATTGCTTTGTACTGCATTATGAAGGTATCTGTAATACATTATAGATGAAAGCCACATAAAGCACTCATAATAAACATACCTATAATGTTATGCCTTTTTATACATATTTATAGACGTGTTTAGGATGCTTTATGAATGCATTATAATATGAATCTGGTCATATATATTTATGGACGTGGCATTTATAGAAAGTGTTACCAGACAAACTTTATCAAAGGTGGGTGCTGGAATTGGAATAACATGTTTTTATTCCGGAACACTTCAAACATGTGAAAATACTGTTTTCCAATAATATGTTGTTTTTTAGAAATTATTAGTATTAATACGTTATAATATTTTTTCAAATCTAAGCATGTTGAGTCGGTGCCCTCAGACAGTTTTTGAAAGAAGTCCAAGAAGAGGTTATAACATATTGTCAGTACTCAATTAAAAGATATGAGAATGCAAAAGGTCAACTGTCACATATGACCATAATAAAGACTGACAGTGACTTAAAGAAGGAATCAGACTTCACCAAAGGTCAGACTTTAGCGTGAGGTACCTTGTCTATGAGCAGAATTTCTTCTTACTGTATTTTATTGCTTTCAGTGGATCAAAGGCATGCTTTTTTAAGAAAGAAAAAACAGATTTTCCTGTGTGTGTGAACGCAGACACTCCACACATTGAATTATTTAAATAGTAACCAAGCAACCATTCAAGGGCCAGCTGGTTTTATTATGATTATTATGGTCAAATAGTCATTGTCAGTTGCAATAAAAGAATGTGACAAGCAAGTAAACACTAAAAGGTAAAAATTCTTTTTAATACATAAAGATGAATACTTTTAATGTAAAAGAATATCTCTGGGAATTCAAAGCCTTGTTGCCTTCATTTCCTTCACTTTGCATCCCCAGAGGAGTGTAGGAGTCAGATGCGATCTCTGTCTTACTAGAGAATATAACATGTAGAAGGACATCTTTTCTTTCCTGTAAAAAAATTCTTAATTAGCTCAAGCAGAGACACAGCAGCTTCCTCTTTTGAGTGCTTCCGCCTTATAACAGGCCAACCATCAAAGCAGTAATTTCCCCAAGTAACTTAAGAAGGAGCACTGGGCTGAGAATTTTACCTCCTTTATCTTAGATAAATCCATTCAATATGCAAACCCTCACCTATTATCTGAACCACACTTCTTCCCATTGAAACCAAGCTTGAATCTCACGGATCTATGCTCATGAAAACTTTATTCACAAGCTTGTGATTAAACACCGGGCCCTACTACTTACACGGTGTGAGAAAACAGAAGTCTTCTCTGATCCAGCAGGAAAGTGTGGCCTTTATTCACATTTACTCTGTTCTACAAAGATTGAAAACAGTTCAAGGTGGGCAGTCTGGTGAAGTTTTCACAAGGTAGTTTGAGCTTAAAACGTACAAGCAAGAAGTAATAGAGGTGGGGACAGAAAGAGATGTGTTTCTGTGATAACATCAGGGAGAGGTTAGAAGATCAAAGTCTTTTTTGACAGTTTTACAATGCTCTGCACTGTGACTGATCCACCATGACATCGGTCCACTTGTATGTAAAACTAAGCTATGGGGTGGGAAGCCCCAAAGTAAGACGGTGCTGCTTTCCATTAATGTTCTTTGTCGCGCTTGCATTTGACCTTGGACAGTGGGTATCGTCAGGCCACAGGTAATCTGATGCGGAACGGGAAGTAAAAAATTTGAACATGGCTGTTTCCACTGCGTCTGATGTTCCATGCTCATCCGATCAATGGAGTATGCATTCAGAGGTCCCTGAGGTGTCACCAACGGCAAGCAGCACAGGGGCCCCTTATGGGCTGCTGCTGTAGCCGCTGGCTCGGCAGGCTTGTGCCACTGGACTACTGGGCAAAATGATGAGACCCCCCCCCCACCCCCCCCACCCCCGCGTGGACGCCAGGCCACAAAGGATACCCCCAACACCACCGCACCAGACCTCACACATCCCAACCACATATGCATCTCACACGTAACTTTGTATAGACATG
>JAODKE010000002.1:23636006-23651826 GCA_026779605.1 Mormyrus hasselquistii
GTGGGCGGTTTAGTCGCGCGCCCCGGCGGGCCGGGGCACGAGCAGAAAGCGGCAAAACAATGCGACCCCCCCCCCCCCCCCCCCCCGAGGTTGTATATGTTTGCATACAATAGCCCCCCATATCCATGGACCATGAACCATCCATGGACCTCATATATAATGTGATTTTTATGCACTTACATATAGTAAAGTTTAATTGATATACGCCCAGTAAGACATTACCAACATTAATTAAATACACAAATAATACAATACATTGTATATTGTGATTCAGTACTGTATAGTACTGTTCTCTTTCGAATAAAAGGGATTCTGACGTTTGAGGTTATTTCTCAAAACATGACATGGCAATGGAAAAAATATGCATCACAGAGTGACGGTGCAATGAAAATTATGCTTTTTTTAAATAGCCCTCAAAGGATGAAGGAACAATGAAAACCATAGGCTGCACATTTTACAATGAAAAATATTGTACCTATACATAGACTTTAATGAGAAAAATTTATTTATTAAAAAATATCTTAGCTTACCGTGGGTACTCACCGGCTGGCAGCCTGTACTTGCTTGGCACACGGTTTGAAGTTTTTTTGGGAAGATTCTGGAAATTTTTTTTTTCGATCTGTTGTAAACCACAGAAAACTGAAACCGCGGATACTGAAACCACGGATAGTGAAACCGTGGTTACTGAAATCGCGGATACTGAAATCGCGGATATAGCGGCCCCACAGCAGCTTTATATCACCTCTGAAAAACCACAATGGGTCAAATGTCAAGGGCGGAATGAGGGGGAACCGGCAACAACGAAAAATAAGATAATTACTTTCAAAAGAAATGAAAGCGCAGATGCTGAGATGATGTCATCTATTTCCGTCGGCCTTCATTGATTGCTTGATGCTGGCTGCTATGTTCACCGTGCTAGAAACCAAACCTCACTGACGAATCGAACTAAACCTTAACATAATTGCAGCAGAAGTATCTAAGGTGCGGTGTCTGAGCGAGTGAATGAGTGAGTTTGCGTGAATGTGTGTACCTGTGTAATAGGTGCATGCACTAATCTGCACGTCAGGCTGGGAATTGGGGATAAATTGAAGCTGTGCGGTTTTTACCTCTTCAAAATAAGTTTGACATTTATGTTGCCATGCAGGTGCATCTTTGCAATTCTACATTTTTTCAATCTTTTATTTATAATTCTATTCCCACTTATGTGTGGAAGAAGGTATGCCAGACATATTTTTCAAATAAATATTACATGGCCTTTGTTAGTAAAAAATTAGAACCCCAGCAGTACCGCAAGTCAGTCATCTGCAAATGCATAGAGATATTTTGCTTGATTTATAAAAATGCAGAGATTTCTGTACCTTGTTTATAAATTAAATATGAGCAGGAGGGGAGAAAATGTAGGCTGACTCTGTAAGCACACATTTCTCAGCTGTCAAGGGCTAATCGATAGAGGGTTACATTAAAAGCCTTTTCTTCTCGAGTCTGTTGTGCTAGTAATTGTGTTTTTTTTTTTGGAAACAAGTTCAATGTATACTTATTCAATGTGATATGATACATATTAATTGAATGTTTATTAACTGGAAAACAAGACTAAAAACTATGTGCCATATTAAATCTTGAAAAAGCCAATTGAAAATGCCAATTTGATTGCCAGTCCGGTCCTGGTATGCATATGTTTTTCCAACGAAATAACGCTGCAGTTAAATATAGGATTAATTAAGAATCCAAGTGTTAATCTACACTCAATCATATTAATCAGAAAACTAAGTTATTAAATCATCCCTGGTATTACCAAATCCCCTAAATACCACTTCATCACCCGCTATTATTGTTGTGAAGACAAGACACTTTTGTAAAACGATCATTAGTCTGTGGTCACTCTATAGTTGTGCCTATCACGTTGAAATGAGTAGGGGTGATATACACAGGTCAACTTCTTGAGCAATGATGCCTGGTAATGCTGCTGCCTAATGCTCGGGCACTTTGACATTAATACTGGGCATCAGATTTCGGTTTGATAAGCTCTGCACAGCAGCGGGCACCGTTTTGCTATCGTCCGGATCCAGATGAGCTGTCCTTTGTCTCGCCTAGTTGGCAATCGCCCGGCAGCATCGATCAAGAAGTTGTCTTTTGTGCCATCAGCTTCTGGCTGGGAAATAGGCAGGGAAATAATGACTGCAAGCCATTAATAAATGTAAGCCATTTAGAGGTAAATGGCAAAACTTCAGAAAATTATGCTTAACGAAAGTGGGCATTTTGCAGCCACATTTTCCACGGCTATACTGAAGCGGAACTACTAAACTTTATGACATTTTCAAGATAACACAAAACACACCCAAAAGATACATGTATCATTATAAACTTTAATTAAACAAATAAACACATTTAACCCACACCAAGAGCTGTTCACGGGTGGATGCATGATGAATTTAAGTCGAAATGTAAAACCACTGCTAGAGTGGTGAATGAGGAACAAATTGCATTAAAAGGCTGACAAACTGTTGAGGTAGTGTAAGCTCATGCCATATAAAATGTGATAGTTTTCCTGGCCAAAACCATCATCCTTGTTATTACCCAAACAGGCCTGTCTAGAAAGAAATGTAAATAAAAAATATGAAGAAAGTAAAATAGAATCATTCTTCAGAGATGTACGTATTTCATCAAATTCCAAATGGATTTTAAATAGCCCTTCCAACCACAAAATTCAAAGCAGCAGGCAATTCATATATACAGGTTTCTGTTCTGCGGCCGTTCTTTGGATGAGTATAGGCCAATTTAGGATTAAAGTTTATATTTAACAAGGCAGCACAGAGGCAGATTGTGCATTCAGGGGTAACTTCCCCTCGATTATGCATGCCTGTCAATTTTATTTTTCCAGGGCATTTGAGTCCCACAAAAGTTAGTTTAAGCCTTTATCAAGCTTGTATTTCAGGGCATGCAGACACTATTGTTTATTAACCCAAAACCAAGACTCCAGAGTGTGTCTTGTGTGTGATAAGACTTAGCTGGTAGACGACATATTCTGTTGAAACTGTTAATGCATGCGAGATGGTCAAAACCTATTTGAATTTCATTATCCCTCCTTCATGACTGACATTTCCAAGTAAAGGTTTTTGAAACATTCGAAATGATGATGTTTCATCCTGGATTCCTCACTGCAATCAGATTCTTGAAGTGCCACAATAAAAAAGAGAGACACTATGTTTAAGGCTCTCATTTCAGTGGCAGCCCTCCTAAATGTTATCAGCAAGTATTGATATATGACACTGCCTTGGCGTTCTCATATTCAAGCTAATGGTTCTAGGCTTTGTTTCAAAACAAGTGGGACGACACAAGGGCGCTCAACATGGATGAACCGAATTACATCGATCAGCAAAAGCTGGCAATGCATAATTGTCATTGAATGGATTTAATAAATGAGGAGCTGATGTGCCATTATTTGTTTCATTTATTACTCCACATTATGTGCAGACCTTGTTAATATGTGTGATGAATTGGATAGCCATGCAGTCTAAGTTCCCTGAAGAGGCAGAGAAACTATGCTGCTGTCATTACATTCTTATTGATAGACTAAACAAACAAATAGACAAACAGATAAATAAACGTAGACCACATCTGTCATGCCCTCCTCGTCCGATCCTTCCGTGTGCCACGCCCATCCGCTACCTCGTGTGGAATCCCCCTAATACCAGTATGTTTCCCCAGTCCGGTCAGTAACGTTATGCTGTAGTTCTATGTTCCTGTGTGCTTTACCCTTATCAAATCCCGTGTTCACCCGACTCCCGTGTTCCTGCTCGTGTTTTACTGCTCTGTGTGCTGCGACAACATCACGAGTGACTGACATGACATGCATGGGTGTTCTCTGCTTTATGCCTCCCTGTGCTCGGTAAGTGGCATAGAATATGGATGGATGGATGGAAGGACCAGGTGCTACTTTTGCCGTTAAGTAAATATTAGATTTTCACAGTAATATATGATAAATAATGCGGCTTTTGCACAATTTATTAAGACACTGTGTCACGTCACGTGATCATTGTTGCCCAGTGCTTTTTGCACAATGGCAAAAGAAATCTGTGCATAGTGTCCATGTGGCACATACGCAAACAGTGGAGAGGCCAGTGGAATAATCTGAAGTTATGCGCTGCAAGCCAGACTGTGAACCTCTGAAGCTCAACTGCACCTCAATTTCAAATTTGCTTTGAGTGCATTAATTGGGCAACCCAGGGTTGTGCAGAGAAACATGTTCTGCAATTAGAGCCAGCCCAGCTCCCTTTCCCCCCTGGATGAACCGATAACGTGATACTGCAGTGGAACAGCTAACACCTGTTAATTGGATTGTTTCGCTTTTAACCTCCTGCTTCCGAAGGCGACTCTGCTGAAAGCAGTAATGAATGCTGGAGAGCAGGACTCATTTGCATCTGCAAACCTCAGACGCACATGCTCTCGCATGACACCGGCTTTCTGCAAGTTTGCCCCGGTAACATGTATTTATCACCTGTGTGTGCCTTTCTCCCACTCGTAATATTAGTTATCCGGAGCAGCAATGATTGGGCTAATTTATCAAAGAATTGTTTCTTCTCTACAGAACGTGTCATCTTTCACACCTTAAAAAACCCTTCCCTTTTCATTGGACGTCCAATGCCCCATCCATGCAAGCAATTTCATTTTATTCATTTTTTTATAAGCCAAAAAGGAATCGATACACACAACTGAGAGAGAGTTTTACTTAAATGGGCTCAACTGTCTTTGTTTGCTGTCACCATATTCTTCCCTTTTACACTCAAGAACTTTATCAGGTGATCTTTTTTGTTGGCTGGGCCATGTTAGTTACCTCCAACTGTTCATTGGTTGCTCAAAACGTTTTTGAAATGTTGTAGCAATGCAATGGAACGGCAGAGATCATTTATCTGCATGCCCTTGGCTCAAGGCACTTGGCTGAAGATGTCCAAACCACAAAATTCACGACTTGGCAATTTACAGAATGTTCCTTGTAGCCAACAATGGGTCAGTGGCTGAGTTCTTTTTGGCTACCTTCTGAATGTGTGTGGTATATTAAAATCACCCATCTTCCACATTAAATATGATTCATAGCTTAATGTCTACATACCGATTGATTAGAAGAACAAAGTGATGGCTGCATATGACAATGAACCTACCTGAACTGCATGTTTTATAGGTTATAATTATATTATTGCTATGGGCAGATTTATACTCCTAGTAAATGCTGTATTTTTTTACCAATACGTAAAATAATAGAGTATTATATAATAGAGTACAGAAAATGGATGGATGGTTAAATACCCATAAACGTTTTATTTATTTATTTTTATTAATTTCTAGATCGAATCATAATTTTCAGAGGTTCAACAACAACAAATTTATTTTTGTATAGTGCATTATCACAACATTACATCGTCTAAGAGCGCTTTACAGCATCCCCACCCAAAGCCCCCAGTGAGTAAGCCATAGGCGACAGCGGCAAGAAAAAACTCCCTAGAAGGAAGAAACCTTGGGAGGGACCAGACTCAAAGGGGGATTCCAGCCTCCAGGGGCAGCAGGGAGAGTCAAATCGGAGAGATGGCTCAGGAAACAAACAAACAAACAAACAAACAAACAAGCAAACAACTACACTCATAAATAAAAGCATTGATTTTCAATATCCATCAATATAATGTTTTCATCCACACTAATTGTTAACATTGTACAATAACTTGTCACATATACAAGTTCCTTTTGGGTGGAACTGTGTCCATGAAAATCAGCGTATAAAACCACATAGTAAAAGAGCCTGTCATATCACAGGAACAGTTACATTACATTTATATATCAGGCACCTTGGCCCAAAGCAGCATACAAATGATGAAAGCTTGGGGTCAGACAGCACCCCGTACAACAAGAGCAGTTTAGGCCAAGGGCCTCATTGTTCGAGGGCGTGACAGCAAGATGATTATTCTGCCAGCCACTGGATTTGAACCCATGACCTCCAAAACAAAGGCACAGATTCCATAACCCCAGCTCACTCAGATGTTCTGAACAAAGAGAACAACAGCAAAAGAACGAAACAAGGAGAAAGGTGGACATTTAATTCATGCAAGGTCTTTCATCTGCAAAGAGAATAGCAGGCTGTTTCTGTGCTGGTTTTTACTTGTTAATCACATATGCATATTGACCAGGCATAGCTCTAACCACAAGCCATTATTTCTTTTTACTCTGAGGTGAAACAATTTCATCAGCAAAAAAACATCTATATCACGTAACATAGCAATTAATCCAGGAGTGAGAGTGCCATTTGCCATTGCACGTTACCATTGGAGACCGAAGTATGGCGATCACAGAAGGGCTCACCTCTATTCTGCAGACTGCCAGGCTGAAATGCTAAGGGATCCATATCTAAGAATATTTTAAACCTTCCTCTTATGTTTGAGAACCTTTGGGTGACACTGGACAGGAGATTTTTATACAAAGAGAGCACATCAGCTTGTTCAAACTATAAGCTTGTCACCTTGCGAGAGGTACGGAGAATGGAATTTGGGCAGCAAATACACGAAGAGACAGAATATTGATTTAGTTTCCCTGGCTGGGAGAAAGACTAACGTGTTTGCACATGTGTGCAGGAGCTTGTTTGTGTGCGTGTTTGGCTGCGTCAATAGCTGCATAAGAAGGTGGACAGAAAAGATGCTTTAATGTCGGTTTGTAATTTTAAGTTAAATTTACCCTTAAAGTTAACGATGGGCTGGTGCCCCATCCTGGGTAACTCCCTGCTTTGCACCTATTATTTCTGGGCCAGGCTCTGCATGACCCCGCATAGGACAAGTAGCTAAAGGGAATGAATGAATGAATGAATGGATGAATATTGAATAGGATTATAAAAAGAAAAAGAATCAACATCTGCATTTATCGATTAGATAGTCTGATGGAGGATGGATGGATGTGATAATAATCCTGAAGTTAATAAATACAAAGTAACAATGTATCTGTTATAAAATGTGGATACAACTATGTTTTTTATTTTGTTATGTGCAGGTACAGACTGGTTAAATTTAACATTTAAATACATAATTTAACCATAAGCACCAGCTATGGTGTTTTATCTGTATTTTACATGCTGGTACAATAGGGTGTTGTAAATCAAACGCAGGCTGTGTGGATCAGTGTCTGAAGGCTATTCAATGCCGTTATAAACATGCATGAAATATATTTTGGCTTTCATTTCTTTGATCACATACAAAAGAGATAATGTGAGAGATTCACAGGGATTTTTTCGTCAGTGCATGAGCTTTTTTTAGAGGTTCAATAAGAAAAGAACTGGCTGTTAAAAGTGAACAAGGGCGAAAGATTTAACTATTAGCAGAGAATTTAAAATAATAGAATATATTAGTTCTCTGTTTTGAATCTTTGAGTTCCTATTGAGCTGTTGATGTTTATGGTTCTAAATAGGAAGCTGCCCCTAATGCAAACTGAGTATTAAATAGATAAAAATATAAAATAACTATTCTGCGCATCTTCGAATAAATTTCCATATAAGGTGGGTTCAAAGTAAATAACATGATTTTGTTCATTTCAGCGTGTAGCTTTGAGACTAATACTTCTGCCAACTGAGTGGTGGACAACAGGAACTCATTACAGATGACTTTTCCTCCTGGGCTCCCTGTGCTCTAGATGTTCATTTTCACTTCCCATTTGTTTGATAACAAATGGAAGTTCAAAGCCCAGCTGAGAGATCATGCCATTAATGCCCTCCTCCAACCCCCCAGCCCTGAGTCTTTAGCGGGTTGGAGAGCACCAGGTTGGCGCTGTGAGATCTTCCAGCTGCTACGCCCCGGGGTCCCCGTGTTCTTCACCTCAGAACCAAAATCTAAATTTCCCAAAATGCAAAAAAGAGTAATTTCCTTCTTCACCAAAATAGTACCTCATCATGCTGACATTTTCATACAAATCTGTGACTGTAATCAAAAAGCTAAAGTCTTGAATGGAGTCCCCACAAAGAAATAGCTACCTAATCTGTGTGTGCATGGAGTTTTTATGTTCCACCAGCGATATGTGTTTTTTATTTTTTTTAATCCAGGTACTCCAGTTTCCTGATACAGGACAAAGACATGCAGGCAAGCATACTGGAGTATCTAAATTCCCTATAATGTATGACAGCGTTTATGTACTTTGTGATTGGCTAGCATCTTGTCCAGGATATACCTACACCCTGGGATTGACTCTAGAACCACCCCCCCCACCCCTAATCTTGACCATTAAGCAGTTGGTTGATGTTTATATTGTATGGAAGCTAAGTTAATAATGAAATAAATTAAGAAAAGGGACAAACCGGCTGTTTTAACCATACCTAACTATTCCTCCACATTTGCTCACTGCAAAGAAATGGATAGAAAAAAAAAATCAAAAACCTTTGAAGTTTATGTTCTAACAAGGTTAATCTTCAGGATCTTTGTCATTGTGACAATAGAGCTGTCAGCCTATTTTAAAAATCTAAATTGATCCCTGATCCCTTAAATACCTCGCTAATAGAAAAATCTCAAGGACGCTGGGGAAAAGAAAAAAAGCAGGCTGATTAGATTGTCTTCATTTACTTAACTTCGTGTTAATGTTTCAATTAGAGTGTCCTGGGGCCAGCGTAGGGTTAAAATTGGAACTGGGGAGAATTAGTCCCTCTGATGAATAGGAGGAAATGAGGATTTTATCTCCTGTGTACAAGAGATATCTCTTTCATACAGTTCATCACTGCCACTTCCGCCCTCATTTGTGTCGGTGCCATTCAAATGGACTGTCTGCAAAGTTCTGCCACACTGTATCGGCGGCGTCAGACCTGTGGAGTGCGCGCGCGCTGCATTCCACCACGGCACGCGCATTTATCAGCCCGTCCGCACCTCGGGCATCTCCTGCTCCCTCGCACCCTGCCCCCCTCGCGCTCCCTCAGCCTCCGTCATGAGGGAGAGGGGACGCTGCGGCTTATTAAAAACCTATCAATACGCAGCACTGCCACGGCAGTAATGGCCAGGAATCCCTTTCAGTCTAGTCCCGGCTTTAGTCTCCATTTTCGGCTAATGAGAGTCATCCCTCAGCATCTCTTTGGGCTAAATCACCTTTATTTGTATCTGCCTGCTCGCGCTGTGGGTAATTTATGGTGGCCTGTACCATGGGAGACATATTATGGGGCCCGGAGGGCTGTGTTTACGGGGTGGTTCAGTTGCGTGATGGGCCCACAGCGAGCCCTTAATTGTTCTCTGCAGGATCCCCGACGATAAAAGGAAGCATCGCAGCTGATGAGGCATTGTTTTCCGGGCAGTTTAGCTTGAACACTAAATTTCGTGAAGGACAACCTTGAAGCCGCGACCCGAAGACCCGGGGAGGCCCAGAGCTGAGGGACTCAGATTGGCCGTCGCCCCCTGGATCAGGTGACTATGCGGGTGCTTTCTTGATGCCGTGTGGACAGTAAGAAGCGTATTCATGCCATCTTCGAGAACTAAAGCAGGTATTATCCTACAGCGATAATCGGGTTGCTACAGATTGTGGAGCAATCAAATAAAACAGATTAACTGAGCGAAAATGGATCTGAGCTTTAGAAAAAAAGCTGGCAACATTTACATATTTAAATGAATTGTAAATTATAATAAATAATAATTAGTGGACACCTGGTATTGCAGTTGTTGATGTTGCCTTGCAAATGTCTTAATTCCATATTAAGGAACTTTTCATGAAAGCAATTCAGATTTCCAGATTTATCTATTGAATTCTGTATATGAATTCAGGAACGTTATCTAGGCTTACTTAATTAAGAGTGAACTCACAAATCCTGAAGCACAAATGCCAAAAAGCATGAAAATAAATTCAGCTGTTTCTTCTGTCTACTGATTCGGTGTGTATGTGCACCTTCAGGGTAGATCTGCTCTGCTCTAGAAGAACACAGTGCCAGTTGCTCGTCCACAGACTCCATCTGGAAGTGAATAATTCGCAGGAGTAGGCAGCAGGAAGCTCTGCATGGCCAGATGAGGAGTTGGGTACGACATGGAGAAAGATAGCATATATATATATATATGCTATCTTCACGGACATTCCAAGACTAAAGCAGGTATCATCTTAGAGCTATAATATATATAAATATATTTATTTTTGTTGTATCTTTGATTTGAACAGTCTGGGCATTTTGTTCTGTCTGGACTTTTGTTTGGTACTTAGATCCAGTACAATGGCGACAGATATTCACTGACATTTGCAAATCTTCATCCTGAATGCTAGGAGAGTTACATTACCAAGTGAGAATGGCATCCTGTACTTCAGCAAAGTGAGGGCCAGTAACTAAGCAAAATAGGTAATGCGACATTAAAAATTTAAAAGGAAAGATTGGCACACTTAGACAAGATGGGTGTGTTGTTGAGGATAACTCTAGCAGACTCCATGGTCTATAATTGAATCAGCACGATGACTCCCTGGGAGAAGAGTGCTTGTGGGGGGGGGGGGGGGGGAACAGAAGTATGTGTGGATTAAAACAGGCAAGAATTACAGGTTGCCAGGTCTCCATAGTCTGTTTGCAATAAGCACTACCAACAAGCAGTCATTGTAGTCATCAGCTGTCATAGAACTGCCGCAGCCGAGGGGCTAGACTAAGGCAGAAATTCTGGCAAGAGATACAGTCATTTATATTCAGTCTAAAAAAGCATGCAATGCAATTCCACTGGCAGATGCTAGCTATATATCTATATTTGCAAAAAAGCTAAGTGATGCACCTCAATTACATACAAAGTACAAAATTCTCTATCTCTACGCATTCTGCAAGTGACACTAAGGTTAGCTTTTGCTTCTGATAGGAATTGGTTTTGTTACTCTAAAACATGGATTAAAAATGGTAAAATTAACGTGCATGTATCACAAACGTGCAACACGTCCCCAGACTCTCTCGTTTGATGAGGAAAGGCCGTTGAGCTCAAGACATTGGGCATGAAACACCAGGGGGCAGCATTGCGCCACAAGGCTGTCATCAGAAGTGGTGGTTGAACTCAACATGAGCCAAGAAATGGGTCTTGTATGGGCAGTGATGAAGTTAGCAATCTATCAGTCACGACACATTAGCAGTATGAATGTGGAAAACAGGTTAAGCTGACATTGCGAGTCAGCTTACTGAGATATATTCTGTTGTAACATCACTGGCTTGTCCTCGGAATGCCATGGTCGCTGCACAGTCTGTCTGTTTTATTTAATACTGCATAATGAGATGATGGAAGAGCAGTTTACCGACTCTCTATTACCCTGGATGGTTACACCAAATATCATATGCACATTAGGAAAAAAGAAAAAAAAAAAAAAAAAAAAAAAAAAAGCAGGGTTATATTGAGGTTCACTTATCATTTATATTATAAGGAATTAACAGCATAAACAATAAACACAATCCAGTCAGGTTATATTATTATTACTGTATATATTAAACTACAACTAAAATAAAACTAAAAAAAAAAACTGATTGATAAATTCCAGTATTCTAGCCTATACATAAATGTAACAAGACCTTGCTGACAATAGACAGATTTTACTTAAACATAGCATTTTGTTTCCAGGCGCTGTAATAGGCACTACATTTGTCAAGAGTTGTTTGGAAAATGTATTTAATTACAGTTAAAGTCCCAAGATCTAAGCATTTCAGTTCAACACAATCCAACACGGGGCTCCCAGAATGCTCTGGGTTTATTTGAAAGCCTTCTATAGATAAAGTATGTGGCGCAATGACTGCTGCAGAGATCACAAATCCGATCTCAAGGATGTAAACTCGCCAAAAGCATTAATGAATCCCCAAATGGAGTGTTTGGGCATGAATGCTGATGAGGCCTTTCACAGTACTTCCTTGGGGCCCGATGTACCCCAGTGAATGTCACACAAAGGAATGGATGAAACGTGCACATACACATTCATCGCTCCCCTAGACAGGCAGCCTCAAAAAAAAAAAAAAAAAGATTCCACTTTTATTGACCCATATATCCAATTTGCATAAGGGATTTATGGATGTCAGAAATCAACTTTACAGACCATGAGAGATAAATATTATATGTCTTTTCAGATATATTTACCTTATTTTCCATGCTCAGTATGCTTTCTTACTGTTTGAGTTATTAAAATACAATTTACTGCTACATTATACATCGGTTTTATAAATTTAAATATCTTAAAGATCTGATTGAGATTTATCCTCCGGTCATTAGGTTCGTATGAATTCCTGAGCGAACGAATTATCATCAGTTGGAACTCGTTAGCGCTTGGAGCTGAGATGTTAGGCCTCCTTGTGTTTCAGAAAGGAAGGTTTGGGAGCCGTATGACCTTGATGTGATTTTCTGACCCCCGTTTCCTTCACAGCAGCCACACGCCCCCACACCCAGTCCCCCCCTAATTTGCCCTTGACAAGTCCCTGACTAAGCCTGGCAGTCTCCGGGGTTGTGAGGGTGGTGCTGTCTCACTAGCAGAAGAAGAGACGCGAGCGCACATACAGATGAATAGGTCGCTCACTGGGCCACTATTTATCTGATAGCACACGAATCTGGGTAATCAAAAAGACAATTGGAGGAAAGTACCTTTACACAAGCAATCTGTTAGGTCTATTCAAGGTGGCACGGCCTTCTGGAAACTGCAACAAATGAGTGATGATGGACAAGCAAATTGTTGCAGTTCAAAGTAAACATGGTGAGAACAATGATGACAAATGAGGGGCAATTGTTCAGAAAGGGGGTTTCCAGCCACACAGAATGCACGTGTATAGTAGTGTGTGTGTGTGTGCGCGTGGATTACGCTATATTACATTGTGGTGACCAAATATTTCCCATAATGTAATAATGACGTGATTTTTCAGGCCCCCACAAATATCTGTGAAGTAAAAATGCCAAAAGTCTAGCATTTCATTTGGTTACTTATGGTTAAAGTTAGGGCTGGGTAGGGGTTAAGGTCATCTTGCTGGGATTAGTTTTCCCCATAGAAATGAAAGGAGTCCCCATAAAGATATAATCACAAACCTGTGTGTGTGTGTGTGTGTGTGTGTGTGTGGGCATAGATGCTCGGCTGACGCTGACATTCTTGAGAATAGATTGCAAGTCATTGAGTGATTGAGATTTCCAATCACATCTAATGCACTCATGGATACTTTGAGAGTTCAATCTACTGACCGAGACACGATCTCTCAGCACATTTAATTCCCTTAAAAAAGCTTTAAGGAATATGAGATAATAAATTACATTGCATGAGGTAAATGCATAATGATTTAATGGGAAATCACTGCTATTATTGCTCTCTGGTCTATTATTTCATTTAGGCAGATAATTAAATTTAATTATTCAGCTTTTGTCCTGTAATCTGATTTCTTCTGGATTCTTCATGTAAATCTTCTGGATGCATTTCCAAATCTTGCATTCTGAGACCACACCTGACCCCAGGTTCACGATCCCGGTTGATAATGCAATTTGCAGTACAAATCCAGGAAGTTACGACTCCAGTCTCAAAGCACATAATTTGCAGTGCACAGCTGCAACGACAGGCACATATTCAGCCGCACGCATAGGAGAAACACAATGCGCGAGAGCAGCTACCAGACTCCATAATGAAATGAATGGATGAGAAATTAAATATTAACCAATAAGTGTGCAGGATGGAATATGGGAAGGTAATTAGTAGCGGAACCTCTGTCAAAGCTGTCCCTGTATGTGTGCCTTGTAAAGTGAATACATCCCAAGTGAAAATTCATAGCAGTTATTATAGAAAAACCATCAAGTTGTTAGAGCTGTCAGGCATTTGGCTTTAAAATATTTAATAGAGCCTTTTACAGCTTTAGGGTGTTCCATAACAAGAAATGTCCCTTGAAGGTTGCGGTGGCTTCCAGCTAGGTAGCTCTGGGGACATGCTAATATCCAAAAGATAATGAGAAATTACTTATCAAACCTGCGGCATCAGTCACCAGCCTCCCATTTCAGTCCAATTTTACATGTCACAACTTAATTCCGAAGAGGCAGAGGGTTTCAGACAGTAATTTCCGATCCCCCAGGAATATAGAAGAATAACTTCATTCTAGCACAAAAATTAGATGTGGGCTGAGATATACTGTTATGCCGTGCAGAGAGATGTTACTTTGCATATTTTTTTCCCCAAGCTTCAAATTGCGCTACTTTAAATCTGATTGGGTCAACATGCTCTTCCCTTTATTGTTTCATATTTTATGTTTTCACATGCAGCCGTTTTGCGGGCCAGTGACGGCGGCCCTTCCCCTGACCCTTACAATCTCTCGCCGCTCTGACGTCTCGCTGATCTCCACACACGCAGACTCCACCTCGCTTCTGTCGCTAGATCCCTGATTAATGGGCTTCAACTAGGATGCAACATTTCTTTGCTTTGAAGCTGGAGATCCATATTTTCTATAAAGGCAGCATGCAGTGGGAAGACAGAGGAGGGCATATGGGCCCAGACAGGATGCAGGAAGGCTGACATTTCTCCCACTCTCTCAGATGCTTCAGTTCAATCAGTCTGCGCCACAGAAGCTGTTGTGGAACACCTTTGAAACCAGAGTGCCCAATAGTCTTGACTGTGAACGATTTCTTTTAAAGATCCAAGGAGTCACAGTTACACAAGGCATACACTCTCTGATTTGTCTTGCATTCACTATTAATGCAACCATCTGGTGATGCAGAACTACTGAAGTAGTAACCAACAAAAACACTGGGATTGGCGATCATTAATATCTTTTAAACCCCCAAAACAAGTAAAAGCAACTTGAAGTGAGCATCCTTATAAATATAAAAATTACAGAGAAATTAAATAAATGTTGCAACTATTGTATTTTTGTCAAGATGAAATGTACGCATTGCCTGCAGTAATATACACAATTGCACAGCATTTTTAATATCTTGCTCTCCAGCTGGATATAAAAAAAGAAAATTAAACAGTGAGCAATTTTTACGGTAACTTAATTTAAATTGTCATTAAAATTAACATCTTCAGCATTAAATCTGAGAATAAAAATGCAAACCATCCGTATTTCTTTTGGGAATTTAATAATACAGGGTTGCAAGCATATGACAGAGACATATGGTGCAGCACAGCTACCTATAGAAGTATTATGCTGCCCAAAAGTGATAAACATTCTTCTCAAATGGAAAATCATTAAGTTCATTGTAAAAATTGGACAATGTCTCACTGGAGATCAAAAAGTGAAGTCTGTGATTGGTTTGTTGTAATGATTTAAGTTACTAAACTGATGTTCCAATAAACATGAACATTACATTATATTATAACAATTTTAATATTACAGTATTACATGAAACTAATGGTTATTTATCTACTGCAGTCAAGGTTAACTACAACAAAAAAAATTGCCTTGGGAAATCAATAAAATTTTATCTTTAATTCAGCTTGTAGATCCTCAACAAGTTTACTGCCTGTCATCGCATAAGAAATAACATTGTGTTATAATATTTTGCATCACATACTGTATTGTAGAGCAGATAACTCTAAAAAAACAGCTTTTTTATGGGTATTACAATTCCAAGTGTACAGAGTTACTGGTTTCCGTTCATTTTACAGAAATGCGAAAGAACAGCTAAACATATATTGGCCATTTTGTAAAAGTTTAGATATATTGCAGGTTGATACTGTTTTGGTCAAACACTATAAAATGAAAAGGAAAATACTGACTGAAAGAAAGACTGAAAAAAAAATCATATGGACTATTTATCATTTTAAATGATAAGACGCTATAAATAAGAAGCTAAACAAATAGGAAGTTGCAGATACTGTAAGTAACTAACTTAAGCCGCGTGTGATTTTGCCATTAGTTTGGGCGACACCATGG
>JAODKE010000002.1:23651926-23665229 GCA_026779605.1 Mormyrus hasselquistii
GGAATCGGCAAACGTACTGAGAAAGCGCAGCAGTGATCGGTAGCTCCGCCCGCCACCTGCTCCGATTAACATATATTTGCATGTTGTGAACCTGAAAACGAAAAGACAAAGTAGGAAATGAAAAGTCAAACTGGAAATTGAAAAGACAAAAAGGGTTTTTAATTTAATTTTTTTTTTTCAATTTTTCACATCTGACTCATACATGAGTGGAAAATAAAAATGCAAATGGTGCTTTTTCATTTTAATTTAAATTTTTGCAGGATTTTTGCACACAGACTTTGAAACCTAAATGGCATAGTGGAGATTGTATTTTCTTTTTATCATTTTCATTTAAATTTTCTTTTTTGCAGAAAATACCTCCCATAGTAGAAACTCCACCTCCATGGTGCATGTCAGCTCTTGTGGTTCGACGGCCGGATCATTAAAGAACTGAACAGCTTCGTTTGCACCAGCACAGTTTCAGATTTCAGTCCTTCACAGTGCCGGTGGAATCTTGCCTTCCCTTTACTGTCGTGTTCCAGAAGACCTGGAAACATCACGTTTTGCTCCACATTGCCTAAAACATGTAAATCTTAGCACAGCAACCCCCCACCACCAAACACCACCATTCTGACTACTTCCTCATTATTACTAGATTAAATTGCATGGTGATTCACACATGCAAATGAATTATGTTTAATAGCATCTTAAGGCTAAAGACTACTTACACTGAGCTGAGACAGTCATCAAGGGTCATGTTTCTTACGTCCAATAGCATGAAGAGAAGGGTCATTTAAATATTTTCATCTCTGGATGTCCACCTTAGGAATGAGACCTTATTTAATATTCTTTCACACCGTAGTTCAGCTACATTTCGCAGAAGTCGTGGGCTGCTGGCTGCTGATTTTAATCCTTTCCTATTCAGGCATTTCATTTAATAACCGAGTAAGCCAGAATTAGATTTAATCAATATTTATTTATATCCCTCTACTTGTAAAGAACTATATGACAGGGCAGTTTAGATAGTTTAGGGCTCTGTTACTTATGTCCGGAAGGTCACAAGTTCCAATGCCGTGACTGGCAAAGTAAGTACATCACCATTGGGCCCTTGGGCAAGGCCCCCAACTGCAGCGGGGATGGGTTGTTTGATCATCCTGTCTGAGCCTCACCTGTCACTTTGAACAAATGCATCAGTTAAAAAAATAAATGTAATATTGTAGCGTGTCTGTGTCAATCACATACTCATAGTGTTAGCTGCGTATAATCAGGGGGGGCTGTCTCCGATACTCCTGTTGCCAAGATTGTGATGTAGTTTAGGGACTATAAAAGGGACTGGAAACTTTTAAACAAGTTTTCAGTCTTTCAGCGTGGCGTTTTTGTGTGCATATGCTCCTGTGTGAGGCATGGCCTACAGACAAAACTTTAGTCCATTAATCCAGTTGATTCATGTTTAAGTGGCATTTCTTTTATTTAAGAGACTCCTCAGATGTTACAATATCTTGAACTTTAGCTTAATTGACTGTGTGAAATGGTACTAATGTAGCTTGCATCCTTGACTAACTCCAGATCAAAGACAGCACTTAATTGGGGATTTGACCAGCAGTAGTTGTGTGTACATATGAGGGAATGTAAGTTAGGAAAGAATGTCATACATCAGTCCCCTCCATTCTTCTTTTTATTATTATTTCTGTTAAGAATTTCAAAAGGATTTTTTTGCATTTTTTTCTCACTGTACATATTGTACTTAAATAAAACTATGCTGATAACCAGATATTTAAATATTAGATTTCTGATGTGCAAAACCATAGGTCTTTAAAATTGCTAGGAAAAAAAAAAATCTGCTTTTTTAGGACCCCAAGGTGAGAAAATGACACAATAACAATATAAAGACTGTGCCTTCATCATAGCCAGAACCACCCAGATTTGCAGGACGCAGCTTTTATAGCTGATGGTTGTGAGATTCTTTCCCCCAAACTTTCTATCCTTTCTGCTGTTCAGCGCGCCGCCAGCGCATTTATCGAACCAGGGTCACAGATTACCGAAAACACATCGCAAAGTAAGAAGCACCGGTGCTATGAAATGCCACAGAAATATAGGCCAGTACGCACAACACAGCCATGACTGTTTCTATCCTTCTTTCTGTAAATCTATCATTCATGACGATTTATAAGCCAAATTGCATTATACATTTTAAATCCAATAATTCATTTGGCCATTAAATATTTAGGTGACTCGAACGGCATAGCATTGAACCTTTTCCTAAATCGATAGAATAAATCAATACTTCCTCTGTTGACCGTGTTAAGAGCTACTGATTTGTAGTCATGCTCAGACCACGCACTCTGGCTGAGGCTGAGCCGCCCCACCTTCCAGTGAATTATGACCTCCTCCCTCCGGCTCAGTGGCTTGTAGAAAGCATAGCGGTTCACCTCCTTCTTGGTTCACCGCTGCTCATGAGTAGGAGAGGGAGGTGGGGTGGGTATTGCTCTGGCTAAAGGGACTATATTGTTCAGGTGGAAATATAACAGGCTGCATTTAATAAGCTAGTTCTCTCTAAGAGAGATAATGCAGGTGGACTTGAAATTGTGAGTGTGCAGGCCTGCTCTTCCCTTTGTGACATCGTACAGATCGCTACGCAAGGAATATACGGTCTGCAGAGGCAACACTGAACCAAAGGGAAAAACAAAGTACGTGTTTGTCATAGAATGCATCTGACCTTGAGTGAGTGCAAAGCTGTTTCAGTTGCAAAGTTTTTGACTTTTTATTAGTCATACAATAGCAGATGTGGCTAAGCCAATACAAAGTGGGCATTCATTCCTTTTTTCTGGAGGCAATTTACTACGGGGGCTGGGTGCTGTTCTGTTTTTACCGCTATAACCGTGGGCTTTATTATTGAGTCTCCCTAGGAGCCCGTGCTCACAAAGTCAGGTAATTATCTTGAAATGTTACATTTGCATTTTTCCCTAGACAAGATAAGAAAGGTTTTTCAAAACAAGAATAAAGCCAAACAAACACATATTCACACAAACGCTAGACACACTGTGAACTGACTCCTGTGCTTTAAAGACAAACATTTAAGCATGTGCAAGTGTATACATTCGTTTGATCACGTTCAGACTACAAAATAATGAGAACAACAAGCAGTGTCAACGATGGCTTCAAACAATCACTTAAACAACTGGCTTGAATAACGAAAAAAAAAAAAAAAAACTTTAAAAGACGACCGTAGTTGTTTCTTGTCAGCTTGAATCTGTTCTAATCATTGTTGCAATTCCAATTATTATAATCTGATTCCTCATATCCTAAGTTCAGTGATGTGAGGTTATGCGTGTTACTCCTTTATTTAGAATACCTCTGATAATAATAAAGCACATCCCTCAGTCACTACTCTATTTTAGTAAAATACCTAGACAACATATTGTCGGAAAATAAGTATTTTGTCATATTTCATCTTTGAAAAGTAATAATACATTCATTAATATGTTCTGAGAACACTTTTTTACACGGTATGCCATAGCCATATAAAAAAGTACTAGCAATGCAGAGTTGCCCTTGGTTCTGCAATATTTTGATTTAAAGCAAAAAGATTAGATTAGAAACTTCTAGAAAGGTGAACAAAAAGATAATTTTAATAGCACCTCCAAAGTGATTGGTTATAGAGATCACATGATTATACTCATAAGAATGTCTTAAAGTGTACTAATGTAAATATTTTTCAAAGACTGTTCATACCTGTAAATAAAATCTAAAAGAACCATCTCATTAACAAATTTAGAGGTAGGCTTTTGAACTACAAGTCCTGTTTGCACCATTGTCTAAAACATCGCCATTGGTCCAGAAAAGACAGTTCAATAATAAATGACACAGAGCCACAGTGGTACTACGGTAATTAGTGGGCTAATTGCCGATAACATACAACTTAATTCATGTGTCCCGTACTAATGAGTTTAACAATATAAATGAGTGTGAATATAACTGCATTACTTATTGGTCAAAGCTGTTCCATAACTGGTATTAGATCTCATTTGCTGATAGATTTGATGGTATTTATAAGCAAAACAATAGTAAAACTGGAAAAAAAAAATAAGGAAAAGGTTTTATACCAACAGTTACACACAAGACAGCAAAGCAGCACTTGCTATCTTCTTATAAATAATCGCCTCACAGAGTGTGTCCTCCATCCTCACCCACCGACAATCCCAAAGATCGCTAAATGCAAGAGCCCATGAGTAACTTGATTAAAATCTAATTATTTTCTGTCATTAACTCGGGGGGAAAAAAAGGTTGCACGTGCAACGTAGTGCAATGGCACGAATGTGTTCAATCTGATATTTGCATTAGAATTAAACAATTAGGATCGGAGGAATTGACCATCATTAATACTATTCCGGTTAAATTCATTTCTTACCTGCCATCTGATTTGATTAATTTCGTGCCAGCGCATGCTTTTCCTCTGCTTTGCCCTAAGCCTCCTTAAATGTAAATACATGCCTAATTTAAATTTGGAATTAAATTAAAAAGAATGGGGAAATAAAAGAAGCTGGCTAATTTGAGAAAACTTATGCATCGTTTTCTTTTACAGAATAAAGGACCTGGCCAACGTCGATGTACCTGAATTGAGTTCTTTAAAACAACAGCAACAACAAAAAAAAAATTCAAAGGAATTGAACGGGGAACACCCAACATCTGTTTCAATCTCTGTGTGAGCTGAAGGAAAAAGCTTTGATTACAGAAACATCGCTCCTCCCTTTTTTCCCTGGGGAAAATGTTTCAGTCTATTGCCGACAAGAAGTTAGCCACACAAGGGGACATAATGGCTTGTGTCTCAGGCCGAGTCCCACAATTCCATCCTGAGCCTTGACAGCAGAGCAGCGAGAGGAGTTCCATGTCAAGTCAAAACATGGCGGGGCCGGTGCCTGGTGGCCACAGGTAGGCTCAGCTGTCTACAGGGAGTGGCAATCTCCTGGTGGATTCTGAAACCAACATACTGTGGAAAAGTCGCAGGCAGTCAAAGGAAATGCTTAAAGCTATTTATCTGAGTAGTAAATATCAATTTGGCCAGAGGGAAAAAACGAAATTTAACATATGAATATATGCACATTAAGAGTAACACAATAAATACTATCAGCAATTATTTCTTTTCTTCAAATAAATGGATTGCATTGATATAGCGCTTTTCTCCTCCTACGAGCACTCAAAGCGCTTAAATAGTTAGTGGGTAAGAACAATGGCTTCAGTTCCCAAAGCTGTCCTGGGGGTACCCCAGCCATTCCATCTATTTGACCAATTTTATCACAGCCTAACGCAATTCATTAATTTAAATAGTTTAATAAGTCGATGAGATATAGATTAGCCATACCAGGCGCGCTAATGATCGAAAATGGTCAAAATTATACATGTCTGTATTGGACGGTTGCTGCAAATACTGGAGAGAACTGAAATGCCTAACGTGATACACTTTGGCAGACATAATGTCACAGTTTTACACCAACATGAAGACTTTCTAAACATCATTGCCCGACTGCCTCTCTAAGACCGTTGCAGACTACTGTACATAACGCTGATAATAAATCCACAAATAAATTACATGTCAGATGAAATGTGCAGAACAGCCATTTTTGTGCAATACTGAAATACATATCTATGACTGCAAGAATAGTTATCTAATATGGTAATACGTAAAGTTTTTAATTTCTTCTGAGAGAATTAAGAGGTTTTAAATGGAAAAAAATGCATTTTTATTTCATTATTCTGAAATTGGTCCTTGTATATATTTTATTTTTCAATTTCTGTCGACAAAAAAAAGAACTAAGGGGAAGAAAATGACTCTATAATTTGAAATTTGAAAGTGAGGTTAAAAAAAAAAAATGCGTCACTTTAGTTAGCAATCTAGGCATTTTCAATCCTTTCAGGTCTTAAGATTCACACAAATCCACTGAAGAGTATCTGACAACTCATATGGTAGAATTTGTAAATGGCCGACTATTCCTCATGGAGTAATTAAGGATAACAACTCATCCAAATCCAAGTAATTAAGCAACATTTCACAATAGGGCTCTTTGTAACGAGAACCGTTGAATGAAAAGTGATCATACCATCAGCAGCAGATGTTCGAAGGGTGTATTCACATCTCAGATACATTTATTCAGGAAGGTAATATTAACTAAAGTGATTCAGTTATAAAAGCCTTTGAAAATAAGACTTTTCTTTTGATAAAGACGAAGTGAAGCTGGAGAGACATTTCAGTTAAATATGATAGATACATTTTCACAAGATGTTCAGAAGAGTCTCAAAAATCTTTTGTCTCTTAGATGTGACTTTGCATGGGAGAAGTATGAATAACAGGTGTATAAATGTATAGAAGTGATTGCAGTCATAATGAGAGTCATTACATTTATAAAGAAAGCAAAAATAATTAGCTAGCTCGGGCAGAATGTGCAAAATGAAGACCTGGTGTTGTTTTTTTCTCTCTTTTTTGTACTGTGTTTACTTTTTTTATTCTAAGAACGTTTTTGGGAAACACTGGCAGCTTGGCATATGTGATCAGAGAGGTTCAATGTTTGAAATGTGTGTATAATAACTCCCATTGTCAATAAATAATATACTTATTACGGAGATCTCTATGTGCATGTGTATTAATTCAGACAAATATTAAAAAAAAATAGTCCTTCTTTTGAATTGTCCATATGTACATTTTTACATCTACTGGACAAAGGTGTTACCTGAGGCATAATTTAATTGTTTGGCATTCTAATGGTTGAAAATGGAATATTCATATTCATAATTACATAGAACACAAGAACTCTAACAAGTTCCCCCCCCCCCCACAATAATTAAATCTTCAAACTGGTGCCTATAAAATGGGGAAAGTGAATATGAGTCAGTAGTTATTAAAAATTTATCTGCGCATATCCTAATATAACTTTTTATATGGTTTAAATTTTTTTAGGCTTACAAAAGATATATTTCTCATTCTAATATGCTTACCCTTTTATTATTGTTTGCATGTAAATTCAGGCGCGAACAATAATTGTATTCAACACGGTGTTTATATTTTTTATTAAAATTTTGCCTTGTATTATTTCTACAATGTGTTGGGGATATTTATTAGAATTCCAGTTAGTAAGAAGATATTGCATGCAAAAAAAGCATTTTAGTATTACTGAGACCTTTATTAATTCACGTTATTACCGTGTGCATTAACACCCTGGGTTGCGGACCTGAAATCATTCACAGGTCATATGAAAGTTCTATGACGCTAAAAACTAAAAAGCAAATGTTGGGGTCTATCTTTAGCAAGCAATTCTATATTGTAAATGATGAACCTCTTTCATCCCATTCAAGGTCACAGTTCCACGTGGGGTAAAAAAAAAACTTCTTTTGACTGAAAATCAATATTGTTATTGCTCAACACCATTCAGGCATATGCTTCAGGTGGTGGATAGCATTGAAATAAAAAAGTTACCATCTTAGCAAATGCATGTTCAAGTGGATTATCTATATGACAGGTGCAAACATATACAGTAATTGCCTTTAAACAGGAACAGCAAGGAAACCCATTCTTCTAATTAAAATAAACATTTCAATTTTAAACCAATTAAGTTTAAGAAGGAAAAGTTATTTCCCAGAAGTTATCTGAAAAACGTGGTGCTCACTGCAACAAACATCCATTTGTCATCTCAGTAAATAGCAGGTTTAGCTCTTAAAAACTTGAATCCAGATTGATAGGGTCACCCATCTGACCTTCACACCCACATCTTCTCACTTGCCTCCAACCTAACATGCGTTGAATCTTAAATTTCCCTGAAATACTCTCAAACATATTAAGCTTCCAATTAAAAATTTTAATTGGACTGGACTTCAATTACAATAAAAGTTGCCCCTCTGCTCGAACCCCCAGAAAAGGCCATATGTAAAACGTGCTATTCCTATCATGTAAAATATCACAGATCAAAGGTATGTGACACATTTCAGTTTCAACAGTCAGGTTTGTTTGCAGATACTTTTGAAATTATCGCTTCTAAGGTAGCCGATGCAACATTAACGCCACTATCAACTGCAACAGAAGCTTTAATCCATAAACGTGCCAAGCAAGTCATTATGGCGGCATAACTTCATTAAATGACCACTTTTATCCCACGCAAATGGGAAGAAATGACACTGTAATCTTTACATTAAATGACAATTTCATTTAATTAACATCAAAATGTATGTCACAGTACAGAATTGTGGTTTTCCAGCAATGTCTAAACTTTATTCAATTAGGACTTTGAAGACCAACTAACAAGTCATATTTAAGAGGTCAGGATATGTTTGAATAAAGTTGCAGTTGAATTCATTCATGAATTGGATTCATCTTTAGATAGCAAATAGTAGTCCACACAAAATTTATTTTAATATATCTTCAGTGATATTTTTTAATTATGTGTTCACAAATTCAGGTGTATGGTTGGCCCAGCACAAAACAGCCTTATCAACCTTATGTTTAACTGGAGTAGTGTAATGTCCAAAATAAATCTCAATTAATACAAGGTACATATCAGTCAAATGGTAGTTGTGTTAGAATCGAGTAGAACTAGAGCTCAGGCAGTTCAAAAAAAAGGGCAAAATATACAGTCAAAAATGCGTAGACATCAGTTTGACCAAAATACTGCAACTGATCTGCTCTCTTTTACTATAATAGCTTATACTCTTCTGGGAAGGCTTTCCAATACATGGAGCATTGCTGGTAGAATCTGCTGCCATTCAGGTTGGGTAGTGAAATTTGGTGATTAGGTCCCTTTTAGCATAACTGAATTTGCTCCCAAATGATTCTGCTGCATATTGTCTAAGTTGCTCTTTGTGTTTGATTATGTGTATATGAATGCGTGTCCTGAGGTAAACTGGGATCCTGTCGCTTTTTGCTTTCTAGGTGAGACTTCAAGCTCTGTACTGAGTAAGCAGTTATGAACAATGGATGGATGGCAATAACTTTCATTGAAATTTTCTCAGTTATTAGCTTTAAACTGCTAATATTGTTATTAATATTAGTTCCTTGCAAAATTATTATTAATCTTGTTAATTTCGTGTTGCAGAAAAAATTAATTTCCCAGTATTGAATCCAGCTTGGTTCAAATGTGTCAGAGGCTATAAAACTTAATTTCTGATTAAGAAGCAGGAACAGAAACACAAATATATGCTAAGTACCTAACGACTGCTTTTAATTATGGGCTGTTTTATGAGCTATATCCTATTTTAATTTTGTAAGAAAATACAACCGCTACATATTATGTAATAATGCATTTTTAATTGAAATTCAAGCTTTTAAGTCTGAAGGCTGCCAGAAGGGGGAAAAATGCCTTAATTTTTTAATCCGTATCAGTTGCACCATGTGGAAAGAGCAACGCGTGGATTATCGAGAAGAAAAAAAAATGCACTTATAAATAAATGGTGAAGGATAATCTAAATCCATTTGTTCCAGTTAAAATGAATTTTTCTAAAGCTTAATTTTTTTTTGGAAAATTCGCCACAAGCTCACCATCACAGAAATTAACTGCAAGGTAAGATGACAGACAATGCCTGGGATCCTCAACAAGAACCACAATGTCTTCAATATGTAGCAATAGTAACTTGGTCCTGCACTGTAATACAGCAAATTGATTTGCACATGCATCATAAAGCTGTAAACCAAACTGCGGGTTTATCGCCCCAGACTTTGCCAGCTCATTCTGAATGTTGCCGTACCTCCCACAACTTTCAGATCTCTCCTCTCCCGGTCACCGACATTGGCTAAGAGGTGAAGCTAGTTCACAACATGATTGTCTAGATAAGAATATGATCATATTTACATGATGCATCAAGCCCCTTTAACATTGTTACTTTATGTTCAGATAAAATCCTTTTTATTTCTGACCTTTGTCTCCATGTGGCAGAATGAGATTTTGAACAGCAGCATTCTATACTACAGAACACCATTAAGGAAATTAACATTAACATTTAATTAAATTCTGGGCTGATCATGAAGCAACTTTAAAATTATGCTTAATAGATTTAGCATCTTTGTAAATTACAGGGATATTAATTGGAGTTTCTCTAATCATTTCTATTCTTCTCTTAGTTTTAACCAAAGTTTAATTCTGGACAAGGCTGCTGCATGGGTATGATTTGTTTCAGGCTAATTAAGCGATATCCACAGACACAGTATGAAATCAGTTTGATTGCATTTCAGGGACTGCAGAGCATCTACAGACTGGCATAATCATAGCATGTTTGGTCAGTTTAGCTCAGGCACTGACACCCGCTTGGTGTGTCTGATTGATTCAACTCAGAGGCTGCAGGGTACTTGTCAGTGTGTTTGATCAAGTCAGCTCAGGGACTGACGTTACTCGGTGTGTCTGACTGACTCAACTCAAAGGCTGCAAGGGGACTTGTCAGCACGTTTGATCAAGTCGGCTCATGGCCTCACAAAGTTCAGAATGTCTGATAGACTCAACTCAGAGGCTGCAAGGCAGTCTAAATTATGTAGAAGCTCACCTCCAGTTTAACCGGACTAAATGACTAGTCAGCAAGCTATAATCATTATCGGGTAATGCCCGGTGCTGTTATGCTGATAGTCTTGTGTGTACTAATCCCAGTCAGGAATTGTAGTAACGTCCCTACTTGGGAATCTACGTATGGAAATATGGTTATTTTGGAAAAGTGGAAATAGTCTTGTTTGCTGGGCAGGAATATCACATCAATTGCAATCCGGTTAATAACAATTAAAAAGACAAATCTATCTAAAGTGGCCGCTGACTACCCATGTATTATACCCAGTTTTCAGAATAATAAAAAAGCATAGAGTAGCACACACAGAGTAAATGGAGAGAGATGTGTCTGAAGAATGCTAAACGTTCAATGCCGTGTAGGAGCTCTGGCCAAAGTGGCCCCCGCCCCTCACTTAAACAACAGACCATGTGATAAAATAGCAGGTGAAAAAAAAAGAACGAAAGTTAACAATGGAACTATAAACATCCTGACAGCCATCTTTGCATTATTTTTCGCTCATGTTGTAGGCAGAGAGGGACGGGATTCAGAATGTCGCCGCAGTGGCCTTGTGAGCCGCTGCTCATATGTAGAGTAATTTCATGAGCATAGACTCGTCACAGCCAATTTGGCAATTCTCCTTGAGGTGAAATACGATGCAGATGCAAAGAATTCCCGGGTCATGGGCTCCTGTCAGAGCCAACTTGGCAATTCTCCGTAGGGTGAGACAAGATGCGGGCCCAAAGGGATCCCGGATCACATGTTCCTGTCAGGGCTAGGAGCAGAATACAGTGACAGGTGTCGCCTGTAGGACTTTCTGGTGTTTTATTGTCACTAGGACATATACCAAGGACACAGGGCACATCCACCGATAAGCCAAAACATTATGACCCCATGTGAAACAAATTACATGAACTGTCTTGTAAAAACGGTGCATGTGTCTAGGACTTGGATGTATTAGATGGACAGCTAACATTCAGTAACTCCTAGTTGAAATATTGAATGCAGAAGAAATGGGCAGAGATAAAGATCTGAGTGACTTTGACAAGGACCTAATCATTAAGTTCAGACAACTGGGTTAGAGCATCTATGAAACGGCAAGGCTTGTGGAGTGCTCAAGGTCAGCCTCTGCGGGTGGTCTAAGGAGGGAGAAACCACAGGCCGCCGTTAGGGTGTAGGGCAGCCAAGTCTCATCAATGTGAGATGTGGATGAAGGTTATCTCAGGGAGCACATACCGACAGAAGAGGTACAAATGGCAGATAATTTTGAGGATGATCATAGGAGTGATGTATCATGATACAGTACATAATATGAGGATTTATGCACAGGAAAGGTGGACACTTGCCCGGTGTCAGGTGAGGTGGGCAGGTTTTATTTTGGGAAAATCCAAACTCGAGGTTGACAGTCTAAATCAAATCCAGTGATAGCGAGACTATGATCCGAAACATAAGGGAAGCCTTAGGCGAGGGACAGACGAGAAAGGCGAGGAGTGCTGTTCAGCAGACGGGCGTGATGGAAATGGTGGTCTGTAGGTAGGCGGAGGTCGGGCAATGCGTGTTGTCAGGTGAGAGGGCAGGATGGGTTTCGTGGTCTGAAGGTTAGAAGGGTTAGAAGACAAGAAGGTAAACAGGCAGACAGAGAAACCAAAGCACCTGAACTCCCAGGAAAACCCGGAAGATCTTGCATCAGCCTGATGTGTCGGACTGACTGAAGTAGGCAAGATAATTAATGTACTGTCAGCTGCGGGAAGGCGTGACCGCCAAACAAGAAACACCTGCAAGGGAAACTGCAGCCAGAAGCGGACTCCGCAAATCAGAAGACCGAGACAGACTGGGATTCCCTAGGAGGCCTCAGCATTGCGATAAGGATTCTCTGTGATGTCACTGGGGGGATCTCCAAGGCCAATCCCTGACACATGGTGCGTGGAGCCCTGATTCGTATGGGGCTAAATAGCCATGGGTCAGACTTGTTGGACCAACACATCTTACGTGCTCGACATGCATCCAGCCGTCCACATGACGGAACAGAATATGGGGTTCATCGAACTGGGTGAACTTCTTCTGTTGCACCAAGGTCCAGTTCCAACACTTGTGACTGGCCTGTAGCTTTGTAGCCCCATACACAACAGGGTCTGATGACCTTTGTGTTGTGATACATTACTCCTGCGATCATCACTCTCAGTAGGCACTTATTATGGTTAACCATGAGCGCCCCACGATCCTTGCCATGATCCAGCCTGTTAAGTTAATTCTCATACTCATGGTCATTCTGTTTTTATGTGTAAATCACTGCCTTAGGATTTATCCAGGATCATCTACCTATGTTTTAAACTTGTACTTTTACCACACCCACGTGCATGGAGAAGTTTTGTTGTGTTTTTCATATATGTTAATTGCCTCTGTTGAAGTGATTGATCTGCCCCTAGTGCAGGGATATTGGTGATTCTGTCCTATGCATGGTACCATTTCCTTCCGGTGGGATCATCCCCTCCTCTCAAGGTGTGAAAGCTTTTTGAAATTATTTAGACTGCATTGTGCGAATTGCTACATTACCTTTGCTTATCTTTAGCTAATGTCTTTAGCTAAAAAAAAAAAAAAACATTGAAATCATTTTAATTTCTATAGTGTCTTCATAAAAATATCATTTTTTTCCCCCAAACACTGGAGATGACAGATACTGTAGATGAAGTAACTTACATGGAAAATTTGTAGACACCTGCCCCCCCCCCCCCCCCCCCCCCCCCCCACCACACCCCCCCCCCCCCCCCCCCCCCTTTCCTCTCTTTATTTCTTTTTTTCTCTCTCTTTTGTTGTTTCTGTC
>JAODKE010000002.1:23684677-23695378 GCA_026779605.1 Mormyrus hasselquistii
CCCCGCCCTCTTGCCATTTTATAAGGGGGGGGGGGGCCCACCCCCAGACCTGATGGCGCAGGCCAGCCCAACCCCCCCCCCCCCCCCCCAAGGCACGCACTCCGGGAGTGCCCCAAGAGGAGCGGCGGACAGGACAAGACTGGGAATAAGACAAACCTGGAAAACAAAACGAAATGGTCACCAGGGCACAGGGAACAGGACTGAAACACTAGATAAACACATGGGCAACAGCCACGACAGAAACTGACATAGGACAGGGAACGCGGACAAACAAACCAGAAAGGGTGACACAGAGAAAACACAGACAGGCGGAACAAAAGGGCCGGGAGTGAACAAGGGAGGCACAGATGGACGAAGAACAGAGACAGGAGGGACAAAGGGATGAGGAGCGAACAAGGGAGGCCAGACAGGAAGGGTCGGGGGACAAAGGGGAGCACGAGAGAACCCAGGCGGGCAAGGGAAGGCAGCTGGAGGGGCCGCAGGTGACAGGGAGGCAGGAGCAGAAGGGGACCATGAAGGGGGCAAGGGGGCAGATGGAGGGACAGACAGAGGACATGAGGAGGCAGCAGGAGGGGAGACTGGTGTAGTCAGGTAGGAGGGGGAAGCCATGGCAGGCGACGGCGGAGCCGGGGAAGACGGCGTCCGATGCCAAGCCAGAGCAGGGGTACCCGGAGACATCTGACAAGGCGTCGTCGGAGGGACTGCAGGTGGGTGACGAGGCACTGGAGGGGGACCCGGAGGCGATAGCCGAGCTGGAGCCCCAGGAACCACAGGCAGCCACCGAGCCACAGCCAGGGGACGAATGGGTGAGCCAGGGGGCAGGGCGGGCGGGATCCGACCCCTATGCAGGTGTCTCCTGCCTTTTCAGGACACCAAAAGGCAGGTACTCGGCCGGGATCTACTGTGCTGGGGCGGAGGTGGAGGAGTCCTTCCACCACCAGAGTAAGTAGACCCCCGAGGGGTCCCATTCGAGCTCTTCCTCGCCATCCACCAAGGGAGGAGGAGAGATGATGAGATAGTCCAGGACCTCCTCGGGGACATTGACTGGGGCCATCAGCCCTAGGGCAGGGGCAGTAGCCTCAGGCAGAGCAGGAGGTGGAGGCCTAGGAGCCTCGGGAGGAGCAGGAACCGGAGGCCTATGAGCCTCAGGAGGCGGTGCCAGGGCAGCGGGTGTAGCTTCAGGTGGCGCTGGGGCAGGCAGGACAGGCAGGGCTGGCAAGACAGACAGGACAGGCGGAGCTGGCAAGACAGGCGGAGCCGCAGCAGGGGCCGTCTTGGGTGAGACAGGAGCCTCAGAAGGCGGTGCCGGGACAGCGGCCACAGGCGGGCACAGATGAGGCTGGCACTGGAGCCCCGGACGTAGCTGCGGGAGGAGCAGCTGCGGGCGGCTCTGGGCCAGCATGGGGCGCCGCAGCCTCGCTGGGCAGCACAGCAGGGAGTTCAGGAGGTGCAGCATGGGGCGCGGCAGTGGCCGCCGACTCTGGGCCAGCAGAGGGAGCCTCAGCAGGTGCCAGGACAGGCAGGACAGGAATGGCAGGTGCCGGCGGGACAGGCAGGACGGGCGGAGCCGCAGCAGGGGCCGTCTTGGGTGAGACAGGAGCCTCAGAAGGCGGTGCTGGGACAGCGGCCACAGGCGGGCACAGATGAGGCTGGCACTGGAGCCCCGGACGTAGCTGCGGGAGGAGCAGCTGCGGGCGGCTCTGGGCCAGCATGGGGCGCCGCAGCCTCGCTGGGCAGCACAGCAGGGAGTTCAGGAGGTGCAGCATGGGGCGCGGCAGTGGCCGCCGACTCTGGGCCAGCAGAGGGAGCCTCAGCAGGTGCCAGGACAGGCAGGACAGGAATGGCAGGTGCCGGCGGGACAGGCAGGACGGGCGTAGCGGCTGCAGCCTCAGGCGGTGCAGCAGGCGTAGCAGCCGCAGCCTCAGGCAGGACTGCGGGCAGAGCGGTGGCAGCTGGCGGGAGGTCAAGTGCCTCGACCAGTGCATCTAGGATTGGCACTGCCTGGAAATGCGTGGTCCCTTATAATATAAGATATCACTAACAGTTGAACAAATTTTTACAAACAGGCTTATTGCACAGGCAGCATCCTATCAATATACGATGCTTAAATTCACTCCTTCAGCTCCTGAAAGCGACCAATTCTTTCATAATGATTGTAGAAGTAGTCTGCAGGTCTAGATACTTTTTTTATGCATCAGTGGCTTTGTCCTAAGTGTTTGGAACACCTGATTCAGTGATCTGGGGGTGTCTTAATACTTTTGGCAATATGGTATAGGTGATAGTAACTAACATATTAAAAATGCTCTCCAGAGATGCTGTTCTTCCTTGAAATAATACAATGAAGTACTAGAAGCCTATGATAGTGATGATGATGATGATGATGATGATGATGATTATTAGCATTATAAGCAGAATTAATTTTTATTTTATTAATGGGTGACTTACGTTGTGGGGGCGACATGGTGGTGCAGTGGTTAGCACTGTTGCCTCACACGGGTTTGAGTTTCCGTCTGGGTTACATGTGTGTGGAGTTTGCATGTTCTCCCCGTGTCGTTGTGGGGTTTCCTCCGGGTACTCCGGTTTCCCCCCACAGTCCAAAGACATGCTGAGGCTAATTGGAGTTGATAAATTGCCCATAGGAGTGCATGGGTGAGTGAGTGGTGTGTGAGTGTGCCCTGCAATGGGCTGGCTCCCTGTCAAGGGTTGTTCCCTGCCTCATGCCCGTTGCTTCCGGGTTAGGCTCCGGAGCCCCCGCGACCCAATAGGATACAGCGGGTTGGAAAATGAATGGAAGGATGGATGGATGGATGGACTTAAGTTGATAGCATTGTATCTTTATTCCTTTAGGGTGGGGGTTGATTTTTTTTTGTTGTTTGTGTGGAGTCTGTATCATATTTTCATGGGATTTCTCTGGGTCATCAGATTAAGGCAGTGTCTCTATTTTTTTTTTTATTTTGCGATTACATAGGAGTGTGGGACTTTTTAGACCAGCATCCTGTGCAGCATGACACCTGTCACAATGCAGCTGTACTGCATGGATTTTTCCTAATAAAATGAACAATACCATTAAAAAAATGTGTCAGCATCCCTGGTCGCAATTTCGACAACCTGTGTTGGCTAAATTTAAATATAAATACAATACTATTAATAATATAAAATATAAAATGGGGCATGTCCTCCTCTATGTCAGAAGGGACAATCAGGTTAGTGGATTTATGCTAACTACTTCGTACCACCTGTCTTTGTTCTCCATCAGACAGTGTCTGATGTTTTTTGTTTTGCTGAAAAAAGAAACTGAGAATCCCATGTTGATGCCAATGCCATGATAAGTTCTTTAGTTTGCATTTACTGTAGGTTGCCATGTTGCCAAAAAGCTCATCCAAACTTAACAGTTTTCAGCAACCTTTTCAATCAATGCCATGTCTAGAAGAATCTATGAATATACAGTATGCGTAACACATTACAATATATTCATAGAGCATTATAAACATGGCTATAAATATTTATAAAAAGGTATTATCCATGAATATTATGTATTCTGAATACTCTATAAAGGTCTAATCTATAATGCACTATAGATACCTTCATAATGCAGAAGGATAACACTTTACATTAAGTGCAGTTCATAATCTATTTATTATGCATTCATAGAACATACAGTGCACCTTCATAATGCATTCATAGCACATGATTATACAATTATAATGTTTGTTATTATCACATAATATTTGTTATTAATGTATATTACAGCTGTTATGGGATGATGGTTAAGTATGTTTTATGAATACATTATGAAGGTGTACTGAACATTTTATGAATGCAATATAAAAGCATTATGAAGGTGCAGTTAATGTACAGTGTTACCATACAAAGCATTTTTTAATTCTTATACCAGCCATTATAATGTGTTATGAAGGTATCTCATATGCATTGTAGAAGATAGCTTTAAGTAGGGTGTTACCGAGTTTTCATTCACTGTATATTGATGATTTACATCATGATATCATGATGGTACATGATGACATAAAGAAACGTGAGTTGTGATGATATAAAGAAAAACAGCAATATTGTACTTTACAATAACTTGTAAATGCTTGTGCTTAGCAATGTTCTGGAATATATTTGCACATTTTAGCTTTTTGACATCCCAGACATATATCAGATTAAGGTATTATAAAAATGCAAACCACTCTGTGAAAAGAAGGAATTTAAATAGCCATTTTTATTGCACTTGTACTGTATGTGCATTTCAAACTTTGCTTAGGCACAAAATGCAAATGAAGAGAGCAGAGAAATTGCAATTCACCACAGTAAAAGTTATGAAATTTAATATAAAATGCAAGGTTACATCCCAAATTAGCTTTTAGATGTATATAAACTTAAATGACTCAACATGTTAAATGCTCAGCTTGATATTATTATGCAATAGATGAGGCACAAATATAGTTAATCTTTTGCGAGACGTTTAAACATCATCATCATCATCATCATCATCATCAACAACAACAACAATAATAATAAAAATAATAATAATAATCCACCTTCAAACCACTTATCAGGATAGGGTGAACAGGGAAGAAGAAGAAAAAGAAGAAGAAGAATATCCAGGTACTCAAATGTTTCTCCTTCTGTCAAAAGACATGTAAGTGGGTGAAATATCATTTCTAAATTGGCTACAGGATGTACCTCATGAGCACCCTATGAAAGGACTGCTTTCCGTTCATCCCTGCCTTACGCTGTCTGGGATTGGCTCCTCCCCACATGATTCTGTCCAGGATAAGCAGTTGGAAGATGGATATATATAGCAGCAGTAGTATGACTCCTCATTCAACTATTGAATTTTGCTGTGAAAGGATCACCCGCAGCTGCGTGTATGTGGAGTCTGCCTGTTTACCATGCTCTGGCTGGGTTCCTCTGGGTACTTTGCTTTCCTACTGCAGTAGGTGAATCTAACTGTGCAGTTGTGTCATGCAGGGCATCCCTGGACTCATGATGGGATGGGGCTAAAACCCACTATTACCCTGTATAGTGCAGTAGTATGAAAGATGGATGAAAGAAAGCTTCAGTTTTCTCATTATTTAGACAAATTTTGTGGTTTGGGATTCTGTGGAAAAATAACCTCTTATGTGAGCATTAAAATATTGAAAAATTCCAGGTCATTCAGGTCTGGAAAATAATTGTTCTATACCAGAATATTCTACAGCCAGCAACAAATAACTTAATTAGTTTGTAATTCTTACATGAAGTAAAGAAATTAAGCTGCAAAAATGGCATTATCTGGTTAAAAGCAACACTTACAATATTGCAGTGCAGCAGTCTGGAAATATATCATACAGTTCCTCAAACTGGCTCTTCATACAAATAATAAATTGATATGTACTGAAGGGGGCAATGTTGACCTGCGATTGCCTGAACTGAGCAAACTGATCTTCATGGAGGAACTCTACAGTACTTTTCTAAGTCAAGCTCTTCAGGATCGATAAAAGCCCAACATGGACAGAGTGAGGCATCCAACTTGCTGCCCAGGGAGACATCAGAGCTGTTTTGTGAATCTGTTATGTGATAAAACAGCTGTTGGTAAATATCATTACATTATTATACCGTTTATTGCTAGTTTAACTTTGAAATATCAGATGTCTGTGCCCTAAAGACATTAACATTTAGAACAATCGATATAACTTCAGGACGTACCTTTTATAAGAAGCAATTTCTTCAGGCTTCTAGGAGACAATTTTTAGAGAATCGAGAAATTTTGCTTGCAAGTTTAATGAATGGCCCAATGTGCAGAAATCGACGGTTAATAGGATAAGGACTACTCAGAATTCATGCATTCGAGGATTTGATCAATATAAACTGTGCCTTGCAATGGCTGGGAAACATCTCCAGTGCTTCACAGCTCTCCTTTTGTCTGTGGCACTTTGAATTCTCATCAGAGCATCAGAATTTTGCTGCTTTTCAGGTTTCTATAAAACACATTAATTTCTTTCAACAAGTATTGCAATTTAATGTCTAAAATGTACTGTAGGTCCCATTCTTACCTACAGATAGATATAACTTAATAAAAACCCTATATAATTTTGATGAAAGTTGTGCATTATTTTTTATTGAACTTGTAATCCTTAAATATGTTCCGCTTTATGCTGCCTGAGATAGGCTCCAGTATGGCTGGATGAAATGGCTGTATTGGTTGCAACATATGTCATATTTCACAGTAAACATAGACAAAAAAGGCTTCATCAAGTAAATTGCAACTTAAGACCCGTTCAGAAGCTCCTGCTTCTGATACCTAAACCCATAGTATATATTTCACAATATTTGCTTTGTGAAATTTGAGAGTTTCCTTTCAAGGCTCAATATCTTGGAGACATAGAGCTGATCGCATTGCAATTCAAAGAAACACCCCCAAGTCATTCTTCTCCTTAGTCACACATATTGCATTGTAGCTTGCGTTTATTGTACAGAGGGCAATTATGTCATACCGTATGTATAGACTACATTTTCTTAATTTTTTGATGCAAAAAGAAAAGAAATACCCTACAGATAGGTCAACAGTAAGTGGGTTTCTACAGCAACCTGTCTTTCCACTAAGCAAAATTTGGTTCTTAAAATAATACCTTTTGCCTTTAATGTAGTTGTTGATATAAAGAGTATCTCCAAGTTACAGCATTACCAAAAAGCTCATAAAGCTGGTGCAAAAGGTACAATACAACATTTCTGGACAAAACCCTGGCCCCTGCTTACGATTTATACAATACAACATTTCTGGACAAACCCCTGGCCCCTGCTTACGATTTATACAATATAACATTTCCCCCGATTGTAGTAATGGGTGTAGGAACTTTGTGGATTAATGGTATAAGTTTCACCAAAGCCTGAGGCCTCTCCATTGCCTTTAATAGAGCCTATCAATTCATGTGTCAGCAGTTCTGGGTGGTGAAATTGGTGAAGTGCTGTGTACCTTATGAACAATTTTCTGTAATGCAGAGTTTTTTCACACAAACCTGGTCATTTAATTTTTTGTTAATTATTTCAATAAATTAAATTCACATATCCTTGTAACAACCAATTGTGAAAGAATAACAAAATCTAACAAATATGACTTCATTATGAAATAGCACCTGCATTTTGTAGTAATCTGTCAGATGTTGTAATAGACAGCTGGAATGCAATATGTAATGAATTTCCCTGCGTTTTGTATTGAATTATTATATATTGCGGTGGTCATTTCAAAATGTGTGAGCTGTACTTTTTAAGGATGAATATGTAATAATACTGTGCATTATATAATAAGCAACCGAAATGGATGTCTTCACTGACATTGTGTCAAGGAGTTACATAACGGGGTGTTATTACACAATGCGTTGTTATAATGCTCCATAGGAAAGTGTTAATTTTTCCTCCTTCAGTTCAGCCTTGTTTATTAGCTCTTATCGCCTCATGTGCTTTTAAAACATGTTTTTTTTTATTATCTTTTGTCATCATTGCTTATTTGTAAGCTATTCTTCTTATTAATATTATTACATCATTGGCTCACCCATACCTTGAAGCAGCACTTGAAAAATAAAAGAGCTGACCCTCATGGGATGACACACATGTACTGTGTCATGCAGTAGGCTTGTAAAAATAAGACACAACATCAAAGAAAGCCAAAGTGCTCTTTTATCACTAAAGCACCTTCATTTCTGTGACATGATTGGTCTTCCTTTGGCTCATTGACTGTCCTGTAATCGCCTCAAACAAAATAGCAACAGTTTGAAAAAAGTTTTATATGATTACAGCAGTACAGTACATACAAGATTAACTTAAATTATCTTTTAATTTTGGAAAAATTATCAGGGGACACAGATGTTGCATGTATATATATAGAATATCAGAATACAGAATGAGGACAGAACTATCCCCACAGACTGTATGTCTCCAAACTGGGCTTCACACAAGTGGGGGATTTTAAACATGTGCCACTATATTTTCTCTATGTCACTGCTCTCGGCTCAGAGCTACAGGAGAATAGAGGAAAAAAAAATCAAAGGTGTTAGACTGGCAATTTATTATTGTCCTGCCTCACAGGTACCTGCTCAAGCTTAGTTGCAGCCCTCGGCATGAATGCGAGTCAAACCTGCAGCTGTGCTTCAAAGCCAGGAGGAGAATGCGTAATTAGCACTGGGGGGCTAAGGGCATCTCTGGGGGGGTTGGGGATGGGGCTTTTTCATGCTCCGTGCCCTGATTAGTGAAGTGGTGTTTTCCTGTGACTGAGCACTCATCAACTGAGCCGCACCTGTGATTTTCAATGCATGGAGTACCTAACATGTTATGAACATGACCAAGAATATCACCTTTCAGTTTTACGTCGTGTGAAACATATGATGAGAAACCTGTTTGGATATAAAGTCAACGCTATATGTCAGGGGTGTCGAACTCAGTCACTGAAAGGGCCATATTAAAAATCATCAATAGAATTGTGAGCCAGCCAGGACTTATTTATTATTATGTAACAATTTTTGCTGTATTATTATTTAATGCTTTGATCCAAGCTGAAATCTTTACTATGTAAATAAGTTACAAATGTGAACTTTGCTGTAAACGTTATTGAGGAAAATTCTATTTTCAAATAAAACTGAACAAATGATCTGCAATAAATCAAATGTGTGCATTGGGCTGATTAACTACTATTCATCTGATTTTACCTGACATTATTCAAAGGATCTTTCTTTTTAAATTACAAATATGCTGGGTTAAGTTCCAAACAATCAAAACAATTAGATTACAACTAGAATGTCTTGCTGAACTTTATGCTAACTCACTGCTGCTAAACTTAGTGGGGAAGGGGCGATGAGCTGTAGGGCAGGTCCACACCGGATGATCCCTGCTTCCTGGGTAGGGATGTAATGATAGACATACGTAACATCATTTTTGGTTTGGGACACCCAATGAAATGAAAGAACGGATTTCTTGACAGGCCGTAACCTAAATTCATAAGTAGATATTTAACATGGAAAAAATCCTGGTAATTGTAGCTGTTGCAGCTAAACCTGGTTAGAATCATGAATGGCAGTTTGGGAACATTGTATGGTACAGAAAGTATTTAATAAGACTACAACTGTCTGTCTGCTCTGTTACACCGAACTCGAATGTGTTGCTGGAAAATATGTGCTAACTCATTTGAGATGATTATCCAAGTGTGTGTACGACCAATGCAAGACAGAAACAGCCTCTACAAGTTAGTCTCCCCATGGCCATTAAGGCACTTATGCCAGGAAATTCACCTTTCCTGCCTTAGAAAAAAAATAAAAAGTTTCACAGTTATCAATTTTGCATATTACAATGGAACTTTTCTGTTTTTCTGTTAATTAAAAAAAAAAACTGCAAGAGAAAAAAGAACCAAATAGGCAATGAGAAAAAATGTGTGTATTTCTGAAACATAACAAAGGAACACAAAAAAAATCTATGAAATATCATTTTCACGTTTCTTTGATGTTCCAAGTCGATGATGACAGACAGAAGCATTTTGTAGAAGAACTGACATAAGACTTCAAATTTTCTTCTTTTTTTGTGGCATTAAAGAAAGAATTTGATGGCACATTACAACAAAGTTTTCTGCAAAGAACCAGCTACATGCTTTTGGTATCATCAATCACAAAACATCATTCCTTCTCTGGCATTTCCCTGTTTTAAAATATTAAGCTCTAAAGAACACAAATGAAAATACATAATACATGAAGAAACATTTAAATAAAAATCTTATATTTTGATTTTAAAAATTGGCTTTTATATAAACCAGGTCATTAAAATATTATGTTTTAAAACTTATATTGCAAAGCAGCAACTTTTCTGTACTTCTGAATTGGATACTTGGTTGGATAGCCTGGAGAATTATATTTATTAGCTCTTAGGCAGTAGCTAGGGAAGTTAATTTGCTCTGCATTGCTTATGATGTCACTGCTAATTAGATGTACTTATTTAGCAGGTGCTTTTGTCCAAATGATAGTATAAGTAAGGATCAGAGGAGACAGCATCATTGGAGCCATTGAGGTTAATGTTCTTGCTGAAGGTTGCAGTGGTGATATCACGCTGCCTGGTGTATGTTTTAACCCCCAGGGCCACCAGAATGTTACACACTCTACGCCAGAATGGGAATAAATAAATAAATAAATAAAATAATAACAATGTGTTGCTTGGCAGTAAGTACGAATTTTACTAAAAGAATATGAGGTTATCATAGATCCTGCATTCTATTCCAGTGATTTATTTATTGCAATGAGGAAGAGTTTCATTTCCCAGGTTGTGCACACAGATAAGTATGTATGGCACATTCCGTTGAAAAATAGGCAGCGCATGGATAAGAAATGGCAAGCAGTTTTGTAACTCCACATCCTTCATTCAATGCCAGAAGATGTTCTCCTGAAAGCGTACAAGCTATAACGAAAAAGGAATGGAAGTAAGAAAGCCGTAATGGGAGCATTTTTCCTTGTCAAACATATAAACTGACATCTACCAATTTTTCAGTCCCTGGAGACAAGAGCTTGGAGGAAGGTGTCATTTGATGGTTGACACCCTCAAAACTTGGAGCTACCACATATTATATTTCCCTATATGGTGTCATATGTCTGACCTGATATTCACCTGCCTATCTATCTATCTATCTATCTATCTATCTATCTATCTATCTATCTATCTATCTATCTATCATCTATCTATCTATCT
>JAODKE010000002.1:23723953-23735155 GCA_026779605.1 Mormyrus hasselquistii
TATAAGAAACTGCATTTTAGCTTAAAAATAAGTAGCTGCTATTTTACATTTCCCTTACTACTTTGTACATCCAATCAGATTATCATTACTTATAACATATTATCAATGTGCCTTGAACATGACATGTCAGACAAAGTTATATTTGAAGCAAAGAAAAAAATCAGCTTGAAAAGAATTGTGCTTAGAATTTGTGGTTTGAAGTCTCTGTCCTGCCAATAAACTCCACGAAAATTTTATTTCTATGGCTTTACTAGTAGAAGTAGCAGGTGTTAAAGAAATTGTACTTGTCATCCTCCTTGCTGATTCCCTAATGCATAGCATCCCAATATACTATCAATTACTTTTAATTCATTCATCTGCAAGTAAAATATTTAGCACAGATAAATGAGAGCTATGACTGGATTCTAAACTGTCTTAAATGCACACTGTTAGAACTAATGAAAATAAATCAGATTTATATATTAAAAAACAAACAAACTCAAGTTCTGCCAAAATGTAGCTTCCTCTAAGCTTTCTAAAAGACAAACTAGGTCGCATGAGCAATCTCCTTTCTTTCAAATTATGTTCAAAAGCCCAAGAATATTTAAATGCTAATATTATAAGCTCACAAGCATAATATGATAAGCTGACAAGCTTAATATTATAAGCCATGAAGTTTAAAGAGTTTCTCCTATTAGTTAGTAGAAGGAGCATTAAAATGTGCAACGGTGCTTCTAGGTATGAAGTTAAATTCTCCCTAAACTTGGAAAGGAGATTAGCTTGGCTGTGTATGACAGCCCAGTTTATAAAGGCCTGCTGTTTGTCAGGGGACAGGTGATACACAGGTGGTCTAAGTAGTTTGCCAGATGATGAGAGGAAGCATTACAATAACCACGTAATCTGTGACGAACAAAAAGGCAAAAACAGAGACATACTTGAGCTACACAAAAGGCTGCATCACTGTCGATTCCCCATGACAAAACAACGACACCTTAAATACTGAAAGGAAAGAGGTGATGTCCTGCTAATTCTCTTCCCAAAAATAAATTTGCTGTATNNNNCAACTTATAGTAGATAGCAGAGTTACAATTTGTGTGTTCTCCTTGAAATTTGAACCTTTGAGTTGTTAGCACAATGTTCTGTTTGTTTAGCAATATATATATATATATATATATATATATATATATATATATATATATATAGAACCATTGTAATGCATTTTACTTTTTGCTTCTACTTTCATTGCTTAAAAACAGTCATTGAGTTATTTTTCACTCAGTATGTTCTCAACTAAACAACTGAGTCCCATTCAAAATGAAAGCTGCATTCAAACACACAGAACAGCATTCATATTTATACAACTATTGACTTGCTGAAGCACTGGTATAATGACATCACAGCTGACAAAGAAAATATGAAATGAATACAAAATGTCATTTTCCTCTAGTAAATCACAATGACGTAATAACAACATAATTACATAATAAGTCTGAGAGATATTTGTTAGACAGTAATGGGGCAATAACAATTATCAGATCAGAAATAATAGATTACTGTCACACTAAAGGGAAAATAACTGAAAATTAATTTGAGATATTACTCATAATGTGTTATTAGCTTAGCACACTTTTAAATTATAAATAATCTCACAACAAAAAAATCTCATAGATGATCTCATTCTTCAAAATAAATGTATAAATCCTTTTAACTGCAAGATATTGAGAATATTATAAACGGCTACTTGTTCTTTATTGTGAGAAATAATTCTGCAAAGTTTTAGGTAAACATTTAATTTACATGTGGATAGACTACATTTTAATTTTCTCCACAGCTAAATAAAAAATTAATTAAGATTAATATACTGACACGAATACTTATGATTTAGTCATCCATGCAACTGATTTACTTAGCTGTTTACAAAAAATATCTGTACTCATAAACCAGTGTTAAATTGCAATGACAATACAACCAATGGTAACTGCTTCAGAACACTTGAGAAAATGTGTTATTAATTTTGTGAGAACATAACCAGCTTTTCTGTGAGGGGATCTGTGTGGGAAATACATTACTATTGCTCTGGCAGCATCAATTTTCTTTGTGAAAAACAGAATGATATGTAGGCCGACTCATGGATCCACCACGTGTTTAATAAAGATTCAAAAAATATTCTCACCAGATATTACTTGAATAGTATGGTGTCTATAAATGCCAAAACCAGGATCTTAAAAACTTTCACTGTGTCCTGTGAAAACGTGTCAAATACTGCAGCAATTAATGTTTCCACTTTCAGTTGTGAAAAACAGGACTTATCTTGTGTTATGTATTAGTTCAAAACAGAACATAGCATTTTACTCTGTTAAAACACTGAATATCTCCACATTTACTATGTATTTGGGAGAATTTTACTCAGCAGTTCCATTGGTTTAGATGTAAAAAAAAACATGGTCTTCAATAAAGCGTTACCGCCATTTTTATTACTGTGGAGTCTAAATATATTACTGAGATATGCATGGTTACTGAGGCATGCTTTGTTACTGAAACATGTTCAACTTATGTTGCTGGCCTCATTGAGTAACAGATCAGGTACCTTTCAAACAGCTGGCTCACTGTGTCTGTTTAATGTAGGCACAGATGTGCTGAATGATAGAACATGCTCATCTACAGTAATTAGGATGCCTAGTCTTCAGAAAAAAGGTGTGCAAGGTTACATTCTAATTTTAAGTAAAATACGGCAAGTCTTCTTTTTTCCAGTGTTCCACGTCTGGTTAATTTTGAATGAAATTGTGACAATTTAGAATAAAATCTTTTGCCGATAAATTCAGAATCAGAGTCATTTCGTTTGCCGAGTGCATTACGAGTACTGAATAAGCATCCACACTGTAAACATTTTAAGAACATTCGACTTTCTTAGATTTCGGTGCACATTTAACGGCATACTACACATGGAATATCTCATGATTCATGTAAGGTGCTACATTGAAAGCCATTTCTGTACTCATCATAAAAAGACAGGGTGTTCCAAGGCAGGGTTTGACGAGTAATCTTCAATCTGAAAATGAATATTAATCATTTTTTCAGTGTGATACCAAAAGGTTGAATGCAACATTTCCATTTTGAGCCAGTTTTATTTATAGGCAGCAGACAAGTTGTAAATTGATTTAGTGTGCAGTGGAACATATCTTTTCATTTGACACCAAGGAAGCTTGTATGTGTTTCTTGGTATTGTAGCATGTAATATTTTGTAATTTATAGCCACTGAGGTGTTGTTACCCTGTAGAAAGCTTATTTACTATAAAGCTTTTTGGTTTTTTTTAGCCCTTTTTCAGCTAGACATAAACAATACATTATGAACACAAAGCCAAAGTGATGTACTAGGTGGGGATGCCATTTGATTTTAATTCTTGTTGAGGATGTCATGATTTAGGCATGTCTTGGGACCAGAGAAATAACAGATGTTCCAACACAGATCTGTGGTGACATTTTTACTGCTCCAGTGCTTTTATGTGAACATATCTGACAGTGGTCGGACTCAGGGGGCAGGATTTTATTGTTGTGATTTAAGATGTCAGTGTGGCCATTTTTATTCCAAATGAAAGAGGTTTGGTAATGGTGCACGGATGTCCCAGGAGGAGGTATCTGGCCATCACACAGAGCATTTCAATGTATTTTGCTCAGGTGGAAATGGCTCTGTCATTGGGACAAGAAAGGAGATGGCCCAGCTTGCGTTTAAACACCTGTTATCAGCAGGCTATACTGTGGGTGACAAACCTATGATAAACAGGATGAGGGCATCATGCTGCTTGGAAAAAAATATATATGCTCTTTTTTACACCTGGAAATGCCCAAAGTGCTGTGCTAAATTATCAAGGGCAGTCAGTCAGTCCGTTCCTTGGATTTGTTTTAAGACAGAACAGGCTGTTAGACACGGAAGGTCGTTTCTTCTTGCGCAAGGACTGTAAATTAAAAATATCTCCCAGTACAGCTCACAAAAACGCATCAGACCTATAAGAGAATGCCCTTGGTGAAGCTGAAGACCATATTCATGGGCATTTGAGCATTCAAGGTTAAAAGATTTTCTTTTCTTTTTTTAAACAGTAATTTGTCTCATGTGGGATCATTCTTCCGTGTTTTATACTCTGAGCCTAGATGGAGGAGTGGTGTTGATCACGGGTTTATTTCTTTATGTTTTCACAGGTGTATGGATTTTGAAATTGTTGTCAAGAGGGCATCCAGTGAGTTAAACCATCAGAGTCAATTAGCTTAATGAGCCAAAGATTGCCACTATAATCAGGCATCATCAGAGTTATGAGTTTTTATTCCCAACAGTCTCAAAGTAATAAAGAGTTGCCTCCTGTTTATGGAGCACAAAAGGAGAGAATTTGGCAATCTGTTTGTTAATGGACCACTGTCAAAGGGTCATCGCAATTCTGCAGCCCAGGTCATTCATCATTGCTGAGCCCATGACACGTAGAAGATAGATCATCTTTCTTCCATCTGACCTTAATGTTATACATTTCAAACCTAACACTAGATGCAAGTGGAAGTTCAGGGTGTCAGGCAGGTGCCCTGGAGTTGTGTGTGTGTGTGTGTGTGTGTGTCCTGGTGTGTTTGTTAGACAGCAGGGTAAGATTTGTTGACTCAAGTCAATGTCAGTTTTTTTAACAAAGGTACCGCTATTCTTTAGTCACTCCATCACATTCATGATGTGGGTTTAACATCCCTGCAAATGTGAAAATTCTCAAGTAATACTTGGGCAACTTAACAGTCTTATAGTCTGAACAATAACATAAAAAGTCTATTTATTACCAATTTCTAAACAAACAGAACTTTAGTCTATATTTTGTATAACAAATTGTCAAATTATTTTAAGCCTAGTCATTGACTATCTAGACCTTTAATATAATGTACAAACCATGTAAGTTACTACTGCCCACACTGGAAGCACTATGTTTTGGACCTACTTTTAAAAATGTAAAATTAATGGAACTGAATAGTTTATAAGATAAGAAAAAAGTTTAAAAGAAAAGTGAGATTCTACTGATACAAAGACAGGTGACATGTGAGTGAGTCTAGTTGCCAAGACAAAGTTGCGTCCTGTAACAAAGCCAAGACTTAATATTAAATACATAGTGTGCATTTACACTAAAACATATTATGCATCACTATTATTTATATATGATATGATTTTATATGATCCAGAAAGCAGATTTTGGCTTACAAGTCTTTTGTGAGTTTCTGTGGAAAAGAAAGTCTAAGTTTAATTGTTCATGGCCAACATTTGAATAACCAAAATCACAAATGTCAATTTGCAGATCTGGAGGCACGACTGCCTTTACATGTAATCTTAATCTGTTTTTTAATTTCTGCATCATGTTCTTTGACGTTTGATTAGACATGCATTGCAAGCATATTTTTAAAATAGAATTCTCATCTTTCTGCATTGTTATGGAGGCTTGCTGGGTTATTTTACATTGCTTCTGGGAGATAAGGATAGCATTGCTTTTTTCCCCATTGTAAGAACAAGTATACTTTTTTTCAAATATCCATGCAATAAATGAAACAGAAGCAAGAAACAGAATCAAGAAAGAGATCATCATGCTGGGTGGTAAAATTCCCCACAAGTCATTGATGCAGATGTGTATCAGGTTTTGGGTGGACAAAAACACAGCATACGACTTTATCCGATCCCCTGCTAGGTACCTGAAAGCTTCTTTTTCTCTGCTGAAAGTCAGCTACCCAAGCAGACGTTTGCACCAATAAACATCTATACACTGACAGACCGGCAGCACCGTCACAGGAACGGAACACAAGACGGATCTATCAGTGCAATGGCTTGCAAATTCAAGCTATGGAACTATTAGTTATGGTCAACATAACATACATATGTTTGAGTCACGCCTTCAGACATTTAACAACGCTGTTAAACCACAAAAAGTGAATGGTCATAATTAAATGCATTTAGAAGTCTGGATTATTAATTACATTTACATATTATGAAACATTTGGGTAATACTTTAGTTGGATAGTCTACCTACAGAGTATTTGTAGCATTTCAACAATGTATTTGTGATTCAACAATTCAGCTGTTTTGCTGTGTCTCTCTAGATGTTTAACAGAATATACTTATATGCAATGACTCAGGATCACACCTACATATTATTAGAATAATTTATTTGAATTTGACTGCTCACTCGACCAATATTATATAAATTGTTGAATCTCAACTAATAAGTTACAAATACTCTGTGTACCCCCTGTAGGCTATTTTCCTGTAACACGCTAAACATTCTGCCTCTGACACGCACTAATTGTGCCATATCGATATTTTGATAAAAAGAGCAAAGAACCACCAGCAACAGACAGGAAACTACGAATCATTTAATGAAAGACAGACACTGTTGGTTATGCTGCAGAATGCTGCGGTTTGATCTCCTTGAGCTCTTTGTGGGTATAGCGTGTGGGCAGATGTCAGCTGTAGATGGCAGTATGAGATCATGACAGCAGGCCAGGTACACCCCTCCCCACACACTCACACCCACAACTGTTCCCACATTCAGTTTGCAGAAAAAGGGAGGGTTAATATCTGTAACTCTGTGCATGTTCAACTCAGTAAAGGTATTCATGCACGGGGCTTGAACTCTCAAACAAGCCCTCCTCCACTTTACTACAACGGGTAGAAGAAAGCCCAGCCCTCAGAGGACACAGGAGAAATTGGGCCCCCAAAGGTTAACTCAAGCTGTGTAGCGTTTCATGTTCAGTTTTTCATGGTACATCTTATCCAGAGACCATCCAGGTAAAATTAATCCAAATGCATTTTTAAAGAAAAGCATACAAAAGGAAAAAAAAACATAAACTGAGCACAAAATAATCAATGGCCATATACAATATCAATTTATATAGTATGAAATTATTCAATAATAATCATAATAATAATAATGATAATAATAAAACCTTGGTGTGACATGGTGGTGCAGTGGTTAGCACTGTTGCATCATACCTCTGGGTTCGAGTCTCCGCCTGGGTTACATGTGTGTGGAGTTTGCATGTTCTCCCTGTGTCGTCATGGGATTTCCTCGGGGTACTCTAGTTTCCCCCCACAGTCCAAAGACATACTGAGGCTAACTGGAGTTAATAAATTGCCTGTAGGTGTGCATGTGTGAGTGAATGGTAACAGTGTGTGAGTGTGCCCTGCGATGGGCTGGCCCCTTGTCCAGGGTTGTTCCCTGCCTTGTGCCCATTGCTTCCAGGATAGGCTCTGGACCCCCTGTGACCCAATAGGATAAAGCGGTTTGGAAAATGTATGAATGAATAATGATACTTGCAAAAATGTAACACAAGTGTCTCAGTGAAATTTTTTTTTCCTACTTATCTACATTTTCTACAAATCATTTCTATGGTTTTTACACTACAGTTTCACTCATCTCATGATAAGTTCAAAGCTGGCAAAAAGATGGTTTTCACATTTTGACATAAAAATAAAAAGACAAAGCATATTTGAAAGGTAAAAGGTTATGATCTAGTCAGCTCAAAAGCCAATTGAAGCCTCTTGTCAAGCCCTTTTCCGTCCCTCCTCTTCGTCTGCCATAGAAAACATAACCAAAAATGTAAAAAGGAGCTTGACAAATTGATTTCTGGCTTCCAATTGACAAAGCAGTCATTTACTGACTTCCCTCAGTATCCATATCAGTCAGGCTGCTCTGTTACATAAGACAATACAACGGAAATTGAACCATGAATGAATGTCATACACATAAACACGGTCACGCGGGGGGGGGGGGGGCCCAGGCCAAAACGGGGCTGAAAAGCCCCCACCTCCCCGGGACAATCTACAGATGCACTATTGAGAGCCTCCTAACCAGATGCATCGCCGCCTGGCACAGAAACTGCCCCGCCCTCAGCTGCAAGGCACTGCACTGCAGAGCGCGGAGCCTTCTGCCGAACAGGTCACGGAGGGGAGCTACCGCCCCCTGCAGGCCACCAACACTGGGCGGTGCCAGGGAAGAGCTGCAAAAATGATCAAGGATTCTGATGATACTACAGCATCAAGAACCAGCCCAGCAAGCTCCAGAAAAGTTTCTTCCAGCAGGTCACCAGGATGCTGAACTCCAGCTAATATCAGCCCTCCCCAGATCTCCATCCCACTCTCCACTGCACTTGTGAATGCCTGTGGTGCACTAAACTGTACTGTGTTACACCTGCTGTCTGTCTGACTGCTTTAAGGTGTTTCGTATCTATATTGCATTGTATTGTACTATATTGCATTGTTTCCTTTGTGCATATGTAGAATGTAAACTGTTGTGCAGCTGTTTCATGTGCAGTTTGCATTTATTTAATCTACTGCACTGTTCACAGGAACTCATGACACAAGACTTTCACTCACTATTTCTCTTGTTCTAGTGATGCAACAACAAAAGTGACCTGATGTGGTTTGATTTGATTTGATTTGATACAGGACTTACACAAGAATACAAGAACCCTTTAAATAATACTTTAAACATATACATGCATGTTGTGGCTAACCTGACACAGCTCACCAGTTCCTAGTTCCTAGGTTTATACCAACATAAAAATAATTTCAACATAATTTCCTTTGCCTGCCTAAGACTTTTGTACAGTATTATATTATTGATATAACCAATTAAAAAGTTCATCACTGCAGTTTTGCTGATGGTTGGTGGCATTGCCATGAGCTGAATCTGAATTATTTCCATGTGAAAAAGCATAGCCTAATGAAGGTGACTTTAATAGCTCTTTTGAAGCATACTCTGCTTTTCCCTGTGGAAATGTTTCCCTTGCATCATGTATTTTTCCTGCTTTCTCATGGCCATTCTTTTATATCGTTCTTTATTGAGCGATTGAGACATATCAAGCATACGCACACACACACACACACACACACACACACACACACACACACATAACTTTGTGAGGATCTCCATTCATTTCCATGAGGAAAACTCTAATCCCAACATGACAACCTTAACCCCTACCCTGCCCTAACCTTAACCTTTTTAGTTTTTTGATAGCATTCAAACATGTAGACTAATTTTAAAGGATGATTTTAAATTATGTAAATGATGCATAACACACATGGCTATAATATGTTATCCCTTTTGATAAATATGTATAACCATGTTTATAATACTTTATGAATGCATTATTATTGGACATGAATGCGCTTATAAATGACTAAAAACATGGCCTGCAGTAAAGTGCTACCACCATTTCAAAAAACTAAACACCATCACTAAGAAACGTCGGTGTGGCTTCCAACCATCTGGGGATTGTTAACTGGCCACAACTGTGGATAATAAGACAGATCCATCCAAAATCAAATAAACAATATTGTTTTAAATAAAAATTCTAACTAAAGATAGCAATAAGTTAAATACTTCAAAAGTCACGATATCAGCAAAACTGAAAGAATTCTTACTTCCGGGGGGCATAAATTTAAAAAACAAAAAAGAAACAGGAGCCAAACAGAAAAGTGTCCGACTGGCTTCCTCATGCCTGGTGATGCTCACGTTTGTTTGCGTGTGGCTGGACATATCCCCAGCCCCATGCTTTCAGGCTCCCTTCTGTCACATTGACATTTTTTAAAGGGTTTTTCAGAAGCTCACAGAGGGCAATGACTAACTGTACATATCTTCAATAAGTCTCACCATTTAATGCACCCATCTCAATAATTACCATAGAGGGCAAGACTGCCAAAATCTGACTGAGAAGTCAAAGAATTACGGGGATTTCGCAATTTGACATCCAGAGTAGATGCAAGGAAAAAGTCTTGTGCAACTGCTACACACTAACAAAAGAATTGTAATTAGGTTTCTAGTCAGGGATAGTTTTACATGAGAATACATTCTAGCACTAATCATTATTCATACGCAACTTGCTATTGTTCCTGCTACAAATCTGAAAAGGGTAACATTCAGACCCTAGTGTAATTTTCCATTCTCATTTTACACAAAGAGGCAACTATACCCAAGATTTTGTCCTACCTGTGATGCAGCCTAGATGTTAGATCTATGTTTTAGTGTAATCACAAACCTTACACTTTTCTGTAATTCCTACTGATTTATATTTTGAGAAGATACCTTTAACAAATTCATCATATTCTGGGGCAGACTGCAATGTCACTCTAGTTCAAGTTTTTGGGAATGAAACACACCATTCTGTAAACCTGAGTTCTCTGTATCTTAAACAAGCAGGAGTTATTTCACAGGGACGACCAAGCAGAAAAATAATTCAATGGATTGCTTATCTAGAACACTGGAGTGAAAGTTCAGCAAATGATTATTCCCGAGTCAATGTTAAAATGACTGGATATATAAAACCAGAGATGGTTTCAGAATGAGATTCTGTTCCATGGAATTGATTGAAACCAGGGCCATAGGTCATTTTGGATGGACCTTTAGACAGTACACAGTAAGTCAGAAACAGGCAAGGTTTAGAATTAGCATCTAGTGCCACTGTATCTTTAAAATCCTCTTTGGTATTGCTTTACGTTATAATGACAGGAAAACTGAGGAGGACAGAAAAAGAATCAGGCACATGAGATATTACATCTGTCAACAGATAATCTGTCATGTTTTCAACAGTACTTCAACAGATCAACTATACTGTACTGTGGTTATTAACTTATCAAGGCAGTAGCTGGCAGACTTAACCTTACATGATGAAATCCATGAAGAACTAATCATATACTGATACACAAGTGCATGCTTCTGTCAGCCTGGCAGATCCTTTCTTGTGTGTTGCAGCTAGAGTTCCTCTGAACTGAATTGCTGGGAAATCATCTAATTTAGTTTGCAGCAAAGTGGACTATGTTACCAAGGGAACCGAGAGGAGAGGAGAGGAGATGAGATGAGAGGAATATATGCATATACACATGCTTTTTGTCAAACAGTGGGCAGTGCAACAGCTGCCAGTGATCATACCCCCTCCCCTCATAAAAATGCTTTAAGGGGCTGGTACACAGAGAGAGCCTAATCTTTGAAAAGCATTACATGGTGTTGTAATTACTGACCTGTACTATGTGTGACGATGATCATGAAACTGATGTAAAAATCTGTTACATATAAAATAAATATATGAATAGACTGCACATATACTAAGTTATGTATTGCAACCGTACATCAGTTCATATAATAATAATAATAATAATAATAATAATAATAATAATAATAATAATAATAATAATACAACCATATCTGTGAATAAAAG
>JAODKE010000002.1:23747036-23757197 GCA_026779605.1 Mormyrus hasselquistii
ATATACTGCAGCCTGGTTCTTCTCTGTTTCCCATTAATAAAGAGCTTCTTCCTTGCTTCAGTCCTGCTTCTCGGAGCCTGATATACACACTGTCCTAGCAGTGCACTTCACACCTGCACTTAATGTTTCCCATTACTTTTGAAGGTCACTTGATATCATCCTCTGATTCATGAGAAACTGTTGGATAACTTAACAGTCATCTCTGGCATTAGAAAGTTGCTTCACCCCTCGACCTGGCTGATGCTTGGTCGTCCCCAGTGTCTCCTGTTACAGGTATAGCTAGTTCTTGTATACTGCTGTCTTAGAATTTTTGAATCTGGGAGCAGCCTCCTGATCAGATTAAACCAGGATTCAAAAATGCATTTTTTTTTTTAAATATAGAGTGGTCTCTTAATTTTTTCTACAACTGTACACACACACACACACAGATACATGCAAGATGTCTAAAACTTACGATGAGGATTATACTAAATACTACAATAAAGTAATTAGTCTGGTCTAATACAAAGTCGTAAAATACCCTGCTGTTCTTGATTTACTGATTATTCTGATACAATATGGCATATTCCCATAAACACAGGAGTGATTCATATAGCTGAATGGAAGGTTTAAAATATGGTTTGAAGCTTTTTAATCAATGCATAGGCAATATTAGGCAATAATAAATGGCCTTCATTATTATAGCAATAGGCAACTCTGAACCCGGAATGCCGGCCTCCAGCTGGTTTTCTCTCTTACCTAATGAGATACTATCTGCCTGAGACCAGGTGTGACTCATCAAAGACCAGGTGGGATAGACAACCTACTGGATATCAGCACTCCTGCATCAGTGCAATATTAAATGCATCAATACAGAAACTATACAAAGGCCATTGATTCAAAACCTTTTGGCAAATTATGCTTATATTTGGTGTATGTTAATTGTGGGATAGGACTAAGTAATATGATAGAATATCTTCAGTCTTACAAATACTAGATATAGTTGCAAAACAAGTTGATAAAATTAAGTTTAAAACCTTTTACTCAGGGATTTGGAACATTTACGCAATGGACTCTCTTTAAAATATGATTAGATTCATTTTAATTCTGTCACATTTCTGCAGCCTAGATCCCATGGCGGGGAAATCTGAGTAACTCCTTGAAGTTGTCCCCTATAAAAATTAATGAATCTTAACTTAGTCATCTGAAGATGTGAAATTAGTCAGATGAGGAGATGAGATGTTTGATTGAAATGTTATTGTTAGGGAACTTATAAAACTTGAAATTAAAAATTATGCCAAGGTATTGCAGCCTAGAACTTCATTCCACTACAACAAGGCTTGTCAGACTGCAAAGAAATATGCCTGCTTAAATACTTCCAATGTTTTATCTAGAGAGAGATAGTCACTTTGTGGAGCTGAGTAGAAGATAACTTTTTAGATTAACTCCAAGAATACTGTCATCTTTGATACACAAGGCAAGCTGTCAGTCTCTGCGCTTTTTATTTCGGTGCCAAAATAAATCAGATCTGGCAGGTGTGATAAATTTTAAAACATAAAGCTCGCAGAGGACAGCAGATATTATCAAACAGTAGTATTCATAAGCTTAGAAATATGGGTATTAACTGTCTTGTTTTTGGTTTGTCTTGGTATTTGTGTTGTACTGTACAGTGTGCTAAAAGCCCATGAGGTCTGTAGAAAAGTAACCTTAAGTTTTGAATAATTACTAGAAAGAATTATGTCAGAATGTTCTTGTAGGACACTTTAATTTAAATGTAGTTCATTAGTAGTTTTCAATTTTGTAAAGTTTCCGTAAATTAACAACATTTTTATTGCTAAGAATGTTATTATGTTACTATGTTATTATTACTACAGTATGGAAACCCCCAAACCCTTAGGCATTAAAACAACTTGAAATCAATCCATCCATCCATCCATCCATCCATCCATCCATCCATCCATCCATTCATCCATCCTTCCTTGAAAACATGGAATTAAGTAAAAATATTTACAATGAAAACAATAATGTTCAATATGCAATGTGTATAATTTATCCCGGTGGAACCTAAGTTTGAAACTAAAGCTATAGTTTTTATGTGAACCAGAATTCCTCAAATCTTGGTAATTCATATTCTGTCCACTGCCCTGAAATGTAATTGGGTGTCAGTGTCCACAGACGCCTGGCTTTAAGTTTTTTTTTTTTTTTTTTACATTTACTTGTACTGAACCTGGAGGTCAGTCCCAGGCATTAGCAGAATGCCCTTAAAAGCTAGGATACAAACTGAGGCCCTCTGTCAGACATTGTATCTTCTGGGAGGCAAACAAAGTGTGTGTGTGTGGGGGGTGGGGAATGAGTTCTGCTAGTTTTCACACTGAGGAGAATTGTCATATGCCACAATGTGTACAACCTTGGAGAAGCCATGGCTGCCATGAAGATCATAATGTTCCATTGAAAGTGAAGATCGAACATCATGAATTCCACTGTTATGTGTTCGACCAGGGGCACTGAAATAGGGCACGCTCCAGTTGATATTCAAGCATTTTGCACTAGACACACATACAAACACCTGGATTGACAAATGAGATGGTATCCACCTTCATTCATGGCCATTGGCGTGCTACTAGAGACAGGCTGTGGTGACTAAAGAAATAAAGAGGGGGGGGGGGGGGGGGCACTCATTCAAGCAGGAAGGTCTGTCGTCGCTCTGATACATAAAGTCTTTCCTTGTGGCTTTGAGCTGAAAAAAGTTTTTGTTAGTTGCTTCACTGTCCTGGACTTTAAAGGACTTCTTTTGCGTCATGAAGTACAAGGAAGGGTACTTTACAGATCTGGTGAAGACTTCCATAGATCTGCTTCATAGATATATATTGTTAGCCCACTGTGTGTGATTGGGAGTATAGTGTTAGTTGCGTTAGTGTTAGTTAGAGTCTCCTCTTTGTTTTTGTGTGTTTTCTGACTGGATTGGACTTTGAAGGTTGTGATTCCTGCATTTACCAAAGTACAGTATCAACCATTAACTCGCCCAATGGTGGAATCCAGTTGACCACTCAAAAGTATTATACACTTGCAAGTTTCTTCATGTACTTCTGACAAATGTTACTTAAACTTCAAATTAAACCAAAAATCTAACTCCATTTTTTTTCTGAGTACTTGCATACCTTGTATTGTTAGACTACTCAGGTAAACTTTTCTGGCTGTTAACTAAACTTGTTCAATACGGGCTACAGTTTTGCAAAATATTTGCTTTTACCAAATTAAGCAATATCTACAGACACAAAATTAAAGGTTTGATCCAATAGCAGAGCCAGATATCACAATGTGGGAGGCTGGCAGAAAATCTGGTGGGCGAGTCCCATAACAATTCACTTGTAGAAAAAAATCACACTACAGACTCAGCTGTTTTATATCAGGTTTTATATGACCAATGCCATTACTAAGACCAAATGAACAAAGGGAAAGAAAAATCTATTTGCCTCTCAACAGCACTTCTCCTCTGATTGATCTAATCATTTTATCATACTGTATAAAGTCACTGTGAATGCTGAATGAATGGGATCACCCGGGCCCACCTGTACCGCTGGAGTAGGAGTAGGTTTGATCACATTTCAGGGACTGCAGGGCAGCTGCCGATTGCCATGATGTCAGCATGTTTTATCAATTCTATTCAGATCCATCCAATCAAACCTGAAATCCTTCTGGGCCACCCGGAAGGGCATGTGCAGAATACAGAAGGGTGGCTTGGGCCGGCTTCCATTTTCGTCAATCACAACCTGGACTTGTATAATAAACCCATTTCTCTAGACCGGGTCCTGCACGTCTAAATATTCTCATGCCTCACCCTTCTTGGTCCTTCTTCACTGGCTCCCTGTTGGCACTCACACCAAGTCCTTGGTGCTGGCTTACAGGTCAATGAACAGGCACCCATTTCCATCAAAATGCTCCTGAAGACCTATTTCCCATCTTTCTTTTTTTGGTCAGCAACCCAACACTGCTTGGAGCTCCATCCACAAATTGAGAAGCGTCGCTCCAGATGGTCCTCTTGTGTGGTTCCCTGATCATGCAATGAGCTGCCAAACCACCTCTGGTCATCAGACTGTCCACCTACAGGAAACACCTCTGGACCCATAGATTTCTCTACTCGCCTGATGCCTGTATACATTCACTGTATTTTTCATTTTCTAAGCTGTCCTTGAATAATTCAATGAGGTTCTGGCTCTGCTGGAAGGTTTTGTGTAGCTTCTGCTCCAATAACACTTGCACTTCACTATAAGCTTTCACTGGAAGCACCGCTTAGCTGCACTTGCCCAGTTGACAGTTGACTCCATTACAGCATATATAGTTGTAATGTGCTATTTGCCCCACTTTCACTTCACTTTGGTCAAAAGTGTCTGCTAAATGTATAAAATGTAAATGGTGATTTGTAAATTAGGCATATTCCTAAAGCTGGTAAAAAGTACTAAAATAACAAGATTTATAGACAACATTTTACCAACCACATTGCATGAAAATGAACATTCATATGAAACAGCAAATGACTGCTGAGGGACGTGGATCACGGTTCTCATTCTAATATGACCTTCATTTTCCAGACCCGTTTCTCAGTTCCTGTGTGTAGCAGAAATGCGGATCTGTCTCAGCTTTCTCTCTCCTGCATGTTTACATTACAGAATGATATATTAGAGACTGGGAATTCAGAAGAATATGTGAATATGAAGCATTACTTTTTATAGCTTTAGTGTATTATACCTACACCAATAGTACCATTATTTGTGAAGGTGTTAAGTAAACTGGATCTAGGAAGCTAAAGCCTAATCTGATAGAACGAGATCAAATAAAATGTTAGAAAATGACCATTTAAAATATAGTGTGTATATATATTTGCCTCTGTTTGTACATCGGCGTTCAAGTGGCTTATCCAAGACAAGAGTCTGCCTCTTTTCTTGTGTTCTTAATCTATATTTCGAATGCTAATATGTTAGATAAATTAAATGTTCTATTTCGATTTTATTTTAAAACATTGGCAAGCAATAAGATGTATTTAGTATAAACATGACCAATGGCCACAATTTTGGATGCAGCTTTTATGATATTTTAGCTTGATGCATGAAATGTATAAGGAAATTCTGTTTCAGAATGTCTGTTCTCTTTTAAATCCCATAAATTTTTAATTATTGAAAAGGAAGAATATATGCATGCAAACAAAACCACTAGCTCCCTCTTATACTTTTAATTATTTGTCTTATTGTCCTAGTTCAAACAGTCTTCCAACCGGTGTCTGTTTAATTACTGTTGAGACCTGACAGACAGTCGCTCTGTAGCTTCTTGATGTTTGCCTTGCCGTTGGCTTTGCTGACCATATAATCATTGCCAGACACATCAAGGACAGGCCTTGATTTTCAAAGGCTCTTGCTGCACTGATTTGCTGTGCTTTTGTGGGATTGATCACAGTGGTTTATCTGAAGCAACATGTGTGCTGTCCCCTTCGGTTAAGGGAGGTGACCGCCAAGGAGGGGGCAATGTCCTTGCTCTGGCTCTGTCGAAACAGCACAAACAAGGAAACGAAAGCAGCAGGATTATGGCTGTGGCACAGCAGCGACCTGTCATGTATTCCCTGTAGTCATTGTGATTAAAGAAGAGACACAGATATGATCAAATGCTGCACCGAGAAAAGATAGATAACATGACATAACATTCATTAGGTCTTCAACTCAATTAAAATAGAAATTAATGTTATCTTTGCTTCCTGTAAACTGTCAATATTGAAGATAGCAACCTTCAGGGTTAGAGTCAGCTTGATACCTAGCAATTCTGTATCACACAGTGAAAATGGTTACACACAATAATGTGCCAATTAAATGAAATACTGTACTACTACTACTATTGCTACTCCTGCGGGAGGTTTGGAAAGAGAAGTCTAATATTATTATTATTATAATTATTGTTATTGACAACAACAAAAAGAACAACAATGATAATAATTATTATTATTATTATAATAATTATCATCATAATAAACTTCTCTTTCCAAATATCCTTTTCAAAGACTAGAGACTGAAGCTCATGGATCCCGTCTGCGTGTCCCAGGTCAACATCAAGGTACAGTGGGGTAACTGTATGTCTGTCACCGGGGGGCATATAAGATGCCCAAGACACTTTAGAACAGGGGTGTCAAAATCAGTCCTGGGTGGCCGGAACCCTGTGTAGTTTAGTTGTCTCCCTGTTCCCTCACAAATGATTCAGCTCAGGAGCTGTGTGGTAATTAGCACAAAGAGATGAATCAGATGTGTTAAATGAGGGGAAACCCAAAAATGTGCAGGGCTCCGGCCCCCCAGAACTGCAGTTTGACACCCCTGCCTTAGTAAATTCTTTTTGATCTGAAGATCTCTCCATGTCTCCAAACTCCTCTCACTGTCATAGTTTGTGGACTGGGAAACCCAGCTGAGAAACCTAATTTCAGCGGCTTACACTCACAGCCTTTTATTTTAGTCATTATCCACAAGTGAAGTCAGGGACATAGACTTACAGGGTCTCCCACAGTATGTGCCAGGACATGTGATTGTATGTCTTCTCCAATTCCACAAAGAACATAGAAGTGTTTCTGAGACCTTTTTAATCATGGGGTGGTGATGTAAAAGCGGTCTAATGTGTGTAAGCATAGCTACATCTGCAAGGGATAATACTTGTTTCTCTATCAAATATATTACAGTTCTCTCAGGCATACACATTTTGAAATCATTCAAGCAATGCAGGCGAGTCCCTAAGCTGTTAAAACACAGTCACTTTGATTACACCATTTCTCATGTAGAACACCCTTCTCATGGGCAAACTTATGAGTTTGGTTGGCAATTGTTGCATGGCCACTGAATTTCTCAGCTAGCATTATAAAAAGTTTGCACTAAATACATCAGGGTCTAAAGAAGAACAGTAAAAACGGTGCAGAAGTTGCACAATGTCCAGGGGAAATCTCTTTTTTTAAACATCTCATTCATTTGCCTCAGTGATCACCATATCAAACAGATTTTCCGCTACAGCAACAATACTGGCCAAGATATTATTTTAAAAGCCACTGACCACATTTTTGTATGTATGTTTAAAGCTTTTTTTCGCCTCTTATCTTGCGAATGACATTTATCATGACATTTCTGCCTGCAAGAGGTGACTTCACATTCCCTTTTCTTCTTCTTCCCATCTTCTTTTGTTAAAATTGTGGTCAGAAACATGTATTATAAAGAACATGATGATCAATTCCAAAGCTACTGGAGTTAGTGAGAACGGAAATGCATTACGGTTCACAGCTTGGAGAGCAACATATTTTATCCCAAAAAAAAAAAATCAATGACTTAGTCTTGTTGATAAAGACCATTCTGACAAAGACTCATGCGTTTAACGCCAATTATTTTTTTATTCTAGATTGGGCAGCTGCAGACCAAGGAAATTAAGCCTCCCATTACAAACCAAAGTGAAAATCTTGACTTGTGGAATGGATTCAATTATGGATTATTCATAATAATAAACAACAAAAAACATAACCAAAACGCCACTTACCGCTAATATAAAAGCGACATCATAGAGCCTAAGATGAATGGGCCTACTGTGCCTGCACTTTTGTTGTAATGATCTTACATTGCATACGATTGTTGAGTTTTGCCTATTACAGTCAAGGATATCTTAACACAGAGGATTATGGTATTGTTAGGCTTTTGGGATTCAAAGGAATTATTGACTGTTGATCATAATCACTCTATGCCTAAAAAAGCAGAACTCCTACAGGAATATCCACAGTTAAGGATAATGCAGATTTAGTTTCAAAAGTTCAAACCTGTTTCACTGCAAGAAAATGACCAGGCATCAGTTTACCAGCTCTGCCACATCATGATAGACTCCGAATCTGCACTATACTGGCTCATTAATAAACACATGTTTATTGTTTGATTTCTGATTTACTGCTCCCTTTTTAGAATATTATTTGCACCAGTACAGCACTTTGAGATTAACAAGTAATATGAAAAAGTTGCATTTGCAGTGTTGAGTTTAGTCGCTTCATTTGTAGGCCAAATGCAGTGAGCATCTGGAGGTCGAATGTAGTGGAAGGCTGCTTGTTTTTAATGCATGAATAAATGCTGTCTATGAAAGAGGCCAGCAGCAAGGATGGAAGTGACTGTGATTGGCTCAGAGAGCGCATGCAGATGGTATGCAAAGCGAGCATCGGTAAAGATTAGTCTTTTTTTTTTTTTTTCTAACAATTTACTATACAATCCTGAGAAGACACTTTAAAATTACAAAGCTTTGTTTCCTATGTTGAAATAAAAATGTTTTAACAATACTTTTTTATGGTCTCAACCCAGGTGATTATCATTGCAGTATGTGCATAATATGTGATGATGATATTACGATTGAACACAGTGCCAGCCAACTGAAAATCATTGCATCCTACAGTACCTCCTAAAACTTTCTTAAGGGTCCAGATTTTGGGAAAAATCTTTGACAATAAACAAGAGCTCCCTTTGACTGAGAATTTAATGCTGCATAGAATGGAACACCTGGAAATAATATCAACTGAAATAAAGTGATCTTGGTAACAAGTTAAGTAGCATATGGTTTAACCCATATGTGGCATTTGGATGTGTGGGACTTATTTTCCATATTTCCCATTTTTTTTCCAACCTGAGATGTGATGTCATTTTCTTTAAAGTGCATTGTAAAGAGACAGTTTTTTTCCCAAGTACACATTATGTGTGGACAAGCTTCTCTGAAATTTCATATGAGATTACACTACTCTGGTGAACACGCTAGCAGCTGGATATTAAAAAAGTTCATACAGAATTACTACATATGAAAGCTGTCCGGATACAACAAAGGGTTGCACAAATATGAATTTATGATTTGGATCATTCTGTTTGACGTGTGATGCAAGCAAAAAAGAATGCAAGGCAGGGGTTTTCTACATAATCAGCCTTTAAGATATGATAAATCCCAAAATTGCAATTTTATCTATTTTAAAAGCAAATATAATTGATTTTCAGTAATAGATGTAGTCATATTGGAAAATATACTTTATAAAGCACACTACTGGTGGCTTCAAATAATCAACTCATCCATCGGTCCATCCACTACATTTATTAGGTTGTAGGTAATATAAAGTACTAAGAAGTAATGCACCATTGGCAATGACTGGGAATTTTTCATTTTTCTAGATCCATATTATATGTAATCTTGTATAGCAGATAAACTCCTTATGATAAGTTTTATCCCCACAAAATCAAATAATTTGATACCAGTGTGATTGCAATCATTCAATCCCAGAGAATCTCATATAAGTTAACCTTAGCCTACATTTCACCACTTTCAGTCATAATCTAGAGGGTAATTCTGCACAGATTTTATCCACACCCAGTCTGTGGGAGTCTATTAATAGTAGACACCAATGGGTGAACTGTGTGTAGCATTAGCCAGTCCAGTAACGGTAAACACAGGGTAAAGCCGTAACCTAGGAAGTAATGGTAGAATGTAAGGACCACTTATGAGATGGTAAGGTAAAGGTGTGGACTTAGTCTTTTAGACAGAGTGTTTCTGGCTAATGTACAGAACCAGTTTCTCTTCCTCTCTGACCTCCCTGGCCTCTTCTGTATGAGGTATCCATCAGTAAAAGAAAAAAAAAAGAAACTGAGAAAATTAAGGTGACATCAGGACCACTGCAGAATATCACCAGGAAAAGAATGCCTCTGACTGAGTATGTGTGTGTGTATATAGATGTATTTTTTAGGACTTGCCAAGTCCCCTCCACTTGCATTGTACCTGATCCTATGGATGGCACTCTGGTAGGCCGCATTTATGGCTATTATATCTCATGGGAGGGTGACATAGATTCAAGTTATGAACTGTATGAACTGTAACAGCCTTCAATCTGCTGCCGTATATACTGTAGGCCAACATGGAGGACTGACTCGTGCTGGCCTGCCTGGCGACGTGCTCTTCCAGTCCACTTTGCTGCTGCTGTGCCACTGCCGATCTTGCCATCAAGCATCAAGCACCCCGTGCCAGCTCCGATCTGCCCATGCATAGAGACTGAAATTTTCAACCCATGTATCAACTTAGTTCTATCAATTTGTTTTTGTTTGACTCTTCTGCCGGCCCCTGGAGGATGGGCTCCCCCTTTGGGTCTGGTTCCTCCCAAGGTTTCTT
>JAODKE010000002.1:23770288-23788617 GCA_026779605.1 Mormyrus hasselquistii
AGGCGAGCAGGCGGGCAAGTAAGCCCAAAAAGCAGGCAGACAGTGCAGCAGGATGGGGAAACGAGTCTTTAATGAAGACGGGACAAGTACACAAGACATTCAATGACAAGTCTGGGGAAAACTCTGACAAGGACTAAATACACTAGACAGGTTAAACTAAACAAGCAACAGGTGATGACAATCGGGTAGGAACACGAGGTAACGAGGTGGGCGTGGCACACAGGAGGATCGAACGGGGCTGGGCGTGACAATTCCACAAAAGTATCAGCAAAAAAGTGTACCTGATGTGTTTTTCTTAAGTAGAACAGACAATGCACTTTAAATTTCCTCGTGTGAGAATTTAGCATTGTGAGAGCAAGGTTACTTGTAACTCGCTTGTTTTACATTTACATGTTTGTGTTCAATTGAGTTTGAAAAACTGACATGATCATAACAGTAAAACATAAAATACCAGTGTATGATTAAATTTGGACCACATAAAATTACATGATCTTGATTTGTTTGTTTATTTGTTTGTTTGTATTAATCTGCATCAGTATTGGAGACAAAATGTTCATTTGAGTCAGACTCTGGTATGCGCAGCCAGAAGCACTTCCCAGGAAGGTCATTGGGCAAAGAGAGTGTCTGCAATGACCATAAACATGTAGTCTTGGCTCTCCTTGCAGATCCCGGGTAGATGTAATGTTATTAAATTACAACATACAGTTAGTATGAAATGAAGCCAATGTTTATTGTTACTCAAATAGTCTGCATTTGTCAAGTACTTTAATTAGCTGCCTAGTTAGTGAAGTTGTTTGTTACTACACTGTCATGCCTGGTTTATGGAAGCCTGATTATTATCATGTACTATACTATAGCTACTGAGTCTAAAATAATTTCTTTGCAAACCATCAGCCACCTCTGGATTTGAATAGGATTCCCTGACCATTACTATAAAGAAACTTAACTGTTATTAAAATTCTTCACTGGTATCTCTTTCCCTGTTATCTGTAAAAAATCATGCACTTTTTAAATCAATATTACTGGACTTTCTTTCCCATTGTTCTCTAAATTGCAAGCTCAAAGTATAAAAAATGTATTGCTAATAATGACATTTCAATCAGGAAAGCCCACCCTTTCCTGATTAAATTAAATCATCGATTTAGGACAGACCAGTATTTCACCCGATGCCATTCAAATCTTTTTATTAAGCAAACAGTGTAGATTTTATTGGTGTAAGGCTCACAATTAGCACCGTTTTGTCAAACTTATCTTGATGACCGAAATATTTTTCTTTATAATAGCCTTACATTTAGAGATTGCTTATAGTAGCTTGTAGCAAAATAAACGTACATGCCTTTAGAGTTTGTATAAAATGGAAACAGCAAGTCATCAAGTCATTCTTTTTTCTTTTAATAAGCCACTGTCAAATTTGCATATATTTAATACGAAGGATTTAATTTCCCTAATGTGAAACCTGTCCTGTAAGTTCAGGACACAAAGTAAAATATGCAAATTAATTTTTATAACAATCTTAAAATACTGAATTATTCGGCTACGGCCATTCTCCTAAGAAAATCATTTTTTAGTTTCATCACTAAGATCAGATCAGCACTGCTTATTCAGACATTAATTTTCCTTGACAGCATCAGCAGATTTTTTCTTGATAAGAGAAGAACAATATTGCTGACAGTTCAAGAGGCTGGTTGTTTGTCAAGTGACTTAAAAACATTTTACTATGACTACCATGGTTGGCAAAACTTTCCCAAATTTGTAACTTACTAAAAAAATGCTTACTTACTTACTAGAAAACTGCAAGCAACAGTCTGCTTTGTCTCCGTGACTGAACATCTCACTAGATGTGTTTCTGTTTCTCGCAGAGTGAGATTCTTCTGTATTTTTAAAGTATGTTATATTAATGGCTGTGTGACAGTATCTGTGGTTTATTTCCATCTTGTTAAAAATGTATGTGTTAAGTAAAGAGCCCATTTCCTACCTTTGCCCTACACTCTATCTCACCTTGTGTGTGGCACCAAGTTGCCTGCAGCACATTGCAAGGACAGACCTCTAGTCAACACAACTTTGCCTCCCCGGTAAGTGCACTGCTTCTAAATTTCAGATTAGGTGGGTCTTTTGAGGACTGCAAGAATACAAACAAGAAAACGAGTCCATACAGCCATCTTCGATTCTGAATGTACACTCCAGGGTTGCAGTGTTCAAACAACCATTTTCTTAACATTGAATAGGAAACTTTTGTGGTTTGAAACATATGCATAATATTTGCTGAAAAACAAATAGGAATAAGAACAACTGAAGAATAAAAGGATTAGAATTGCACGCAGTAGCTGGATGCAGGGGAGCAGCTAGACATTCTGGGCCCCTCACCCCCTTTACATTATATGATTTTACACATCTGCATATGCAAGGACTCCTGTAACATGCTGGCCCCCCTGAATATGTCAGGGTATCCACGCCCCTCCGATGGCACTGGTTAGAAATCTGGGCCCCTTGACAAAATTTCATCTTGGACCTACATTTGTAGATATTCAAGGGCCTCTGTAAATCGTTGGGCCTCCTGAGTCTGTCAGGGTATCTATGCCCATCCGACACCCCTGATTGCATGTGCAAGTCAAAGATGCATAATTATAAGTTATACATTAAATAGAAACACTTTAAATAGAAACAGGTTGATTTTACACTGAGATTATAGTATAGTAGATATTACTACTCATTAAATTATGATTAACTGCTGATAGCAGTCAACATGCTGAGAAGGTCAGCTCAGTCCTCCCTTTCCAAGCCCACTGGCCATAGCTTGTCCTGTGGGATCCCCAAACATCCCCACTCCAGGTAATAAATATAATTCCCCAGTGTGTACTGGGTCTGCTCTGGGGCCTCCAGCCACGAGGCCGTCCCCAGAAGTGCTCCCTGGGGAGCTGACGAGGTGGCATCCTTATAAGCTACCTGAATCACCGTGGCGAACTCAACGTGATCCTAAGAACCCTCTGCTGTCAAGAGTAGATGGGCCAAGAGACCCTGCAGAAAAGCCTTATTTTAGCAGCTTGAGCTTGCAAACTTCTTCTTTCTCTTAGAATTCACAGGTGAGTATATGGACATTAACTGACTTCACCACAGTCAAGCAAAACATATCACCTGTCACCCGTATTAGACACCCCGGCTGCAGAGCTGCAGCCCACTCTCAGAAAGATTGAAAGAATCAAGGATAAAAGTCAAACCTACAAATGCTATATTTTACACACAAGGTCTGCACAATAAAATTCTGCTCAGGAAGCTCCCGTCTTTCCCATGACATCCTTCAGCATCTCCATCACTGAGGCACATAGGCAACTTTGACTAGACACAGGTGCAGCCACTCACTAACAAATAAGTTACCAGTGAATATAGAGGGGAGCTGCTGTGGCAATCTGATGTTGCTCCCCAACTGTCTAGGCCACATGGGAAGAATACCATGTAGATGCAGCCTTGGTACACAACATCCCTCCAGAACATCTCAGAGTATATTCCCAGGAAGCCTTTCCATGATGGATACTTCTGACCACCATAGGCTCTTTATAGTAGTAGTAACATGTTCTAATCCAGTGTTTCCCAACCCAGTCCTTCGGGAATCCCAGAGAGCACACATTTTTGCTCCCAGCCAATCAGGAACACAGAATACCTGGTACAGGTGTTGCACATTCACAAAGTGCATTCACAAATTCATATAGCAATTATTGGATATTTAAAGTGGCATTTTAAGAATTTAAAGGATGTGAAAAATATATCAAAACTATTCAACATTATTGCAATATTATACTAATTGCAATAATTCATGAATATGTGCATGAGAATCTAAACAATTTTTTGTATTTGGTGTGTTCTAAAACTTAAGGTGGAAAATAATGATAATAACTGAGCAATATTGGAAAATAGAACTAAGTAAAAATCTTACTAAAGACTAAATCATCTGGGTAATTTCAGTTTGCATCAAATCAATAGTTAGCATGTATTTCTATGAGAAACACTCTCTGCACCCCTCATCACATTTTTGAATAGATCTGTATTTGCATAATTAAAGATTTTGAATTTGGGTCAATATATATTTTTTGACACCTGCCTCAGATTAGACCCATTATCGTCATTATATTTGCAAATGCCCTCCTTCTTTAATAAACAAATACTGATGTGCAAAATCCATAAACCATAAACACAACTCTTCAATCACTTCTAAGTCTTGACCTTTGAAGTTGGAATCTGATGTGATTTGGACCATTGTTTAATAACTATCATACAGATCAATGATTCCAGAATTAAATAATGATAGGCTTTGAATCAGAACTGGCAATTAAATAAAACTCAGTGGAAATGAATATGTTGACGATAATGGTGTCTGAGTTATGTCAGTTACACGCAATCGCTTTGATTTATGTCTATTAGGCTGTGAACAAACAACTGCCTTATATGTGACAAATAAAATTAATAAGAACACAGTATTGGCAATGATGGTGAACATTAAGCATTTTCAAACATCCTCTTGCCTGTCAGACCAAGAACAATAAAAGTGCCAGTCTAAAATATATATACACATCGGCAAATGATACCCTGGTCTTGACAGAAACACAGTATGACAATTTAAAAGTACTGCCATGTTGATTCCATTATTCATATATTAATGCACTGAATTTTAACTCTCCCCAAGTGGAAAAGTGACACTGAGAGTAAATCACCATTGCAACAAGTGCTGAAAGCATTCAGCATTTATAAGTAACTTCTATTTTGAGAGCTTGTATTTTTTATTAAAGCGTTTCCATGATGCAACATTTTGCAAACCATTTATTGCATTATTTATCCATTTAATGGTAATACTGCAGAGCGAATAACATCATTTTCATTTTATTCTGCAATTACTGCCAGATGAAAAATTCTGCATGTCATTTTAAAAACTGACAAAACAACATAGTGTTCTGAGATGAATATTTGTGAAATTAGTCATTTCCAGGGTATTGACTAATTTGATATTCATTATCTTTCCACAACAAGAAACATATACTACGCACTTCAGAGAAATGTGACATGGTTTACTATACTGTGTACTGAGCTTTCCCACAGAGAGTTAACCGATTCATCTCATTCACCCCTGCTCTACTGATACACAGTTATAATCTCACAGATAATAGGAAATGATTTACCCATTAGGCATCGCAAATCACTTATAGATTAGGGCTCATGTTGTTTTTTTAAAACCTGATGAAAATGTGAACCGTATTAATTAAAAAAGCTGTCAAATTTAGATACCATGGCTGAAACCTGTGCAAGGTGTAATCGTAATCATAGACTCATTACTGTTAACTGTGTGCTTTGGTGCTGTACACATGTTTCTTAATGCATGCCTCTGTGCTGCGGAAAGTTTAATTTTGTTTTATTATTATTATTATTAATATTATTATTATTATTAGTTAACGATTAGTCTAAACAGAGCATGTAGACAACATACACGACTTATTGCCTCTGGATGTAGAGAGACAGATATTCAAGCTAAAGCCTGTAGATTACAGATTGTCCTTGTCCAGTGTCAGCAGCTCTCACACAGTCGTCAAATAACAATTAGTTAACAAGTTCGACCAAAATCCCTTCTGTATAACATCAAATAAAACAAGGGCAGTTCATGCCTCTGTGGGTTAGGAGCACAGTTTTGTACAGACACCCCTCAGTTAACGGCCTACCTGTTTAGTGACGGCCCGGACTTACAGTACGACCAGCTCTCCGACCAGTTTTTATTATATGCTCCACAAGATCTTTGGTCATAGAAATGGCAGCGCAATGTCTCAGTGTCAAGCATCTCGTCTCGCATCACCCTTTGTCATACTTAGTCTCGTTCCTGCAGTCATTCAGTATTCACAACACTAGCATTCGCAATCTCCGATGACCAGTATTTACAGTTTTCAAAGCTAAGTAATGTGTATTGGAGCTGATGTCCTCCTGCTTGTTATAGTATACAGATCACACTTGTATAAACATTTTTAAATATACTAAAAATGTTACAAATGGTGTAAAGGTGACACTAAACAATATCTAAAGATGCGTGACATAAACCTACTATCAGTACAGTATGCTTGAAATATTGGTAAAGGGGCGGTTCCTCACTTATCAAGCAATTCGCTTAACGACCCAGTTGCAGGAAAGGAACTTGGTGGCTAATTGAGGGGTATCTGTATATGAGTGTCATGCATGAAGATGAAAGAATTCCAATGTAGCTTGTGGTGAGATGAGGTTACCCATAAATATCACTTGAAGAGGGCTTATTTAGGGAATAAAGAAAATATTAAAAAAATTATGGCAAGTGCTCTGGTCATGAAGCACCTTTTTCACCAAACTGGCAGACATGGGTTCTTCTGTTCAGATAAGGTGCAGATGGGGATCCTCCATGCTGTCTACTCATGAGGGCTGCAGAAAGCTTGCACATCCAGCTTACTCTTTCCTATCCAACTGACGTTCTTCCCAACATGGGCTTTAAGCCTCACTCAGGACGACTGACCCAGTCCCAGGTTTCAGAAGTTAGTGTCGATGGTCTTCCAAAATATATTTGAATCTGGATGATCGTCACGCCAGAGTTTCTGGGAGAAAACGCCTTTTAAGCTTACCCGTGAGGTGTCAATGTACAGCTACTGTAACAACTCGAAGTTGGGGGTTTGGAAGACTGGTTCAATGGTGAGGGTTTCATTTATCCACTGTAATGGAAGTCTGGCATCCATGTTTGCAGGACTGACCCTTGCAGATGAGATCTGAAGTGGTGTAACTAGAGAGAAATTGGGAAAAAAGCCATAATACCTGGCTAGTTCTGGGAAGGCTTGTACCTATTTCTTAGTAGTAGGATATCAAAAAGTCCAGATGGCTTTGGCCCTACTCTTTGGAGCAGTACCAGGCCTCATCTATGGAAAACCCCTGATAGTGAGCTTTGGTAAACCCCAGGTAGCACTTGGGAATGTTGGCCATGGGTTTTCCCAGCCAGATGGAGTACAAAACCCTGCAGTGGTGAACAAGGTGTTCTGACAAGCTGTCAGTGTAGATGATAACATAGTCTAGGCAGACTGCCATGTATTCTCAGTGAGGGCAAAGTACAATGTCCATGAGTACCTGGAAGGTGACAGGTGCTCCATGAACCCAGGCGTGGCAAACAATCCAAATGGTCAGCCAAAAACCAGAATAAGAGTGAAACAGAGAAACTAGAATATACATGGTCGAAGGTAGCATAAACTAACAATCTCGCAACGGGACCACCAAAATAAGAAGCATTGAATTTCCTACTAGCTCACCATTGAGATGAAAAACACTTGTTATACCAAAGGCAGCTGGGAGATGTAGTTCACTAACCCTAATTTGTAGCCGTTACATGGCACCTTCATGTCAAAAACCACTTCAGATGGACTATTTGGAAGAAGCCATTAGTTACAGTAGTTAGCACAACCATTAAGTTGTACCATCTAAACTTTGCCAAGTGTCATTGAGACCACAAATGAAATTTTGTATTTTGGTCAATAGAGACCAGAATTGAATTCATTGGCTATGCACACAATAAGCATGTTTGACATCAAAAGAAGACTGTATGCAAAAAAAGCATCCATTATCGACAGTAAAATATTACAGTTATTTACTGATTCTTTGTGGCTTTTTACTGGTGGTCTAGGGGCTCTTGTTTTAATATCGATAATAATGAATTCCAGAACGTAGGCCTGCTGGATATTGAGATTTGGCTTTTGATTTTACCTTTAAACCATATAATGACCTCAAACATACATCAATATAAACACAGAATTGGTTGTGGCAGCATAAAATTAATGTGTTGCAATGGTCATTTTAATTGGACAGTTGAAAACCTGTGATCTGATTTGAAGTGGTAAAGAAAATAAACATAAGACTATCAAAGAAATCCATGGAGGAGTGATCCAAAATCCCTCAAAAGGCATGTTCCAAGCCTGCCACAGTGTACTGTTATCCTCTCCAGGACAGGCTTCACAAAATATTAAAGGAAGGAATGCCAATAATTTAGCAGAAAGAAGTATTCCGTCTATCATTCCATCCATCCATTCATCCATCCAAACATTTTTCCTGCTTAATTCCTGCTTAACATTCTTGTCATGGTCATAGGGAAAAAAAATAAGTATTAACTGTACAAATTCAACATGCTACTTATACTTATATTAAGTTACTATTTTGTAGCTGTAGTGTCACAATGCCACAATACTATTATAAATAAAATACTATGGACAGATTGGGGAGATTTCCAAAACGTTTATATTGGTTTGAGTAAATACTTTAATCTGGAGCATGCCTCCGATTAGCTAGATATTGATTTAAATGAAGGAGGGGCATTGCTAAAATGTATTCTACAGTAGCCTCCGGGGCTAGAATAATCATCTCACATGGAGGCTGAAAGACAGAATAAGGGTTTATTTTAGGTGCAAAACTAAAAACAGGTTTAACAAAATGGCAGAAAAGAATGACAACAAGAAGACAGCCATTAGGGCTGCCGGAAATGGGAGCCGGGAGAAACCAAGACAAGCATCGGACATCAAAATGTTGATTTTGTGACTTGTCAATTATTTCTCAGTTGATTTCGGCATATATTTAGGATTGTTACCTTACAGGAACGCCGAATTGCAGGTAAGCTCGATCTTCCATGTGAGAGGTGACATGTGGGTCATTACTGTAGGTTAGGCATCTACAGTATGTCTGGGCAGTCTTGGGTTTGAATTTTGAGGCTGGCAAAGGAAACGTTTAACTGGCCCCTTGTGCAAGGCCCTTGACCCTAACTGCTCTCAGTTTCCTAACTTGTATATTGCTTTGTACAAAAAAGTGTAACGAGGACATTTGTAGTTACCTAATCTGTGTGTGTGTGTGTGTGTGTGTGTGTGTGTGTGTGAATATATAAACTCAATTACACTGTAGTTCAGGTTTTACTTGTAAAAACCTGTAGAAAAGCTATAGAAACCTTTTACTTACAAAACCTGTAGTTTCCAAAGTAGTCTTTCTAATTGACTAACACTCCACAGTAGAAGATAGCTGATAATGTCAATCCATATTGGGGAAAATAAACTTCTAAGTTGCTCTCCAGCTTTTCCTAAGGCCTTCTTTCTTATTCAAATTTATATACCACAACAAGATTGTAGGAATCTTTTCATCAGTAGAGGTCAATAAGCCAGATTTGTTGTCTTGTGAATAAATACTTCAATAAAAGAGTAAGCCTGCTAAAATCACCCTTCCATGTTACTACCAAATAATCTATGTGGAATGACTGACAATCAAGCTTCATTAGTGTTAGTGAAACTGAATTCTCTATTATTTTCCCATTTCTGATATGAAAATCATAATACATGTAACAATTTAGCAGTTGAGCCATACCGTTCATGACCTCCCTATTAGTTCAGTTATAAGAAGTCAGCAGTACTGGAAGTACATTCTTTGGTCATAATCATGTATAATTCGTAAATTATTAAGAACCTTCACTGAGAACACAAAAATGCTACAGACATTTACAGTAGGACTTGCATCAGTTGTGTATTCTATTCTATTTCTACTGCATCTCAAGCTAAATCTACACTATATTATCCCATAGAACACGGGGACCCAAAACAAAACAAAAAAGCTAATATCACTGTGCGACACTCTTTTGAGGAAAAAGAACGTTCTTGGCACCTTTTGCGTTATCAATTCCATATTGCATCTACATCTCTGATCCTTGGAAAGCCAATAAACACATTTTAAACGCTCCAAGAAAACAAAGTTTCAAAACAAGACGCAAAGGACACTTGTAATTGATCAAAATATCTACACTGACATGATTATATTGGACTGCTGACCTTTTTCCAGTTAGTGTAAAAGCATCACTTCAATACAGATGTGCTATGTGTCAAAAGCAATGCTGTGCATTATCTCGGACAAGAATAAAACTTTTTCATCAAAGTTAGAAAATGTAGAAGATGTTTCCGAGGTATCTGGCTGGCCTGCTGAAAGTGTCACGGTGTGTAAAACTATCCATTTATCTATATACCCACCCTTGTCACTTGATACAACTGACACAATTTCATAACCAGCCCGATATCTCCTTTCCTCTGCCATGGTAAAGACTCTTATCACCAAGGAGTGTGTAAGGAAACAGTCAATCTGCTAAATTGACATGAATTGACTATAGAGATTGTCTCTTTATACAGAATATAGAAATTTTGAATTTTATCCAATGAGTGTTTCTTCAGGTATTCTATGCAGTCAAGCTAGTCAGTCCAGGGGACGGAATATCCCAACAGCTCCATTTTTATGGATCTATGATTCTAATCACAGCCTTTATTCCAATAAGATATAGGAATGCGAATATAAAAATACAGGCTTAGTACCTGCTAAATCTTTATACACGTATATGAGTACATATGTGAATACTTTATGCAAATACTTGTATATCTAACATTTCAGTTGCAAATAACGAAAAAAAAAAAAAAAAACATAATCACCTTAGAAAAATTTCAACACATTTACAAATTACCATTAACAGTGAATTGAAAATATGTAATATGAATTAAGCACTGGTAGTAGGAATTATATGATAATATGCAGATCAAAAATATAATGCATTTTAATTAACAGGTCTTAGTATTGTTTCTAAGGCGTTGCATAATCCATAATAGTCTGCAGGTTTTACGTGACTGTACTATTTTTTTTTTCCTAACACAGTTACTGTAAACTGTATTAAAAAGATTTTTAAAATTCTATGACCTATACCATTCTATACCAACTTAAAGGGATGGTTCAAGTTTTCAGTTTTAATGATTGAAGTCAGATGTTGACTGTTGTGAAATCTAATTTGAGATGACATACATTTTATCTTCTAAGTCAATGTTTCACATGGTTTATTTAGTCTCGCTCCTTTTTCGGAGCTGATGTTCTAAGGTGGTTTATGAAAGCTTCAGCAATTGCAGATCTCTCTGTATTTATCGATTCAACTGGCCTACCATAGGGCAGAGAAATTAGTTCATCCATTCATACAGATTAACGGCAAGGAAAATGAATAATACAGGCAGCGGAGGCGATTTGCCTAACCAAATTTTTTTGACTGTAGGATGAAAACCGCCCAAAGGAAGCCTACATAAGCAAAGACAGAACATTCAAACTGCACACATGCTGAAAGATGGGGAGAGACCCCCCCCCCCAGGCCTGCAGGTGCATGGCTACAGCGCTACCTAATAATTATGAAGTATATACTACAGAAAGCACAGTATTATGCAAATAAGTGAATAAATCAATCGATAGATAAATAAATACATAAATAAATAAATAAATTCCAGCATCATTAATCATTCTTTTCAGTTGTACTGGCAGGGAAAAGTTGGAAAAATGTTTATGCATTTCCCCCTCATGTTTTCAATGGTAATTTAAAGAAAATATACCCTTTTGTGCTATTTCGTCGAGCAGCATATAAAAATAATGTTGACAACAACCATCAGAACAAATTTACAGAAACGCAACATCAGAACAGTTTTTGTTAGCGCTGGTTCGGTATTCATTCTTGGTAGTGTTTAAGGAACAAAATCCTTAGGAATTAACAGGGAACTGAAATAAATGGAATCACGAAACAACCTTAACTGGTTTGTTTTATTATTAATATTAGTGAAGGGTTTATATTAATTATCCAAAAGGGAATCCATATCTGACTCCTACATATTAATATTTCGCTTGTTAAATCAAGAAACTTACCCAGCCACAAGGCCAATCAAGTGCTCTAGCTCCCCATAGCCATGTTTGCCCGTGTTTAATATTTCAACCCAAGATGCATATACATGTATATCTATGACCTCACCGGGCCATTGTCCTGAAGAAAACATGTAGAATGTGTTTTAGAGGCTTCACATTGCTCTTGCCTTGTTCATGCAGCAGAACTTCAGAAACACCCTTTAAAATATTTATCCCTTTACGTCAACATCAAGGTCAAATGAATGACAGACTGGAGGGAGCTTTCTCATTCTGCTTGGCCTTTCATCTGCCTAAATCACTGTCTTAAGGCCACAAATGGGGAAAGCAGCCGGGGTCCAGTTCTACAAACCATCTGAGCATAATAAGCAGGAGTCCTCTAACCGCATCCCCGATTCTATTTTTCAGACTGGAAATTCAGTGCTCTTAAGGTGGCACCAAGCCATTACTTCAGACCCCTGTCGTTCCTGGGATTGCAAGGCTGCATTTCAAAATACATGTGTATTTTTATTATTATCCACAGTATAGAGAATAAAACAAACAAATAAAAAAAACAAATAGCAATAAAAAAGGTTGCATAAAACAATGCTGGGTTCTCAACACAAAGTGAGGTGTTTCATTTATCATGTGATATTCTATCCTGCTATGTATGTGTACATTTTTTTAGAATATTGCCTTGTACATATTTAATCTTGGTTCTGTATAATGACGTACACAAGCCATCACAGCATTCATGAAAAAAACTCACTGACTGAAAGATATTAGTTAAAATTCCATAATCCCTTGAGCTTGATACTAAACCTAAAATTGTTCCAGTAAAATCATAAGCTTTTTAAATCGATAAAAGATGTCTTGGATAATATAATCAGCAAAGCAAGTACATGACATATGGTTATTTGCTTTTGATGGATGCAATAGTTACTGTAATATGGAGTAGTCATTAGAAAGTGATTGAGATTTAACATTGATTATTAGACAGTATTGTTTGACCTTAATGTCTAAACCTAAGATATGATGTGTATGTCTGATGTGTTTGTGTGTGTGTGTATGTTTGCTTGAGATTTACTGCCCCACAGAGTTGAATATCCAAAATCTAAAGACATGCTCTGCCAAGGCAATAATTATGGTGTTGTTTGCTATGAAACACTTTTAAAATAGTCATGCCACCTTACTCAAATCTTGGAAGATATGTGAGCTATTTAATTTATTCACTGCGAAATGAAAATGAGCTGTTTTCCAATACTGTTGCAAATTTCAAGATTTCAAGCTGTCAGCAGTGTCTCTTTTGGTGCCAATTCTCAGTGTAATTACATATTTTGTTAGAGAATTGTAAAAGAAAATAGATATATCTGCAACGCATATCATATCACATTTAGTGTTTAACAGCATAACGAGTGTGTAGCGATGTCGAGTGAATGATACTATGCGCCGGACCTTTTAGCCATCAGTGAATAAACACTCACTTTGGTGTCGAGAACCAGAATGCCAAGTTGGCGATGAGGAAGCATGCCAGCAACACTGGATCACAAAGGTCAAATTGAATTACAGCAACCACAAGCTGTGAATTTTCAGCTAACACAAACAGCAAGGTCTGTGCTTGCAGTAAAACATATGTATTTCACTTCTTGAACAAAGCACAAGTGAATGTTTATTTCCAAAAGAAATTGTGAATAAGATTATTCTTATCCCCAGCCACTTACAATAAGATCGAATTGTATGAACACCACCAGCTGTCACTGCACTCGATCGAAAACTTAAGCAGGGGCTTAAATACCAGGAGGCAGAGAATCCTCATACTTTTGAAGAGAATTGCCAAGTGGACAACAGGCCTCACCTGGGGTAACAACAAAAGAGCTGCCTGGTGAATGAGCAGAGGCCTGAAACACAGACAAAATTTACCCTGGAATTTACCCTAGTGATTGCAACCTAGAAATGCATAGTGATTTATACCCCCCTTTAGCTGCAAAGCCTTTGTGGCACTAAATAGACAAAGGACTTGTTTATCTTATCATTTTACAAGGTTTTATGTTATTTATTTATTTATTTACCTATTTATTTATTTATTTTCCCTTGGATTCACTCTAGTGGGTTTTCATCTTAATGGCAGTCAGGGCCTAAGAGGGCTTAACAGCTCTACTTTTCACACTGTTTAATCATTAGATATGCATTCTTCTGTAAAACACATGCTTGAAGAAGCAGAATAATTCTGTTCCCCATTCTGCCTTTTCCTTAATTAGTCTTTTAAAGTGAGAATGTATCACTACAGCAATGAAAGCTTTAGAATTTTTTGCTGTCACATTTAAAGTTAGTATAAATGAACTTTTTCCCCCTTTAATCATGCAGTCCTCTTTTGGGTTTTACTTAGGGGAAAAGTATATACACAGTGGCTTAAAGCATGTTTTTCATTTTATTTTTTCTTTTGCTTCTCTTAAGTGTAGCCCCAAAGACTTCATTACATGTGTGTGTATGTTTGTGTGTGTGTTTTTATATATATATATACATATATATGCGCATGCTATATTGTGGCCAATATGCTATCTGTTTATGAATCAGGAGAAACCTTTGGGAAATTAACAAGTGTTACTGAATGTAACAATTTGTGGTGCCCTGTTGTGAAGAGCAGCTATGTCCATTTTACCCCCAGGCTGCGAAAGTACCCCTGAGATGCTGAGATAAAAAGAAATAAATAAAAAGTTACAGCCTTTCTTAGCATAACAGAAAGTAAATCGACATTTTTAAAGAAATTTGGAATTGAAAAAACACTGAATGATTTATGTTATAAAACAATACAGTACCCACAAACCACTGCTGCTCTTCCTTCATAATGTGTTATTTTCATTTCCTTTTAGTGCATCCCTTCAAATCATATAACCTTCTTAAGAAATAAGGGTCATTTGTGATTTTGTCAGTTTATAATCCCATTTCCCCTTTTGGGTACAAATGAATTGCTTTATTTCCCAGTACACATTGGTAGGATATCTTTCACCAAAGAGAAACAGCAGAATGAAAATAAGACCTCATTATTTTAATTTAAGTTTAAAAGCATATTGCAATAATGTCAAAACATGGGCTTAGAATGTGCAGTTAAATTATCCTTATTGGCTTTCGCAACCAGAGCTCCAGACTGAGCAGCTGAAATTGGGCTGTGCTTCTACAGTATAATGCCAGGTTTTGTGCCTGCTGGTCTCTGAAACCTTCAGTGCACCACAGGAAACAGGTAAGCAAAGGGGCTTAAAGCTGTTGACTGGATGGGCAGCTCTAGGATAAGATGCATAAAAGGCAGACTCAAGTGTAGAGGACCAGAAAACACGAATCAAGAAAAAGGACCCAGGAAATAGACTGAAAAACAAAAACAGGATAACCTAAACAATCTTAAAAACAAGACACTCGTTCACCAGGGTTTCTGGCTAACAAAGGCTACGAACAGAGAAAAAGGTGCCAGCTAACAAGAACAATGACACTTGAGACCAGGTGCCTGTCAGACCAGCCCAGGTTTGTGAACCTGGAAACAAGACATTCCTGACCCAAACAAACAAACGACACCCAAGCCCACAAAATCCCATTTTTTTATTTAACTGAGAATTTTCATTCTTCAGTGGAAGAAACAATTAGACTCTGCCTGGACTGTGCTTTTATTTTTTAAATGAAACATTTATTAACATATCACATTTATCAATGAATCCTAATTTCCACTGAACAGTAAACCTTTGCTTTCCAACCCTTTCTTTATCAGAGCGCTAAGTCATACCAATTGAGATAGAAAAGTCAATCTGCTGACTTTAGTTCCAGCCAAATTTTACATGTAGAAAAGCACATCAGTAATATATTCACAATTTCTTAATCTCCTTCAATGGATTCTGGCAATCATTTTCATTTAGTCGAAATGAGATAACCAAACAATCAGCTGTGTCGCAGCTTTTCATTTAATCTTTCCTGCAGCCAATAATCACCCCACAGCACTATAAGCCTTCATCACTTGTTCATCTTATACGGAAGACTTTGTGATGTGCATCCTGTATTCTGTATGGGAGTAATCCTTTTGTAAATTAGACAAATGACATCTGAATATACTATTGTGGACATCCTAAACAGAATTTAATTCATGCAAGCAAAATTTGCATAAAGTGCATAATCTGTTATACTAATTGAACTGTAGTATGCATGAAGACAGGCTTTGCCTTGCGTGTACACTAAGGTCTAGCAACTATCCTTCGGAAATGTTAGTGGTGGATGAAGGAAATTTCTAATAACAGCTTGACAGGGAAAGTGTCCAGATAATTACCCTGGGTGTTCTGTCTGTGACGTTCTGGAACAAGCATCCATCACAGACAAGGAAACCAGTTGGCATGTTTTAATGTCTCCTGGCATCGTGAAAGTGGAAAACATTTGAAATGTAAAGACTGTTAAAAAAAAGGTGTGAATAATTGTTGAAATAATAATTTTACATACATAATGTACCAGTTTGCTAATCTTGTGAATAAACGCCTATTTGTCACCATGTGCAGTTCAACGGAAATGCTTTCTAGTTTCTAGTAGGCAGGTCCTCATACCAAGCAAAGTATTAAGAATGGTTTATTGCAAATTGTATAGGTTAGGCCTGAACTGAAATTTCGAAGTTCTGATGGTTAGAAAGGTTTCTGAATAACATTATTTAGTTTTGTAGGTTGATACTAACTGAAAAAGCAGCTTAAATTTATATATTTTTATAAAGTACTAATAACTGGAATAGGATTCTCATAAGTACTGTACTGTGCTGCACCACAGCGTCTGAGAATCTTACAGAAACTCCACCCTCCTTACTTCCTGACTACATTCATGCCAGTTCCTGTATCACCTTACAAAATACTGGCTTGTGGAGCCAATACCCTTTCTGTGCTTCTTGACCACAAAGCAAAACACTCTGCTGCATCCATTCTCTTGTTTAGGCAAAAGTAGATTAAATGGCAAGTTAAATGGCAAGTCTTGCCTTTTCCAAAAAAAAAAAAATGCTGGCTTATTGGACTCGCTTTTCTACAAGGATGGAAAATTTATGGCAGAGTATATATACACATGAGTGGTGACACAGTGAGGGGAATCATAGCCTCATTCCTTGCCGGCTGGGGCTACAGTAAGGCACACTGGATTGTCTTAGTTACCCATACTGTGTGAATCCATGGCCTATGATGAATTGGTATTCCATCTGGGATGGACAGTCAACCCCTCCACATCATGGGGGGAGGGGGGCAGCCAGTTGGCTTAATTTTCTCCTTTTTAGAAAGTTTTTAGTTCCTCTACTCCATTGTCATCTGACTCACTTTCTTTCTTCTTTGACTTTTCCCCATTTTTTATATTATTCTGTCTTAATGATGTTGAAATGTATTACATCACACCCATGCGAAGCACATTGGGGTGACTCTGTTGTGAAAGGCACTATATAAGAATCGATTTAATTGAATTTTCTGCATTTATTTACTAAACTTTTCATGTGTCATCCGCTGGTCTGCTTGTTTTGTCTGTGGCTTTTGCAAAAACCTCCAAAAAATTCCCATGTAATATATTATTCCAAAACTGCAATGAAAAGCGGCAATGCAGAAGAGTGGACTGCACTGCGTGTGTAGCTGTACTATCTATAATAGACTCTAGCTTCACCACGGGGGTGAACTGGATAACTGGTTGTGCAAGACATTCTAAATGGATGGGTACATAGGTGTGTTTATACACTGGTGTAGATTGCATTTGATGCAGTGTTTTGGATACTTTGGATACCTTAAATGGTAATAGTTTCAACATGAGCGCTTCCTGTTGACTATTCGGAGCTTTGCAGTCATCCGTGTACATTGTTATTTCTGGTCTAGCTAACTGCAAGTACATTATAAGCGTAGAAAAGAACCCGTGATCCACAAAACATTCACTTTTCTGATTGTGAGGTTCATTGTGATTGTGTGATGATTTCTTTGATTTCTCACACTTCCCCTCACATTTCCTAGATTTTTGAAGTATGATGACTCCACAATGTTTAATGATAATAATTAACATTCTAGTATAACACCCTTTTATTGCATTCAACACTCCACACCATCTTAGGCAGCATAAATACAGCATGAATAAAGAAAATTGGTGGAATGATGAGCTTTATAATAAATAGAATTTGTTACTTTAGGGTGTCTTTAATATTTCAACACCTACACTCATCAAAAAGAATATAAATGTCCAGCAGGTAATTAGGCATTTAATTAGTTCACATATTACAGGATTAGAAACTAACACAGAAATCGATTGATGGGGTCAAGCAGACAAATGTATTGCTTTAATTATCTTTGTGTGTGCTTCACATTTCACTCACAAATCTGAAATTCTTCCTCGCTTGGTATTTGCCATTAGTATGGCATATCCATTGAAGGGTGTACTGTGGCATGTTTAAACAGGCGACAGGCAGCAGAGCCTGATTAAAGTTTCTCTTGCAGGATGATAAGGCTCCTAGTATTCATTACTGGCTGTCAGATAATAAACGGTGCTGGACCAAAAGTTATGCAAGCTCACACATCCCTGTGTAAGGCTTTCAGCAAAGAATTATTTTGATGACTCTGATTAATTTAAACTTCAGTGGGGCTTTATTACAGTTTTACAAAACTTATGAT
>JAODKE010000002.1:23833749-23857866 GCA_026779605.1 Mormyrus hasselquistii
AATATCCAGGTTGTCCTTAAATGCCATCCCCAGAGTTATGAGCCTTATTTTGACACTATTTTTGCTTTTGTGGCCCACATTCGATTTATTCACATGGGGGGTATTTATTCACCTGGGGGGGGGGTATTTATTCACCTGTGGGGTATTCCACGAAGCAGGATTAAGGGAAGTCTCACTTATTTCGATAAGTCTATCTTATTTAAGTGAGAGTTCTGTTCCATCAACATGTCTTAAATGAAACCCCGCTGACTTACCGTGGTAATTTACACCTGCGAACAATTCTGCTCCAGACCAGGTTAACTCTCTCGCTTAGTTAAGCGTTGCCTCAAGGAATCTCCAACGTGTGGGAACAGATTCCCAAAAGATCGTTCCGTCAGTTGAATTTCCACGCTCTCACTAATCATGTCATGTAATAAAAAAAATTAAGCCTATAAAAATCATGTTTCAACATTTGAATTACCCCCAAAATACTTTAAAGAAAATCAAAAGCATATTAAAAAGGTCAAACATGAAATGCAATGACTGAAAACAGAAAATCAGAAATTAATAAAATCATAAATGAATATGAACAGTTACATAAAAGCCTTATTACATTTACCAAAATGAAATAGTAATAATAATATATAATAATAGTATGAAAAAAAAGAGAAAGATGTCAGCTTAATTGTCTAATGAAGGTCAGGCCTATTTAAGCAGTACTGAGTGAGACCAACACCTGCATGGAGATTCAGAACAAAAGAGAAGCAGAGAAGCCACAGAACATAATTATGGCCTGTCTCTTTATTGAAGACCCTGTGGAGGAGGGTGCACGGATATTACAAAGAGCATTCAGACCACCAGCCCCAAGGGTCTTTAGGGGCCGAGTAAAACCCTATTGCCTTCCCAGATGACTATCTGTGGGAGAGATAGATACCGGTTCAGCAAACCCAGCATAGTCTACCTATGTGTGCTGTTGGAACCACACCTCAGCAAATCCACACTGCGAAGTCAAAGCCTGACCACAGTGCAAACTGTCTGTATTGCACTGCGTTTCTTCGCCAGTGGGACATTCCTCTACAGTGTTGGTGATGCTGAGCATTTGGCCAAAGCAACCGTATGCCATGAAATAAGGAGAGAATGCCTTACTCTGAGGCAATTTTTGAACATTTCTATCACCTTTCCTGGCCATCTAACAACACAGAGCTCAAGGAGAACTTTTATGCAATAGCAGGTGTGTGACAGTTAAAGTAGACTGAAAAATTGATATGCTTGTATTAAGTTAAATTGGTTCCTCAGGTTTTCTCAATGCCTTGGGTACTGTGGACTGCACCCACATCAGAATACAGGCCCCAGTTGGACCAATAGAGGCGGACTATGTGAACAGGAAATCTTTCCATAGCCTCGATGTACAGGTATGTAAATTGGCACTAACAACTCCATACATTGCCAGTAGAGGGATTTAGCTCTGAATTTGAATCTGCATTGTTCATCAATTCATATAATGAACAAGCTTAAATTAATGCTCTGCCAGACAAAATGTGCTATATCACTAAATCCACTCTCTGTGTTCAGATGATCTGTGATGGCAACTGCCTGATTTCCAATGTTGAGGCAAAATGGCCAGACTCATTCCATGACTCCAGGGTCTGTCCATGACTCAAGCATATTCTGAGCATCCTCACTGGCACAGAGGTTTGCAGAAGGCAAGAGCACATTATTTCAAGCAAGGGGTTTTACTTCGCAAGCATTTTTCATGAAAACTAGTGATCTTAATTTTATAAGACGAATAGTTTTAACAGTCAGTAGGCACACATAACTTTAATATAAGTCTTCATATGTGTGTGTGTCTGGGGGGGGTGTCTCTTGAACTGTAGTAGGAATATTACGGCATATGTCATTGATACTTTCTTCTGCAGGGGAGTTTAATGGAGTCCTGCTTGGGGACAGGGGATATGCCGGCATGCCATACCTCCTAACCCCTTACCCAGAACCTCAAACTGAAGCAGAAAGGCAATTTAACAATGCCCACTCTAAAACCAGGGCACAAATAGAGATGACCTTCGGCCAATTAAAATCCAGGTTCAAAATTCACAATTATTGCTGGGCAACGTAAGGCTAACATAGTTCTCACTGCTTTAACCCTTGCAGATTCCAGTGCCTGAAGGGCCTTAGAGTAAGGCCGGACCGAGCATGCAACATTGTGGGTGCCTGTGCCATTCTACACAATATTGCATATGCTGGGAGAAACTGCCCACAGTGTTGATGGAAGAGCAGTGGGAAGACATACCAGCTCTCGATGCAATGTAAAGTATTTACAGAGATCAAATAATAAAGAACATTATAATATAAAATTGACATGTAAACTCAACACATAAGTGTCCATGTTGGCTACAGGGATCGAACCAGCAACCGTCGTAATGTGAAGCATTAACCACTGTACCATGATACGCTTGTAACGTGTACATAACTTACGCATTTAGTCTGTCAGCAATCTTTTGGCAAGCCTTTTCCCTGCTTTATTTAAAGCTACAGTGTACCCTTTTTTAGTTATTGCATCCTTGTACTCTTCGTATACATGTAACTCCATCAGCAGCATTTGCTCCGCTGTGGAGAAAAAAACTGCCCGCGTTTTACCTGCTGTCTGACTCATTTGGTCGATCTATCGTTCATCCATTCATTTGAGCTTTTTAAATATCACAGGTGTGCGCACTAAGTGAGACTATGCAAGTCTTGAATGAGCCTCTATTAGTTACAGCTAAACTGCGTTCATGGAAGGACAAGAGTCTAAGTTTAGAGATGCCGATAGTTTGAGGCTGACTTTTTCGGGAAAGTCTGCCTTTCTTTAGCTACTTTCATAGAATACCCCCCAGATCTCAATCTGAAACTTCAGTATTACTTTACATGAAAATTTTTCCCAAAATGTCTGCCGTTCCTAAGAGCCATATATTTTTTAGCTCTTTAAGGCTACCAGGGAACAGCTCCAGGTTGTCCTTAAATGCCATCTTTAGGGTTCTAATGACTAATGATGACTATTTTTGCTTTTGTGGCCCACATTCAAATTTATTTCTTTCAACAGATCTCTGTATTTACTAACCTTCTCGGTTTCTTTTGTTAGAAGATTAGTGTCATCTGAGATCGCATCATCGAACAGGAGGCATTTTTTCGCCTTCTTATCGTGGCTCACCATGTCAGGCCGGTTCTCCAACATGGCTCTACATTATACTTCCAATGCAGGCACCGGTGTTTGTGACTGCATGTGGGTCATGCTTAACCCAGTGCTCATTCAAAGTCCCTTGCAGATCAAGAAATCCTGATAGCTGCCATTTTGTTGTGCCTATGAAGGCATTTCATAGGTGCTAACTTCTTCTTCTTATTATTATTATTATTGATGTTGTTGTTTTCTCTTGAACTTCAATGAAACCCACCTTGCTGAGTCTTGAATTTAGCTACCCGTCCCCGTGTTTAACAGCTGTTTCGAGTTGTCTTCGTTAGTTCAATGTATTTAGTCCACGCTTCAGTTTGCTTCCCCAGTCCAGTCATTGTAATGTCAATGCATGTTTGCTTGCCCGGTCTCTGCTCCTTTTGATTAAACCCCATGTTCCCCAATTTCTTGACTGCCGCCCCTCTGTCTCCACTCCGTGTCGCTCATATGGCGTGACACCTTGCATCATTCTTTGGCTTTCTTAAATGAGGTATGCCTCTAAAATAGTTTTATTTCACTTGTGCTCAGTTTAACTTTTACTTCATTTGTGTACTTATCCAGAACTTCATCCAGCTTGCAAAATAGCAAAGGCAAATATGACATCATGGGTACTTTTCTCAAGCTTTTAAAATGTATATACTGCAATGAAATGAATAAAATCCTGAGGTTTAACAGTTACCATGCCAACCAAAAGGCCCTATTGTTCAGTTTGTTCATTCTACAGTGGCATATATGTTGATTAGCAGTGGGGTGATATAAATGTATATCCTAATTAAATAAAAAAATGTATACAGTAGGTATTTTTGTTTCAATATGCATATTGCAGCATGGTTCTCAGATGTTAAACAATATACAACTAATAAATAAAGAATAACGACTGACCTTTTTTTTGAAAACGTACTTTTTGGAATACCAAATCTTATCTTTATAAAGACAAATAATTTTATCTAACATATAAAAAGTTAACGTCTCACTGGTGAAAATAACATGAATAACATACATTTACACAATTTAAAGATACACGTGGTATGATACAAAGCATGCTGGTAACTGTATAATTAATTCTGCTGACCAATCCCATGTCATCAAATTTGGATATCAGATATCACTGCACATTCACACAGCTTATTCCAATTTATTAAACAACATAGCTATCAGAGCAATTTATGTGATTCATCTTACCTCAAGGATGAAATTGCAGTTGGTAGTGGCATGTGCGTATATTTCAGCGGCATTTTATACCCCAATCCACAAGTTCAATTATCAATTATTATTATTATTATTATTAAATTATGTCAGCCAGTCATGGGTGGGATGAGAACAAAGAAAAAAGAAGTTTGCCAATCGAGACAAAGGCGGAAACAGTGATTGGTGCTCACACACTATTTACTGTTGTATGTAGATAATTACGTTTAAATTTCAGTTGTTAAGTATAAGATGACCACAGTTTCTACATCTAATTTTTGGAACAAAAAATACCATCTTATATTTGGGGCAAATTGACAATAATAATAATAATAATAATAATAATAATAATAAGAAGAAGAAGAAGAAGAAGAAGAAGAAGAAGAATACTAGCATCTCCATTTCAGAATCCAGCCTAGAGCCAGTCATATTCCTGTATGCCTGAATATTATGACATCCGTCATCTCTTGGCTAACAGTAGACACAGGTGTTAGTTTAAAGGCCCCCCCGCTTACGTTTCTCCTGGAGCAGAAAGACCTCCGTAGCCACAGGCATGACAGCAAGGATATATCTTTTTATCCCAGAAGTAGTCAGGTGTAGCTCCAAATGTGATCAATAATGTCTCTGCGGATGGCATGTTATGACAAACTGGCTCAGTGCTTCTCTGATGGGGCTTTGCCGTATTCTCTCTTCAGCATTATTTTGAGCTGTTGAATGATAACATATGCCCTTTCTAAGGCCCACAATCGACCTCTTTGTCCTTACACTGTCTGGGTAGAACTGACTGCTACTTCAATGCATTCCTTGATTTGCTTAGCAAATGTTATCGCCAATAGCAATTCGCACAGCTTATTCCAATTTACTAAACAACATAGCTATCAAAGCAATTTATGTGATTCATCTTACCTCAAGGATGAAATTGCAGTTGGTAGTGGCATATGCGTATATTTGAGAGGCATTTCATACCCCAATCGACGAATTCTCGAAAAAGTTATAACAGACTGTTGTATGTCTACTGTTAATTTAATAAAAAAAATCATGAAAAATTCCCTTTAACTATGGTCTGTTTCACCCAGTGAGAGATTAGCTTAATTACATGAAAAAGTTGTAAATAATGCAGTGATATCTGATTTCCAAAATGTTATGATATCACACTCACTCTGTGCCGTTTTTTGATCCATATAGTGGAAGGCACAATAACAGTAATAATTTGTAAGCTAGATCAGAGGAATCTCTGCTTTGACTGCTGTCCCCGTGACCCGACCCCGAATAAGCGGCAAAAAATGGGTGGATGGATGGATGGATGGATGGATGGAAGAATGGATAGATCTGAGGAAGCCTTGGAATGAAGTAGGACACCAATGAGGTGCTAATCCATTTGTAGTTTAAAGGAATTAAGGAACCAAATGCTCTCTGTTTTATCTGGGGACCCAACCAGGAAGCTCAGAAGCAGAGGTACAGTGCCGTCAGAATACATACACTCCCACTGATTATGTTACATTTTCCTTTGTAATTAAAATCTACTTATGAATAAGTTTATATTCTTATAAAATTAAAGAGGGTATATGTCTTCAGCAGTATATTCTAATTAAAATGCATTCCTTGGTTTGCTTAGCAAATGTTATCACCAATAGCAATTCACACAGCTTATTCCAATTTATTAAACTATATAGCTATCAAAGCAATTTAGGTGATTCATCTTACCTCAAGGATGAAATTGCAGTTGGTAGTGGCATATGCGTATATTTGAGCGGCATTTCATATCCCAATCGACCACTTCTATAATAATAATTATTATAAATTGTATTTAGTATCATGTGATTAATGTGAAACTTAACTGCCCCTTAATTATATAGAATTAGCTAAAGAATTCTTATTTCAAGGTCCTTAATAGTCTTCAAATCAGACCACAAGTTATCAACATGATTAAATTTAGTATATTGAGATGGTTATTCTTGAACAATGCTTGTGTGTTGCTGCAACCTTTTCTGTTAATCCTGGCGTGTGTTTGCAGTCAATGCCTTCTAAAAGAAACAACTATAGGTAAGTCTAAATTTCCAGGAAAAGGCAACCAGTTTTTGAGGGAAAATAACTCAGTACCCTGTTATTTCCTGCATGAGTTCAATGTCATTTTTACAGCTGTATATAGACCATCACATGCTAATACTACACCAGTGCTCAGTGATCTAATAGCAGCTATACAAGAATGAAACGTGAATACTATGCTGTTTTTATCATAGATGGAGACTGCAGCTGGTCCAACCTCAAGCTGACACATCGAAAACTGAATCAACATGTAACACGTCCAACCACGAATGCAAAGACACGAATATCAAGAATGGATAAAATGGCCTCAGCCTTTACACTATCTGAGTCAGTCTGCTTGTATCTCGTTGTCCCTAGAGACCTCTCAGCATCATGATGAAGACAGTAAAGAGTCGGCCTACTCAAGGGTCAAGGACTTTAAATGAACGGACTGGGACTTATTCGCACAATAGCATACATAGGAAGCACACACAGACTTTAAGGAGTGTACATTCACAGAACAATTTAAGATAAAGATCTGATTTGGGAATGTCACTGTTGACAAACATTCAGATATTTCCCAAGCAAAGATCCTGAATGACTAATCATTTCTGGAATCTACTGAGAGCTTGAATCATAGCCTTCAGGATTAGATACACTGAAGCATCCAGCCTGAGAAGAAGCATCAAAAAAATGATGGCTACTTAAATTTGTTAAAAACAAATTGAAGAATACTTCAAAAATGACAGCCCTGTACAAGTATGGCAAAGTATCCAGTCCATTACTGATTTGAAAGGCAGGAAGGCACTTCTGCCAAGTAACAACGTCTTGGTATAAGGAGTGTTAAACAGCTTCTTTGCTTTCACAAAGGCAACAGTGACAATCTAATAAAAGCAAACAATCAAGCATTCACACCATGCACACTATCCACCTTGAACACTAGGGGGCACAGACAAGGATGTTATCGGGGCACCAGTCTCAAAAAGGACTGCAAATAATTTGACCAGGATCTCAGCCAGCCTCCCAGCAACTGGATTCTTAACTTCCAACTGACGAATAACTGACGGATTCCATCTATCCTCGGATTCCATCTATCCTCCACTCTGACGCCACAACAGTGATTGGGCTGATCTCTGACGGTTGGGTCAGAATACAGGTAGGAGGCTCAAAGAACAACCTGGCACACACAAGCATTAAGGCCAAGGAGCTTGTCATCGACTTCAGGAAATGGAGCTGTAAATACACTCCAGTTTACATTAAAAGTGACTAAAAGTGAAGACGGATTCCAGTTACAATTTCTGGTCATCAAAAAGTTTCAGCTAGCTACCCTGGAGGACATCGCGTTGCCTGCAGAGGATCCCTAACATCATGAGTAACTCATCTCACCCCTACCCTCGCTCTCTCTTTGCACTGCTGCTATCAGCAAGGTGCTACAGGTCTATATATTCTTGCATTAGAATGGAAAACACCTTCTTTCCCAGGGGCGTTACCAGACTGAATGAAGCACTGAGTTAACCCCACCATTTTGTTACATTTGTTTTATGCTCCATATCATGAAGTTGATGTTTAATATTTTCATACCCGAGTTTTATGTACAGTACTAGGCAAAAGTTTGAACACACCTACCCATTATTTGAGTTTATTTTAGTTATTATTATTACATTTGAGAATAAAGAGATCAAAACTGAACAAAAAAAAATACATATTACACAAAATATATAATAATTTGTTGGGGAGGGGGGCATGTGTATGGGTTGGAACACAGAAGGTTGCTGGTTCAAATTCCATGGTTGGCAGTGTGAGTGAGGCCCTTAACCCTAATTGCTTCAGAGACTTTCTCCTTTGCACCAATTTCATGAGGTGGCCTCCCGGGATGTTCTTCCAGCTGTCCTGAAGGAGGTCTCCACATATATGCTGAGCAATCATTGGCTGCATTTTCTCCAGTTTCTGGTCCAAAACCATCTCTGCTGTGCTTATAGCATGCACTTTTCATATTATATTTTCATGTAAGCAAGGTTAATTTCTTTCACCTCATAATGAATTCTTTTAGGAATTTGTGGTAAGACATGATCAGTCAAGTTTATCAGTTGTTTTATTGATATCCGCCCCCTATTTCCACCTGAGTAGCATGACCTTTTTCTGCAAAGTAGGCCATACAGAAGATGCTATGATATTAAAAGAGGGTTTGATGTTAAAACCTATACAAACATACATGTGTACATACATACATACAGTCCACCAACTTAACTCTGGAACAAGAAAAAAAATCTACCCCAAGCTAAAAGGAGCAATGGATTTAAAATGTGATTCTCATTCCAGAAAATTATTCATATTGTTTAGACAATATTAATTTGGGGTATATATGCCTAGGAATACTTAATTTCTTCTGAAACGAATGTGCAGATTAAACACAGGGCATTATTGTGTCACTGTGTAAATACAGGAAAAGTGTTGCACAGAATTTGGTAGTACTGTAACAGCTTAGTAATAAGTAGCATTGCATTGTGGGTATTGCACAGTGAACAAATAAATGTTCTGTGAATGTACCTAATGATAGTCGAATGGCTGAAGGTAGGTGAACATTGACTGATTGACTGAGCTGAACTGGTAACCAAATAATTTAGTTATTTGACTGGGAAAGAGAATGACTGTTTTACATATGACTTCATAAGTTAGTGATATAGGAATGAAAGAAATGTTCAATAAAAAAATGGACTCTAGTTGTTAAATCCTTAAAATTCAGCTACATGTACACTGCAGAAAACAACAGTGATGTAATTTAAATTTGGTAAAAAAAAAAAAAAAAAATCTAGTAAATCTTCAGGGAGAATGGTTCTAATAATGCTATGAATGATTCATGATTGGATATTACCATATAAAGTAAGTACGTATACTTGTGATGGGCTGTGAGAGTCATAGTTAATGGGCAAATCCATTCTTTAAACATCAAATCATGTGCAAATTAAAAGCCATCTATTAAAGACATACAGGCCCCCTGATCCTGCTGCATTATACCTTTATTTATAAAGTAATTTGAATGCAATATATTCCCAATTCCTTACCAAGGAGAATGCTAAACTGTGTAAAATTAAACTGTGTATATAAATGTAAATACAGTATAACAGTAAATTAATATTGTATGCAAACCACAGCACACTATCACAGGCACCATTAGCTTATATTTATGATGATACTGCAAGAATTCTGAATACTCTCCTAACTTTAGTTGAGTTAGACATGAATCGATATTTTAAAAAACAGTTCAATTGCTTAAGTCTCCCCATCGATATGAGCAGATTCTGAATGATCCAGGATTTCAACCTTTTGAGCAGTTTAATGCAAGGGCTTAATAATTGGGTCAATGGACACAAAGTACTGACAAGAAGTTGTCCCTGTTGTATGTGAATGGGTCAATGTCAGTCATGAAGCCTTATCCATCTATGATTATTTGATTATACACATTCATTTAATGGTTATGAGAGGACAACAAAACAACAGAAGAAAATCTAAATATTTAGAATTATTTCAATATTAACTTAAAAATAAACATGTATGATGAGTGATCCTACACACACAAGCACACACATTTATGCGTATTTTTTAGCATTCTAAATACTAATTTATTTGGTCTAATATCAATTTAACTGTATAGGATAGATTTTGAATAGAATATATTATGTGTTTTGAGTTATGCCCATTGCAATTCACAATTGAAAGTAAAACTAAATTAAATGATATTGCTTGAACAATACACTATGGAGAATCACAACGCTCATGGAACTTTCATTCAATCACATTAAGTCATGGGTTGCCAAAAGAAAAACTGACCTTTTGACAGAACAGCATCATCTAAGAAACACTAAATATATCTCAAATATAATTTGTCAATTACAAAACTGATATCTTTTGTGCTATAACAATCCAATATATTTCACTAACTTTCATTTATTAACCTGTAGGTCGCGATATACCTAAGGTCGCTAGACGTCACTTTTTATTTTTTATTTTTTGTTTTGTTTTTGATGCAGTTTTACCTCAATCTTTTAGTTATGCCTCATACTTTTCATCCTTAATCCCCAAGAATGTATTTTTTGCATACTGTAACTATTCATTTGAAAAAGGGATTGCGTAGCTAATGACTCGACACGTGATTTTAATGTAGTTTTACCAAAACAAACAGATACTACAGACCGGAACGTGAAGTCTGCAGCTGTTAAGAATTTTTTTTATACAGCCCCAACGTCGTATCAGCAGTATGTAATAGTTTACCAGCCAAAAAAAAAAAAAAAAAAAAAAGTTTACTGTGACTTTTTATGGCTTTTTATTTGTGAGAATGGTATTTGGTCACTATTGACCGGAAAGGGTTATGTTGTTGTAACATATATTGCAGTTTTATATAGTGAGTTTATAAAGAAGTACACAGACGAAAGGGTATTACCCATATGCCCATCCGTGCTGCTCCACAAAATGGTGGATTGCTGTAGTGTCTGCCAGGAGCCATGTGCTATAACCAAAAATGTCACTGCAGTTTGTGATTATTGTGTTAACACATTATCAAACTTAAATTTGCTATTCAATATAAATAAATTTGTAATGTATATACTAGTTGCTGTTCTTGCTAGTTGCTAGGCTATGAAATATTAAGAATTTATTCTAATTTAAAAATATTCATATAAATTAAAAATCTTCAGAAAGTGATTGGAGTAGTCATGGAAGAAACATTCAATAAATGGCCATTTGTGGTTTGATTTTTTTAATTTTACATGCTGGGTCTCCAAACATGCGAGGTATGTAAACGTGTTTGTGGAACGGGCCATGCATCTGACGGTTAAACATTGTGCCACTTTTATTTTTCATTGATCACACCTTTTTAAGGTGGAGTTTGATGTTTACCGTTGGGTGGGGAGGCAAAAAAAAACAGATCTTACTTACCTTAAGTCTTACTGTAGAATTTAGAGATTAATTGTCATTATTGACACACCACAGCACACAACAATGAAATGCGTTCTCTGCAATTAACCCATACGTACCAACGTGACATACAGTAGCAGGGGGCAGCTAATTCAGCGCCTGGGGAAGCCGTGCTTTGGGGGCGGTATCTTGCTCAGGGTACCTCAGTGGTGCCTTCCTGGTTGGGGATTCAGACCTGCAATCTTTCAATTACAAGTGCACTTCCCTAACCATTAAGCCACCACTACCCCAAGTACATACCTGATGCACACAAATCTTATTATTTTGTCAACCTATGGGGTACCGACAAACCGCAGATGTGCAAAGTGCCAGAACAGATCGTAGGGCAATGCTGGGCTTGCCAATTAATTACCATTTCAACTCCGGCAGTTGAGTCCCCCAGAGCACGGCCTCCATTCCCCAAACTGCCCACAGTTTAAGGGAAAAAAATCAGTGGCATTTCAGAGGAAGTGAAATACAATTATCTTTATCTTATTTTCTCCAAATGTATGGATGTTTTTTAAAACCAATATCAAGTAAAGTCAATATTAGTCTAGTAATCTCCTGAAGCCCAATCGATCGGATTATGTTCCAAAGTGTTTTAGGGTCACAGTCATTCCGGGGTCCTTGGAACCATTTTAACTTCCCCCCACTTTACAGCACCCCTGAATTTTGGGCTTTAGACTATCCGCCCTTCACCCTTACCAAGTTAAGGCTGATCTCATATTTTTGCATGATTTTTTATAAAATGCCTGATTATCTTTAATTGTCTGTACTTACACTGGTAAAGCTCCCCAACTGGAATTGGCTTGCTTTTAGTTAGTTTTAGTTATTTTTGAGTTACTTTGCATTAGCTTTTAGTTGCTTTTTTATTTGGGCTTCAACATTGGCGCATGTGTCACTCTCATCCACGTTTTACTCAGATCCTGAAGAGACAGACATGTTTCAGTAGATGCTGCCTCAAGATACTCGTTAAAAATCTGTTCATTTTTTACAAAATGTATCTGTTATTAATTTAACAGGACTCGGCACTGACAGATAAAGGAAACTCGCTCACACAAAGGCGCGGGAGAAAGAAAACACCTAAGTGAGATTCACTTCCTGACCGCGAAACAGAGTGGAAGTCACTGCACAAACAGGGGAAACCATACATGGTGGGTTATTTACACATAGTTAAACATGCGTGGAACGAGCATGAAATGAAATAAGACACAAGTACAGCAATACACAGCTCATTATTTACATACATGATACAGACAGGGGCTCTTTACACAAGCTGCATGACACACTGGGAAACATGGCCATTACAGCTGGCTGGAGCTTGGCTCACCGACGTCACAATAGTATAAATTTAATGTTTGCTATTTACAATTCATCCATTTATTTATTCTTATTGTTTTAAACATGTAGACTTCTTTCACTAGTTACTTTGGGTTAAATATCTACAAATGCATTTTTGCAGAGGAATACAGAGTAATATTTATCAGGTGAAGTGAATGTTAAGAATGTCTCATACTTGTCGACACTTGACCTTTTGGCTTCCTTGTGTAATTTGCAGAATTGGTTTGGAATCCTCTCTAAAATGTCATGGCTAATCAGATATGAATTGATATTGATATGAATTTTCTGAAAATATCATGCCTGACAGCAGTGATGAAGAAAATCTGGGTAAAATATCAGGTAAAAAATCAGAAATTACTATATCGTGCCAATGTTCTACTAACAGCTATAAAGCAGGGATTTGACCTGCCGTAGACAAAATCTATATTATTATTAACATTTATTTAGCATATGCTTATCCAAAGCAGTGTAGATTTGTGAGAAAGGGCGGTTAGACAATCCTTGGAGCAATTGGGGGGTTAAGGGCTCACAATCACAACCGTGAAATATGGGATTTGAGTCAGCATCCTTCTGATCACCATTACAATTCGACATTACTGACATCTAGAGCAAACAATTAGCATAGACTGCGATTCAGAATTCACATGGATATTTGTTAGGGTGGGGCACGTCAAAAGGAGAGGCTCTAACAAAAAGGCAAAAAAAAAAACAACACAAAGGGCTAAGCAGAAAATAAAGGAACCACAATGGCTCTAAGCAAAAAAGATAAAATAGAAATCAAGGCAGGGAGCAACACTGGAAACACAGTAATAAAGGCAGGGAGGAACTCAAGAAAACTACCAAACAGGGAATACTACTAACAGGGAAACAGCAAGACAACACAGTATAACAGCTAAAGCAACACAATGAATCAGCCACAATGAACCAACAAGGAATTGAACAAAAGTAGGCACTAATATACAAACTAATGAGACATGAAGCAGGGCAGGTGGGAACCATAATGCAATTAACCAATCACAAGAACTACAATTAGGGCAACAAGGAACAGATGGGGCATTTTACAATGAACAAGCATTGGAGACTAGGAAACTTTAACAAAGACTGAGGGCTAACTAGACTAGGAATAGAAGAGAATGTGATTATATAGGGCATAGGCAGGGTAGACCAAAAACAAGACAGAGGCACAAAACAAAGACAGATATCAATACCAGACGCTAAGAAAATGAAACCAATAAATTTATTAAAAAATGAGGCCGGATTCAAACTCATGAAAAAAGACACCAGGCTCCAAGCACAATACATTTAGATTAGCACTGTACTGTCTTGTCTCATGATGTCTGCACTGTCTCGTGGCAGTGTTTTTGTCTTGTCTGTCCTGACATGTTCCCACTCTTTGCAGTGTTTGCACTCTTGCACATCATTGCACTTTATGTTTTTGCCATGTTTGCACAATGTTTGCACACATGCACTTTATGTTGTCTCCTGTTACACACGTGCACTCTTGTACTTCTGTTGTCTTGTATGTAGCCTTGGTCCTAGAGAAACGTTATCTCGTTTCACTGTACACTGTACCACATGTATACTGAAATGACAATAAAAGCCACTTGAACTTGAAGCTGCATTCCATACAGCCCCAGGAAAACAGGGAAAACACACAAGGGCAACACCAAACGGCATGGCTAGCAGGAAACGCTGATCAAACGGGGAAGAGGCACATGGGAAAGGACCAGACAGGCACTGACCCTGACACTGACCCTGACAGATACACACAGCACACTGATGAATCTTGAGATATAATTTAAGTGCAAACCTCACTTTTACTAATGATGCAAGACAAGGTGTACTTTGGGAACACAGCCGAAGATTGCAATTAGAATAACAGCTTCAGCTAACTAAATATCGCTAAATTGACTAATGTACATTGTGACAAAAGACCGTAAATCAGTCCTGTGAAAAAACAAGGGCCTGAATTCAGCAAAGCTCTCTATATTATTCAAATGATATTGTTTTATTTTTATATTTAGTGTCAGAATTTGCAGTGTTGTAAGTCAAGAATCTAGATAACTTTTCAAATAGAATGCAAAAAACATGCAATCCATTGTAATCACGTGCAAATGGGTAAAAGATTACATTAAAAATTATATTATAAATACCCCATAATAAATAATATATCACCTTATCCAGTTTATAGTCTGATAAATTGTTCAGTGAGTAGTATTGTTGACTCACTGTTACCTCCAGGTATGGGAGCATTTTTCAGGTCCCTACAAAGGTCTGTGAATGCAATCAAGAAAGTAAGACTGCCAAAAGTCTTGTATTTTGCTTGGCTACTTATGGTTAATGTTAGGGCTGGGTAGGGGTTAAGGTCGTCATGCTGTAATTAGAGTTTTCCCCATAGAAATGAAGGGAGAGTCCCCATAAAGATATAATCACACAGACCTGTGTGTGTGTGTGTGTGTGTGGTTCTTGTGTTCTCCTCACATAGGTTTCATTAGCAGCTATTGTGTGTCTTTACATTGCCTGAAGTGTCTGTGCTCTGCATTAGATGGCATCCTGTCTAAGTTGTACCTCAGTGTGTCTTGTGCTGAGGCAAATCCAAAACAAAGATTATTTACCAAACTTTGTTTTTTATTTTCACATAGGATGAGTTATGTAAAATTAAATGTATAGGTGGTTTATTATGATCATTTGATGAATTGTGTCTTAAGTCTGTGATCTTGCCTTTGACAAGCAATGAATCAGTTTTCCCTTTAAGCCTGCCAACTTCGAGAAGCAATCGAAAGACAGAATTATTTATCATAATTCTCTGCTGCATACTGTAAGTGTTACGCTTTAAGAATGGAAGTTTATTTTTTCACTTCTGTGCTTTGCTCAACATACTTTATTGAATAAAAGTTGATGATGAGCAATAGTTTTCAAAACTGTCCCATGCCACTGCATATAGATATAGGGTTAGTGTTGGAAGCTGAAAAAGGTATATTTCAGTACAGTAATTCTCCTCACAAGACTTTAGATTCCATACAAATCAGAAGAATCACAAAAATAACAAAACAAGTTTAAGACTGTTAATGATGTTATACTACAAATTGCATTAACGTTATATGTGACTATTATGGTTTGATGGAAAAGCAGCAGGCAACTTGGAAGAAGTCATTTTCAAGGATCCACTAAGAACTGGGTGAATTGGGGTGATTAAAAAAATAAAAATAAAGGAAAATATCAAGAGGCCAACTTAACAAGGTTAATACAATTTTGTGATTTACATATTTAGGAGAAAAAAGTTACTAAATACTTAAATAATGGTTTCAGCATTTGTAAGTACCAACAATTTGTAAACTACTATAATATATTGTAGCGTCAGTGAGCCAAGTGCCTTCTGGCCCAGCATGCCCTGCGTGCAATTGTAAATAGCCCTTGTTGTGTTGTTGCTGTTATTGTTAATGGTTAATTCTTTATTGTTGCGTGTGTTTACCTATGCTTTGTGTGTACCCGGTCTGATCCTCGTGTGTAATTAGCTTCCGTAATTCTCCCACCGTGTATGCGTCTTGCAGTTCGGCGTCTGACACCCTTGTGTTTCTTAGGTGTAATTGTCTTTTGGTGCTAGTTGGCTGCCTCATGTAGTCCTTATAAGAACTGCTAATAAAGAGCATGTTCTCCCCAGCAAGCGAGTCTCCGTGTCTCTCTGCTCCTGTGATGCCTCGATCCGCCCGTCGCTACCATATATTGGGTAAAAACCATTAATCATTGTCTTGGTGAAACAGATCAATACAGTGAATCCCTTTACTCTGCTTCTTGAAAAGGAAAAAAAAACTTAAATCATATTTACTGTACAGGATAATGATTGAATATGAGAGCTGGGTGGTCAAGGTGGAGCAAGCATGACCACATGACATGTGGTGGTTGGAAAAGTCACCGTTCACTGGAGCGTCAGTACCCTCACTTGCAGATATAGATTGGGTTAAGCAGCTGTCACAGAAGGTAGATAACCTTTCAGTCTAGGGCATACAGTCTAGGTCAGAGTCCTGTGGTGACTTGGGGCATGTACATGGGCACACTTCCCATAATTTAAACTAGCTCATTTGAAGTCAGTCATGTGCATAAATTACAGGGGGGTGATGAGAAGGTTGTAACCCTCTCAACAATCAAAACGGACCGATACCCCACCCCCCACCCAAATGATCACGAAATGGGAGGCGATCGCAATTCCCCCAATGTTCAACACAAAGTTACACCCTTGAACTCAGTCATCCTCTTTTTATGCACAGACTTTAGCATAATAAACCAAAATGAGGAGTGCTGAAATGGGATCAGGGTTCAAATCTCTACCATGGCTCTACCATGAACTTGCAGGCTCTCATTGTGGGGCTTCCTCTAGGTATTCCAGGTCCCCCCCCCCCCCCGTCCCCCGTCTAGCCACATGCAAGGGTTAACTGACATTGCCAAATGAGGGGTGAGTGTGCTCTGTGATGGGTTGACGCCCCATTCTGAGTTGTTCCATATCTTGTGCTTGTAACCTCTGAGATAAGCTCCAGAGCCCCTGGAAAATGGATGGTTGTGTTTTATTTGCCCATAAGTTATATAATATTAAATGTATACAGTATTTCAGCATCATTTGATGAATCAGGTCTTAAGTCTGTGTGCTTGCCTTGTGCAGGTAGCTAATTAATCTTTCACTTAAGCCTGCCAGATTTGAGAAGCAATCAAAAGACTGAATGATTTATCACAATTCTGCACCGCATAAAGTTGACACATTGAACATATAAGGCCATTTTTCTCACTGTCTTGCCATCCTGAACAGATTTTATTGGGTATGTCGTGGTGGTTTTCCACATTGTCTTAGATAGCTGAATTAAGATGAAAAGCGTAGCACATTTTAACAAGCTGAAAAAAGTAAATAAAAGCCAACCAAAAATACTATTTCTTCAGTTGTTTTGCTATTAGTATCATTACTTAAAAGAAATTAGTTTTCAAATAGCTACTTCTGTATTATAATGTTGATATATCATTTGCCACTGTGTTAATAAAACCTACAAACTAATTGCACTATACAAAAAAACACTGTGTTCATGATCAAAATTATTCACGTTATATTTGTAGGTTTTAGCATTTATTTTTTCTCACATGGACATGCAAAAAGCAAATATTTTCTTTCTTTATGTAATGTATAATCAGATTACACAACATGAACTATGGAGGGTGTTTTGTCACAGTATTAAATAAATATGTCATTTAAATGATTATTTTAATTATAATGTAAATTGTCATTTAAGCAATTATTTCAATGATTATTTAAATGATACCAGCAACCATTAAAATTATCTGTGAAAGTCACCCATAAAACTCTGTAGGCAGACTCTAAACAAAATATAAGATCTTATTTGTTACATTATAAACAATGTCACAACAGATCGATTGAATCCTCATTTTTAAGCACGTTTTGTCTGTTCCGTCCTGAGGCTGTATACAACCTAACTTCCTAATGTCATAAATAAGGTCTGTGAAGTTTAGGGTAGCGGTTAAGTTATTATTCTTGTCCTAACTTAAGACAGGAAATCTGCATTGCACAGGCTTCCTATTTCCCAAAATCTCCCAAATGAACTAAATTCTATCTTTAGGATAACTACACAGTATTTAAATGACATATTTATTAATACTCATTTAAATGATACTTTAAATTATAATTTAAATAATCATTTATATGACAATTAATTAATTTTTATTTATTTATTATTTATTTATTGTCACAAAACACCCTCAATAAAGAACAGCAGCAACAATAGTTTTTTAGAATGTCTGTAGATTCTCAGCAATGGAACAGAAAATTCAAAATTCTCTTATTAGTCAGTCATCCATTTATATATCGGTTCATTGGTTTGTTTGTGTACTTGTTTAGTTTCCTGGGTACAAGAGCCCTTGATATGTAGTGGAAAACACTTTCGCTCTCTTCTTTGCACTGCACCATGTTTCAGCACCAGACTGTCTGGAAAAGTCACAAGAGCTGCTCTTATTCTTACCAGTTGAATACAGGACAGAAGATAATTGGCACGCAGGTCATTTGTCTGGTGTTTTGTGACGTCTTATCAGATGTTTCATTTCACAGTACCTTTTTATTAAGTACAAACAAAATGTGTCATCCATCCATCCATCCAAACCACAAAATCCCAATTGGGGTTGCGGGAGCCTATCCTGGGAACAATGGGCACCACCATGAACCAACCCTGGGCAGGTGCCAACACACCACAGGATGCACACACCTACAGGGCCGATTCACACACGCCAATTAGCCTCCCCTACATGCTTTTGGACTGTGGGAGGTGACCAGAGCACCTGGCAGAAACCCACACGAACACGGGAAGAGCATGCAAACTCCACAGATAGCACCCGGGATCAAACCTAGGACCCACTTGCTGTGAGGCAGCAGTGCTAATGACTACACCACTATGCTGCCCTCACAACATGCTATTAAATGTGCATATGACAGCTATAAGTGATACCAAAGCTTTACCAGCCAACGTTACCGATCTGTAGTCATTTTTCCAATGTCAGTATTCTGATTTTTATTTGTTCCAACTCCTGTTATCAGTAAAGTGCTGATAAAATGAAAAATGTTCAATTCTGAAATGTGTTATTGCTAACGGCGTTTCCTTTTTTTTAGTAGTAGTTTCTTTTCGTCCTTCGCCACAGATCAGCACTGTTATTCACGGTATTCAGAGTTATCTGAACAGGTAAAATAAAAATAAAATGCAACGTTAAAATGGACTGTATGATTCGTCAATCTATAATAATATAGTCTTTATAGCTTAATTAGTCAGGCAAAGAAACTGTTGTGCATTATTTCACCAGCTCCATTTCTTTGTTAATGACTTCAGTGATTTTAAATAAATGTGCTGAGTTCGAGAAATGTAACATCATAATAAACAGAAATGACTGGAAGTCATTCAGCCCATCTTGCGCATGCACCATGCATGCATACCATCTAATCTTTAGTGTATAAAGTACATAGTTAATTATTGAACCTTCATTTCATTCTTCACAGCTTATTCAAAATGCCGTCACTGGGGACTTTAAACGCCTCTTTCTGCAATACAGTGAGCAACTTCACAAAGCATGCAAAACAGGGATGTACAAAAGCTGGCACTTGTTCTATAATGATTTACTGAACACATACAGTTGTGTTGCCCTCAAGGGTGCAGTATTGGCACAGATACCCTGGCAGACACAGGGGGCCCCTGCACTTTTTAGGGGCCCTTTAACCCTCTGGAGTCTAGGGGTAGGGGACACACTTTCACTGACTGGGGCATGGTCACACATTTCATTCAATATCATAAATCTAATTCATGGCAAATAAATACTTTTTTATATATTTGTTTTGGCATTAAGCTCATCTTAATCTTAGTGTACTTTGTAAAAATGTCAGATTTATTAAGTTTGTAATTTGACAACAAAGTATAGACATCGCAAAACTCATTTTGGAACACTTGCATAAACATTATAAAAATACATAGTAAGCAATGATGGAAATTTGTTTTGATCAAAGATATCTGATCACCAAAGTCTTGGCTACATGATGATGACTAAATGATGAAGATGCAACATTCAATTGGATAAATAAATAAGAAAAACCTAATCACGTCACTATTTCTGGTCCCCTATGGTGGAATGTGTAGGTGTGAGCCATTCACACCTGCCCCCCCCCCCTCCTTTTTATGGTGCTGATGGGGATGTGTCTGGATCACATTTCACTATTGGGTTGTTCTTCAAATTACCATGTGAATGCAATTTGAATACCCGGTAACGCGGCTATTTAGAATGTGAATAGCGATCTTCGGGTGAAAGCTGTACTACACGCCCCCGATGCAGGTACAACAAATTAAATACATGGTATACTTTTTGGTCTATTTAACCTAATTGTAAATATATATAGGGGTAGGGGACACACTTTCACTGACTGGGGCATGGTCACACATTTCATTCAATATCATAAACCTAATTCATGGCAAATAAATACTTTTCTATATATTTGTTTTGGCATTAAGCTCATCTTAATCTTAGTGTACTTTGTAAAAATGTCAGATTTATGTGAAGTTTGTAATTTGACAACAAAGTATAGACGTTGCAAAATTCAGTTTGGAACACTTGCAGAAACATTACAAAAATACATAGTAAGCAATGATGGAAATTTGTTTTGATCCCAGATATCTGATCACCAAAGTCTTGGATACAGGAACATAAGAACATAAAAAAATTACAAGCGAGAGGAGGCCATTCGGCCCATCAAGTTTGTTTGGAGAGAACTTAACTAATAGCTCAGAGTTGTTAAAATCTTATCTAACTGATTTAAAGGAACCCAGGGTTTTAGCTTCCGCTACAGTAACAGGAAGACTATTCCATACTCTAACTACACGCTGTATAAAGATGTGCTTCCTCAAATTTGTTTTAAAATGTTCTCCCGCTAATTTCCACTTATGGCCATGAGTTCTAGTATTTAAAGTAATATTGAAATAGCCATTTGGCTGAACAGCATCCAGACCTGTTAGAATCTTATGTACCTAGATCATGTCCCCCCTTAGTCTCCTTTTCTTGAGGCTAAACAGATTCAGCTCAGCTAACCTCTCCTCATAAGACATTCCTCTAAGACCAGGAATCATTCTCGTAGCCCTCCATTGCACCTTTCCTAAGGCAGCAATGTCCTTCTTAAGGTACAGTATGGTGACCAAACCTGCACACAATATTCTAGGTGGGGTCTTATCTAGGAATTATATAAATATAGCATCACCTCCCTTGATTTAAACTCCAGACACCTAGAGATATAACCCAATATTCTATTGCTTCTCCACACTGGTGAGAATGGGACATGGAAGCATCAACATACACACAAGGTCTTTCTCGTAATCAGCTACCTTTATTTCAATGGAACCCATAAAATATCTGTGCTTTATATTTCTGCTCCCTGCATGGAAGACGACCAAATGGTGTAGTTGCAACATTCAACTGGATAAATAAAGACAGAAGTACTATACACCCCCGATGCAGGTAAATCAAAGTAAGATGACATGGTTTACTTTTTTGCCGATTTAACCTAATTTTAAAAACTTTAATACTTCCGACAATGTGCGTTCTGAAAAGGAGACAGATTACGAATTTAGTCGGCGTTTTTTCTATTATTTCTATTCGAGTTATGAATTGAAATACAAGGGAAAGATACGCGGCATCGCCGACGATGCCGTCAACCTCAGAGGGTTAATGTGTCAAAATGGGGTTTGTCAACTACTGGTCCAAGGGGGTATTTCAGTGAAATATTTAGGTCACCAACATTTTCTGTTAGTCAACAGCCAGCATTTTTGGTTGAAAACACTATTAAATTATACGTAAAATTGAGCAGGGGGACCCAAAATGAGATTTCATCATAGGGCACAAAATTTCTAAGTATGCCCCCGGTTGCCCTCTTTCCCTTGCTTGGTTACACCATGGAACTTGCAGACTTGGTCACGAAATACAAATCCCTTGTTTAGCAACAGCATGACTGCTTGGAGGGTGACGAGCCGGGATCTGTTTTCATGACTTGGATGGTAAGGACATCAATGGGCTCTCTCACTGCATTACTGTGATCAGCTTCTATGTGGATGCGGTATTTCCCCAAAAAACAATTTTTGTTTCCCAGACAACAGGCCCTGTATCGTGAAAGACATCAAAAAGCTCCAGTGACATGACAATCCACCGGGGAGTGATCAGCACCACACAGTCCAAAAATAACCATTATTTCCTCATGGCTGGCCACAAGAAGAGATAACAGGATGTAGGAGGTGGCCGTTAATTGTCTTCCACAGCTTAGACCTACTAAAACCTGTATACTGTATATTTCCCCTTATTACTGCAATAAATCTCACTCCTCCAAGTTTTTTTCCTGCACCCTTGTCTTTCATGACTCCTTGCTCACCACACAGCTCAGTAAGAAAAAGAGGGCTTTTCTGATTGGAAGGATTTCAGGTTCGGGGGCAAGACAACATCTACATTCTAGCTGGGACAGGCCCTGCAATGCATGTAATGTCACTATGGCTGTAAAATTCCTATCCCATCAGAAAAACCTTATGCCCTATACCTAAAAAAAGAGGCTCTGGTGCCTGAAATGACAACAGACCAGTGACACTCACATTCCATATAATGAGAAGCACTCAGCATCTCAGCCTACCTGTGAAGGACTTTCTGAGCCTCCCACAGCTTTTTATACCAGCTGAGGATATCATATATCTGCATCACTGAACCTACTCCCACATGGACAAGTCAAGCGACATCATGTGGATTCTCTTCTTTGATCAACCGGCCTTTGCTGCCGAGAATGAAGCTCAAGGTGATGCAGACTGAAGATGTTATGGTTCCTTCAGTCACAAATTTCCACGGTAACAGGCTGCAGTTCATCTGCATCCATAATTGCATATCTGAAGTGATGCTGCACTATGCCAGGGAATACCAAAGCACAACCATGTCACCAATCCTCTTTACTATTTACACCACAGATATCAGGTACTACCCCGGCATCTACAGGAGTTCCCTGATGATTCATGATGAACAGTGTAGGAAGAGAGGTACAGGAGTTTAGTAGAGAGCTCTGTTGAGTGATGTAAAAAGAACTACCTGCAATTTCAGCTGGAAATGGGACCTGAGAACTGCGGTCACTGTAGAATACTAGCACACTACTGACCATTTATCCAGTGCAGAATCACAGTGAGTCTGAAATCAATGCCTATAAAAATAGAGAAGAAGTTAAATGAAACCGCAGACAAGATGCACAGAGGTGGACATATCAGGTCTAGAAAGTAATAATCTAAACCAAGATTTTATTGAAATATTTTGGTTTGGTTTTGTTGAAAGATTTTGTTTCAACCAACCAGTTGAGTATAAAGAATCAGAATCACAGAATACTCAGCTGGTTGGTTGAAACAAAATCGTGGTCTGGATTTTTACCTGCTGGCCCAGAAATGTTCACCTCTGGGCATGTTGTCTGAGGTTTCACTTAACTGTAAAGATGCCACTCACAGGATTATTTTTTATTTTATTTTTTTTGCACTGCACGTTTCTGAACAGCTTTTAAAATTTGCAAACTTTTTATTCACACACACACACACACACACACACAAATCCGGCGAGAAAGAATAAAAAATGTGCTATTATTAAATAAACAAATAAACATGGTTGCATATAAATAAGGATGAGGAGATGAGAAGTATGCAAGTAATCACACCAGCTCAGAATTTATTAAGTTGCTAAACCACTTAATTAGTCAAGCTTAATAAGAATTTAAAACCATATTATTCTTATAAGCAATTGTGGGAATGTAGATTGGACTTCTTTTCTGTTAATTAGACAGATTGTATAGAGGAAGAAAAAAAATTATATAATGTAATATATTTATATATATATGCACATACATATATATA
>JAODKE010000002.1:23883325-23920254 GCA_026779605.1 Mormyrus hasselquistii
CAAGCTGAATCCTTAGGTTCCTTTAAATCAGAGCTAGATAAGATTTTAACAATTCTGAGCTATTAGTTAAGTTCTCCCCAAGCGACTCTGATGGGCCGAATGGCCTCCTCTCGTTTGTATATTATGTTCTTATGAAGGCCAGGAAGATGGAGGCACTGTCTGCTAACCCATAAGGCATGACCAGATATTCATATTGTCCTAAATGTGTTATAAAAGATGTCTTCCATTCATCTCCCTTATGTATTCGTACCAACTTGTAAGAGCTGCAGAGATCAATATCAATAAATTTCATAGCTTTGCACAGTTTCTTCAAAGAAGATGATATGAGAGGCAAGGGATCTCTGCACTTCATTGTGATTGCGGTCACGGTCCGGTAATCTACATACAGGTGCAACCCACCGTCTTACTTCACAAAGAAAAACCTGAATGTTACATGTGTGGTGGATGAGTGGATGACGTAGCCCCATTTTGATGTAGCCGTTTGTGAGCTCCTCTTTAGGCAGCGAGAGGAATTGTACAGTCGCATGTCCGGTGAGGAGGGAGTTGTATAACACATCTTGGTAATCGTGGTACTTGGTAATCGATAGCTCCTCCTGTTCTGAGCTCTCTATGGAAGAGACCTTACAGGGCAGAGACAGACACTGAGACATACATGAGGATGACCATGACAACAGTTCCCCCGATTGCCTATCCACCCGAGGGTTATGTTCAGGCAGCAGTAGTGGGCGATTTCACCAGATTCCAGGGGTTTCCATCGACACTGTGCACTGGTAATTCTATTGGCAGGTGAGGAAGCTGCTTCCTTCTGCAGGATGGAAGGGTGATACGGTCCCACAGCAAACAGGTGAGGATGGCAGATGTGTAGTCATGCTGGGTGATCATCAGAAACTCCAAGACAGAGAATTGAACAGCGCATTAATAAAGTTGTGTGGCAAATAGATGCTTTTTTTTTTACCTATTTTGTAGTGGGGTATAGAGATAATGAGTCTCTGGCTAGTCTAATTAACTATAGCAGCCTAACTAGGTGGGATAGGTGGAAGGGAACACAGGCATGATGAATTCCTGAGTAGCAGCACCCAAACAACACGTGGAACTCATGAAGCCAGAGTGACAGCACTGGACAACCAGTTCATCCAAAATCATTGACTCTGCTCTTCAACTAACTCTGTTCCATGCACTATAATGGTAGCTGGGGGTGAGTCAGCTCTGTCACTATATGCTAGACTGGGCAGGAACCTTGGGCGACGAAGCTGCAGGAGGCACAGGGACCTCGGGCGACGAAGCTGAGTTTTTAGCCATGACTTAAATATTAGGAATCAGTCTGCATCTTGGACATTTGCTGGTATACTATTCCATAACATTGGAACCCCATAATAGAATGTTCTGCAACAAAATGAAAATCATTCCTAGCCACAGCCAGGTAGCCTGCTCCTTGAGAGCAAAACAAATGGGAGGATTTATATTGAACCAGCAAACTGCTAATATACTCTGCTGCTAGACTATTCAGTGCCTTATACTGTAGGCAAGCAGTTAGCAACTTGTAGTCAGTTTGAGACGTAACAGGTAGACAAAGATGTGAGGCCATTACAGGACTGATATGCACATGTTTCCTAGTCTTTCTTAGGTCTCTTGCTGGAGTATATTATATGACGCAGAAGGGCACCCAACTAATAGGGCATTACAATTGTCCAGTGTAGAGGTTATAAAAGGTTATTGCATCCTGAAGTGAGAGCATTGTTCTAAGTTTAGTGATATTCCACAGATGGAAGAAAGCTTTTTTAACCACATTATTTATGTATTTATGCTGAGTCAAAAGTTACACAAGTGCCCTCTTTCTCCTTAATAATACCTCAAACAGTTAATTATGATAATCCTAAGGTTTGTCTAATGTTTCTCATTATTGTATTCTAGTTTCTCAGTCTGATAATGCTTTCTTGACTTTTTTTGGCATAACTCTGGTCCTCATGACAATATCACATTCCAAAGGTTATCAAAAGCCAAGGTTAAAGACTAGATGCTGAAATTTTTGTAATACCCACAATTACTGAAACACCTTTGAAGTCATTTACCTGAAACATTATGGAAGGTGCTGTACAACTAAAAGTAAATGAAGATGGGAAGAAATATTTAAATATATAAAAAATAGATAATCAAGGATTTGATGTTCTGTATTTTTTACGAGATGTTATATTTTTACATGAGATATAAATATAATCAAAATTAAAATTAAAATTAATAAAATTATCGTCGATTGTTTTATACTCAAATTCTCAAAAACTTTTACTAGAGAAATAATACAGGTTCTAATCAAATGTATGAGTAAAGCAGGTGCATGCAGCTTCTACATTTATTTACAGTTGTACTTGGGGAGCATTAAAATTAAATTTTTACACTCCATGGAGTTTAAAACTATAATGACGATCACATATTGAGGTGTAATGAAACTCATATAAAAGCATTAATAATTCAGCATCTAATTTAGCAATTTTCATTATTTATAGTGATGTGGAACACTAAAAATAAACCCCCTAATTTATTATAACAATAACAACGACATTAAGTCCTCACACCTTCCTGATTATACAACGTTTTTAATAAAAAGGCCTGTGCAAATAATGTATAATATAATTAAAGCAATTAATGAGAAAATTACAAAATCTCTTTTGGGACAGGGGCGCTACAACAAGCAAACATTAGTTATTATTACTGTGCAGTCTTCGAGGTGAATACCTGTTTAAGCTACTTACTTTTCAGCTATTTGTCTGTGATGTATACAGAGAGATGTCATCATGTTATTTCTCAAGCTCTGGATGAAGATGTTCCTATTAAAACAGGCTTGTGCCTTCCTGTCCCTTCTGCCCATAATATCCTGTTGAGCTCTGGGGCTCGAAAGTAATTGGGCGAAACCTAGAGCAGCTCTATAAGAGAAGTGATCTTACTGTTCATGCTTTCCATTATGAAGAGATGAACACCTGAAGACATACAGAATGGCCTTTATTGTTGCCCTGTTATCCCACCATTCCTGTATTATTAGTAATGTTAGCTATAGACCAGAGATACACTATATGTGTCACAGCAAGCACAGGGAAGCAGACGAAGGAAGCCGTGGATATGGACAAAAGGGATTTATTCGCGGGGTAACACATTCTAAACAAAACATGCAACGTTAATGACCGGACTCGTGAAACAAACTGAAAAGCAGACTAAATACATTTACTAATGACAGTAACAGGAAACAGCTGGTGAACATGGAAAATCCACACGGGGTAGATGAGGGGGCTTGGCACTCGGGTGGAGCGGACGAGCGGGGCATGACAGAATCCCCCCAAAAAGGTGCAAACTCTGGGCGCGCCTAGTAAGACCGAGGAACGGGACTGGGGACACGGGACCCGGAAAACAAAAGCAAAACATCAACAGGGCACAGGGAACAAGACAGACACACAGAACAGACACAAAGACAGCAACCCAGACAACAATTGACAAACAGCGGGAAAAGCAAACAGGCACAGGGGCAACAACACTGGAGACACAGGGTGAACACCAACAGCAGAAACGAAGGGGGCAGGAGTGAACAAAGGAGAAACAGGAGGACGAGGAGCACACACATGGGGCACAAGGTAGAGGGCAAGGAGCCAAAAGTCGGAGGTAACGGGAAGCTGGAGGAAACCCCAGCAGGTGAGGGGAGGAAGTCGCAGGGGCCACAGGCGACTGTGAGGAGGAAGCAGGAGGAAATGCCGAAGAGGGTGAGGAGGAAGGTGGAGGGACTCGCAGGCAACCGACTAGGGATTGGAGGCGGGACTACAGCCGGCGGACAAGGTGTTGTAGGCCGGACTGAAGGCGACTGCTGAGCCGAAGCCGGAAGACCTGCAGGCGACCGCCGAGCCGCAGCCAGGGGAACTGAAGGTGAGCTAGGGGGCAGGGCGGGCGGGAGGGACCCGACCCCGCTGCAGGTGTCCTCTCCCCTTCCGAGACACTGAGATGCAGAGGCCTGGCCAAGATCTGCCCTGCTGTGGTGGTGGTTGGGGTAGTCACTGGGAGAGTCACTGGGGAGGTCAAGGAGATCCCCAAGGTGTTCTACTCAAGCTCTTCCTCCAACTCCACTATGGAGGGAGGAGTGGTGGTCTGGCAATCAGGGATCTCCTTGGGGCCTAGGGTCATGGGAGCTGGAGGCACAGGGTCAGGAACCGGGGGGAGGGGAGCAGGGTCTGGGGGATCGAGGACATCCTTAGGGAAGTGATCTGGGGCCCAAGCAGGAACCACGGGTGCCCAAGCAGGAGCCATAGTGGGTGTAGCAGGAGCCACAAGAAATAGTGCTGGAGGGTCTGGAACCACACGGGACTGGGTAGGAACCTCGGGCGACTAAGCTGCAGGAGGCGCAAGGACCTGAGACGACGAAACTGCAGCGGGCAGTGCACTGGCCACCGGGTCAGGTACTTCGGGTACTGGAACAGGAACCTCGGGCGAAGGCGCTGCAGCCAAATCTGCCGGGTCTGGAGCCACGGGGGAAACCAAACCATTACACTAAAAGGAATGTGTATGACATCCCATTCTCAGAGCTGCAACAGGGAAATCAACTGCATATTGACTCCTATGGGTTTAGAATGGGATGTCATGAAAGGTCCTGTGGTTCTAATGGTCAGGTACCCCAATACTTTTGTCCATATACTGTACTTGTACTACTATTTGCCAGATCTTCATGCCTCCTATGAATTTTACCACTGCAAGATTTGTTTCATCATCTACTTTTTTCAGTTCAAACTATATGTGTTTTGATAATAACCCCCATCCATCTCCCAGCCCTGAATTTCTTCCTGTGCCTGGTGTAGATCCTGTTCAAATTAACCCAATTTAATCTAATCTCCCTGTTGACCAAAAATTAGCCAATTATTTGGCTTGATTTAATCTTTCAGAGTCTTTCCAATCCAGTTTTTGCTCTCTTCATATTCACAGAAAGTGAATGATGTTGTTCATTCTGGGGCCCTCAGTATCGTTTTTCTCCTTCAGCTTCAGTTATGCATCCGAGGCATTTAGCCATAATATTCTTCTCTCCTGCCTTTTAACCCTTGGTAACACTGACACAGCTCGCCACTGTTTTATCTTGTACTTCACTAGGAGACAATCTTTCTTCCTGCTTCACGAAGACAAATCTGGCCCAACGTGTCCCCCAAGGTTCCGTCCTCACTTGTTTATAATTTATATGCTCCTGTTAGGTCAGATCATTTGCTTACAAGGTCTTAGTTTTCACCATCATGCTGATGATACTGAGATCAATATCAGCAGTAGGTTTACGGCCACCTTGCAGACCCCCTCATTAGCATACGGAATTCATGACATTAAGTGAAAAAGAACTCTCATTTACTACAACTCACTACTGATAAAACACAAGTTCTACTTATTGGCTCTAAGACTTTTCTTGCTAGTCTGCCTGATTTTATCACTGATGTTGATAGAGTTAAGCAATCACTCACAGTTCACTCACCAGTCACTCCCCTTTCAAATTCATAACAGGTCCCTGCTTCATCTCCACAACATAACACACCACAATCTCAATTCATAATATAGTGGGTGCTGAAACCCTAATTCACAAACTCATCACATGCCATCTAGAGCATTGCAGTCTGCAATGCTACTGCAATCCTGATTGGACTGTATTGCCAAATTCGCTGGAGTATAGCTCCACAGCTTAAGTTCTCACACACAATAAACACTCTGCTGATGTCATTCACATTCTTTATAATCTGCATGAGTCTGTAACTTAATTCAGTGACACTTTCTATGAATGCCATGTCTATAAGGTGGAGGAACTTCTGCAACAATAAGAATCTATGAACATTGCATGCATTCAAAAAGCACTATAAACATGGCTATGCAGATGTATTAAAAATGCTTAACACATTATAACCATGTTTATTATGCATCGTGAAACTCTCATTTATAATGCACTATAAAGACCTTCATAATGCAGTACAAAGCATCCTTAATACTTATACCAACCATTGCAATGCATTATGAAGATATCTATAGTGCGTTATAGATGAGAGTTTCACTGGAGATAGTGAAGTATTATAAACCAACAATATAATGCCTTATGACTGTCAATAAAAGAAGTAATTGTTGCAGTAGGACATGACACAGGGAAGGACGATTCATGTAGTGGCTCCAATAAAGAAAGGACACACAAAACAACCATGAGGTGGCAGGTAAATGACAAATCTAAGGCTGGTGCAACTCCAGAACAATGATACCAATAAATACTGAGCAACAAAAGTTACAAACACACAATAATGACACAAATGCATACAGAATAACTGGGAGCAAAATACAGCAATACAAAAACAGCACAGGGATCTGAGCGTTGGTAAACACAATGACTAACTGAGGAACAATGGCGTAGGCAGTAACTTAAATATACAATGTGAGTCCTTACTAATTACACAATTACAAGAGATTAGGGCAACAAGAAACAGGTGAGGGTAATTAACAGGAACTATGGAGTTTAAACCTAGAAATATAAGTGAAACAGAACATTACTACAAAACTAAATAGACATAAACAGGAATGACCAGAACAGATACAAAACAAAGACCTATACTACAATACAATGACAAAATCTTGTGAAGAAAAAAATCAAAATATTCAACAGAGTTCAGGCTAGTCTCCTGCCAGCCTCAAATCCACACCTGGAGAAGAGGCTCATTCCTCGGCTGCGTGCTATGCCCATTCAGCCATGTGGCCAGGGGAGTAATAGAACACCTTAGGTACTAAGAGGCTACAAGACTAAGGAGGGAACAGGATGGTTAGTCACACCTGCTGCCTAAATGGGAAAATAAGACAGAACAATAAAAGGAAGGACCAGATCACGACAGCAATGCTTTATTTATTCTAATCCTGACCATTATAATGCATTGTGAAGGTATCTATAATGCGTTATAGTTGACTGTAGTATAAAGTGTTAACATGATATTTTAAGGGATTTCATTTCATTATTGCATTTCAGATGACAGTAGCTGGTTGTCCCATATGGTATCTCCTAAGCTCTTCAGCTCACTTCCCATGAATTTCAACTTTCAGAATAAAAGTCCAAAGTTTCTCAGTTCTGATTCCACCTACCAGTGTTTACCCCATATCATTTTACACTCGTGTGAATTTATACAGCCTCGTTTTTTTTGTTATTATTTTGACTTGTTGGGAACCAACTTGCATCGGTCAACCAGGAATCTGCTGTGTACCAACAGAAGGCACCATGCAGGCTGACAGTAATTATGGTTTCCTCATGGTTGAGCACGAAGAGTGCCAACACTATGCAGCGGGAGGCTGCTAATTGCCCCAACCGGGGGGGCAGGATAATGTTTCCCAGCACAGCTTGCTGGGAAGAAGGTGAGGAAGAAAGAAAAGGGTGATCCAGGTGTGCTTGCTTTCTTAGCCTCCGTGACTAAATGGCATGGAGGGTAACTGGCCTGTCTGTATGTGGAAGGTGGTGCTCCAGCTGATTTTTCACCACAGCCACTAAATAAACCACTTCGCGGGGTATTTGCCTGCACCCTTGTCTCAAATGCCTCCTTTCCTGCCACATGTAGTAAAATGTCCTTCAGTATTTTAAAGGCGCTATATAAATAAAACTTAATATAAGCAGGATTTGTATGCCAGAAGACCAGAAACTGATGCCTTCTCTTATTTATTCTGTCCTTCTTAGTAAAGAAAAAAATCTCATTTGATAGTGCACTTTACAAACATTATGTCAAACTAAACAATATTCAATAGGTCACTTTCAGCATAGGGAATGCAGGGTTCAAAATTAATAATTTTGGTAACGTCCATGAATAGCATTTCTATAAGAATATATGAACACATTTATAACACATTATAATGCATTCATAAAGCATTATGAACATGGCTGTAAATATTTATAAAAAGGCATAATACATTATAGCCATGTGGGCAATATGGATGCTTCATGAAGCTCTCATGTATAATGCCCTATACATTAGGTACCTCTACAATACAGTACAAAGCATCCTTAATTCATATACTGACCATTGTAAAGCATTTCGAAGATATCTATCGTGCATTATGAGACCTCCATTGGGGATTATATAGCATTATATATATATATATATCAACAATAAAATGTCTTATGACTGTCAATAGAAGATGCTGTAATGCTTTATTAATTCTTACACCAGCCATCATAATGCATTATGAAGACATCTATAATGCATTGTAGATGTCAGCAGTAGTAAAGTGTTACTGTAACATTTTATGGGATTTTATTTCAAGAAGAATTATATGATAGGGGGGTACAGTGGCCCTGAAGGTCAAAACATAACATTTCAGAAAACACAACAGCATTTCAAAAAACGCAACATTTTAAAAAGCACAATGACATTTCAAAAAACGGAGAGGGTAGGACCACACTTCTTGTTCGTGATTGGACAGTACCCTTGGAGTGACATGTGTTGTGTATGTTCACTACAACTCCCAGCGTCATGAGGGCCCTCCCTTGAGGTAAAGTCTCTGGGAAGTGTGCGATTGTTGTATGATTTAAAAAGTCTGTTTCTAACAGTACGACTTGGTCTCCGTCTGTCTTGTTCTTTTAATAGTATGCAATCTGTGCGTTACTTTACGGACAAAATAATATGGTGAATTTATTTTGTACTTTCTCTGTATTCCTCAAAGTAATCATGAGGAAAGTAAAAGGGCTAAAAATGTTTTAAATTTAGCACATCAGTGTGTAACAGGTTTTAAAAAAGAGTTGGATTATACAAGCAATGTGTTTTTTGTTATGGAGACAAAATATCCTTTTTATAAATTAGGGTGTGGTTGGGTTACCTGTGTGAAGTGTTTTGAAAAAAAGGGGCCCAGTTTTCAAAATTGTGCCTAAGCAATTGAAAAAAAAAAAAAAAAAACTATACTAGCTGAAAGGTAAGCCACATAGTTTTGTGTCCAAACATCTGCCCAGGTCCACACAGCGCCGATAAGATAGCCCTTCTGATGTCAGGTTCTGAGGAGTAGCTGCTCTGGATTTGCAGTCCCAATTCTCTAAGGCGTGTTTTTAGGGTGCTTAAGGAAATGTTAATGATATGGTACGTAGTAAGCAAATAAATAATAACCTTGTATGAATGCCCTCGATCAAAAGACTGGGATATTTGCGAGGTTACGTTCAAGAGCCAGTCACGAATGAGGAGGATTCGCAGACGTTTGGTTTAAAAATTGTAATATGTGCTTATTTTTATAGTTTAAACCCTAAATATCCTTCCAAAACACTTTAATTTCATTTGAAAGTTGCTTAATACATTACCTTTTAAAAAACAAATATCTGAGTACAGTATCGCCTAACGGATATCTGTCACTCTATCACATTTACAGTACAGTACAGTATATTAATGTTACCCTTACCAATTCATAGAACACAACTGGCTACTGTTTTCTTTTGCATTCACAGTAAGGTAAAATGAATGAACAAACCCTTTCAGTGTTTATAACAAATGCGTCTCGTGAGGGAAACCCGTGATGCATTTGCTTTTTATCAGGAATTGGTTATTGTAAGAAAAGTAATGTGCATGCAGGTGATATTTATATAGATTTATTTACACCCTTCTGGCAGTGCTGCCATTGTGGTCAGGTCTCGCACACTACAAGCAGAAGTTGTCCGACTTGGCTGCAGTCAGTTTACACTCCACCCCTGCAGCCACCAGCAGATTTCTCTTCATGTCACGTCAGCTGCAGAGAGACCTAAGCCCAAGTCGAACGCACTCATTAAATTAACTTTTGTGAGTGACAAGCAATCAGGAAAAGTGTAGGGCCACACTTCTTGTTTGTGATTGGACAGTAGCCATGTCACTCCAACGGTACTGTCCAATCAGGAACAAGAAGTGTGGTCCTACCCTTTCCATGTTCTGAAATGTTGTGTTTTCTATAATGTTGTTGTGTTTTTGAAATATCCTTGTCTTTTCTGTAATGTTGTGTTTTTGAAATATCATTGTGTTTTCTGTGATGTTGTGTATTAACCTTCAGGGCCACTGTAGATAGGAAATGTAAAAACAAAGAATAATGATTATATAGCAAATAGTTCAATTAAATTGTCATTTTAAATTATTGTGAAGAACTTGTGGTCCCTTGATAAAGAATCAGTGCTCTTTTAGGCTTTTCAAATTAACTATTGACTAATTCCAAACAAGGTTTCATTTTTTAAATCCCTTTTAATTGCAGATGAATATTTTTAGCATATATCCTAGCATAGCATATATCTTACAATGTGCAATTTTAAGCCACTACTTTTATTAGCAGTGGGACTTTGTGACTTTTATGCTGTGAAATTTAAGCATGAAGCCAGTGACACTTCAAGAGGTTCATCTTCTATTGTAACACTTTTTATAACACGTTGATGCAGTTTGCTTTAAACCATTTATTTAACATGGTTTCCTTCAGTTTTTCACACCTTTCAGGCACTCTTGTTATGAAAAATGTCGTGAAAAACAACCTTCCCACCCACATTTCCTCTTAAGGAACTAGATGTTTTGAGAATGATAACAATGTATTTCCTGGAAGCCTTTGTGGGAATTCTTGCCCATTCCTTCAGAAGAGTATTTGTGAGGTCAGGTTCTGATGCTGGATGTGAAGGCATGGCTCACAATATCCATTCTAATTCATACCAAAGGTGTTAAATGGGGCTGAGGTCAGGGCTCTGTTCTGTGCATGTACAGTATGCATATCTATAACATTTGGAAAATTCTATGCTTACAACTTTACGGGAACAGTTTGAGGAAGGTCCTTTTCTGTTCTAGCATGACTGTGCCCCAGTGCATAAGGACTTGATTGGGTGACTTTGGTGTGGAAGAACTTGAACTGACTGGCCCACCCAGAGCCCTGACCTAGACCCCATCGAAAACCTTTGGGATGAACTATTAACAAAGACTGCGAGCCAGGCCTTCACATCCAACATCAGTGCCTGAACTATCAAATACTCTTCCTGATAAATAGCCAAAAAGTCACAAAATCTTCTGAAAACCTTATCAGAAGAGTCACAGGTGTTATAGCTGCAAAGGGAGGACCAACTCCATACTGATGCCTGTGATTTCAGAATGGGATGTCATGAAAGTTCCTGTGAGTGCAGTGACCAGGTGTGCCAACACTGTTGTCCATTGCAAGAGTAAATATTCACAAATTCATCACATACCCCAAACCAAAGTTATCATAGGAAGAAACACTAATTCTCTTTATTGATGTGTCTACAAACTCACAACTTTTGCTGTGTATGTTGTTTACATGAAAGCTGTAGTGACTGGACAGGGAGAGGAACCATGTGCGGCATCCACAAATTTAATTTCAGAATTAAATTCCCCAAACAACCAGAGGGTAAAGGCAAGGTAAAGGAAAACAAAGGCAGGCAAATTTGAATTTTGATCCAAATATGTAGTTTCAACACAGGTAGGAAGTCACCAAGTCAATACAGGGAGTATAGGGACAATTACCAAGTCCACACCACAAAACAAAGAGGGAAAAAACTAGGAAAGCATGCACCAAATGATTAAATCCATATAATAAAACAGATACTCAGCGTGGGACACTTTATACTGCATAAGGAGATAACTGAACCCAAGTGCCAAATACATGCCAAATAGTCACGTCAGTCATTTACAAGTGTCTGTTTTTCAGAAGAAGAAGAAGTAGAAATACCTGCACAGCAAGCGTAACAGAATATTATTATTATTATTATTATTTTATTTTTTATTGTTTTTGTAGTATCCATGATGGAAGAGACTTTCAGATACTGTAATTCAACAAGCCTAAGCACACCTCAAGGTCATGTAGAAGTATTATCTTGTTAACAAGGAAGGAGATGGAGTGCTGTGGCATATGACCTGGTCCCCACAAACCCCACCTAAACCCTGCAGAGTTGCTTTGGCATAAGTTGGATGGAAGAGTAAGAGCAATGTGGCCAACTTGCACCCAGAAAGAATGGCATGAGTCTGCCATCTGAGCGAATGGGGGTACTTTGAAAGGTCTAAAATTCGAGGCCTACAGTATCTTGGGAATTGCAATATTGGATATGTATTATTTCATTGCCTCGAGGCCTTTTACTATAAGATGAATGGCGTACATAAAACAGAGACACATGCATTAAAGCAGGTGTGTTCAGAGCTGGACAGGCACCACATGGAGTGCTGCTGCTATATAGACCAATGAAACATTATAACCATCCCCACGTGACGTGAAGAAAGTTAACTACCTTGTTAAAATGGCACATGTCAAAGTCTAGGATATATTAGCTGTCTAATCTGCAACTACGTAGCCCCATATGCGGTAGAGCTTCATGCCCTGTGTGTCATGCCAAATTACTCCTGTGACCATCATTAAAATAATCCATGATTTGTGCCACAGTCGCCCTTCTGTTGCTTCGTATCAGAATGGATAGCATTTCGCATCTTGCATTGACAAGTCTTAGCCAGCCATCAGCCTGTCCATGGTTTTTCCTTTCTCAATCCAGTTTCAGTAGGTGCTCACCACAGCTGACCATGAGCGCCCCACAAGCCTTCCCGATCCAGAGATGCTCTGACCAAGTCATCTGGCCATAATGACTTGGCTCTTATCAATGTCACTTGGGTCTTCACTTCTGCTCATTTGTTCTGCATTCAATCAACAGGTCAGCTACAAGTACATGTCACGTGGGGGGTGGGTGATCATAACGTTTTGAGTGATGTGTCTGTGTACATACATCTGTGTCACGCTTGCTTCACACCTCCAGGGCTGGGGTTCTGCCTCAGCTTTGTTGTGTGGAGTTTGTGCCCCCCCCCCCCCACCATGTTCTGTATGTTTCCTTGTTTCCTGCTGCAGTAAAACGAGACATATTGTGCTAAGAATATGCCCAATGATGGCCCTGCAACCCATGGAGGGTGTACCAGAACCTTGTGCCCCATCCAGCCTCAGATCCATTTTGTGTAAGATAGGAAACATTACAAGTTTGCAGATTTGTGTTCCTTACCAGGTGCATGGGCCTTGTACATTAGGTGGAGATGGGAATTGCGATTATACAATTTGCTCAGATTTGTCTTATTTCCAGTACCCTGTATTGATTAACTATTGGGTAGATTAGGTGCTCGCTTTGTAATGGATGTAATAAAAAATACTGTCAGAATTCCTTAAGGCTAAAGTCAAGAGAAAGGCTGACCTTCTTCATTCCCCTTATATTATAGTAATTCTGCACTCTCTCATTTGATGTGCATAGATTCATATTCCAGCAATTTATGGGGAGAATATTCCAATCTCATTCAGCTTACTCCTTAATGATATCATTACTTTCAGTGATGATTAGATGCAGCATTTGCAACACCTGAGGGCTGTCCTAAAATTTCTAAGATGACCTGACCTACAAATTGTGCTACAGTATTTGGCAAAAAGAGGTCAGACATTTAGCATTCCTGTTATGATATGGATACATCTAGTGTTTGTTTACAGCTGGGAAAAATGATGCAACGTTATTTCTGTCATTGATTAAAGAAATTGTCAATTAAGGATTAAGTACCTTTTGGTCACTGGCTAGCCCAATTATAAACCAGAAAGAGGGACCCAAATCCAGTCTAGTGAGCATGAAAATGCATTTGATGGGTTCGCAGACATTCAGACAGCAGTTTCTGGGAGGTTATCACTAACGTCACCACATTTATCTCTGCTTTTGATAACCCAGATGGACGTGGTCCATCTTATCCCTGCAGGTTAACATTATGCTGGTGCACATCATCTGTCAGTTTTCACTCAAGGATACATCTATTAAGAACAGCACTATTAAAAAAATAGACACTGGATATATAAGTTAGCAGTTGTCTAGCTTACCCAATGGAATGTAGTCTCTGATGTGCGATGAGTGTAAATAAATACGAGTAAATAATACAGAATATATAAATATTCTATGCATAAATGTGTGATAAAAACAAATACAAGAGAATAAGATAATCTAATTGTGGAGAGAATTGACTGGGGCCTGCAAACAAGCTTCCAAAAACCCAAAGTAATATTTTATATAAATACTTCTGAAGAATTCTGCTAAGGGAAATTTACATTTGGGAACTGTTTATAGAGCCATAGTCTTTTGTGGGATTTGGTTTGAAATAGGGGGAAAAATACTGTCTGAAGAGAAATCCAGTTTACTTTTCTTTCATGAAGTGTTCTACGTGTGTGCATGTATATACAGTATGTGACTAAAATAAGTACATTAGAAAGCTATGTCAAATTGAAATTAGTTATCTATCTTGTGAAGGCATCTGCAGAAACAGCAGAATTGTATATAGAGAAAATAATATTAATTAGTTTTATTTTGTATTCTCAGGTTAACAACACCATATCAGTATATATATGCCACCCGACATTATGCATCAATTCAAACAAGAACAAATTCTTAATATCCTTCCAGTTCACATTTCTTATAAGAATATTTTATGAATTACTTATTTTCAAAAACAAATAAAAAATAATTTAACTTCTTGGCCTCTTTAGAAATAATCACGTGTTTTTTCATCTCCAGAAATATGTCGATCTTTTTAGTCCTTTTTAGTTATACTGGATAACTGGATAGATGGATTAGTGGATGGGTGGAAATACTAATAAAAATTATAAACACTGAAGTCCATTACTTCATTAGCATGTGCTGTGTTTTTAGCTTTCCTTTATCATGAGATAAATGGACTTCTTTGCTATATAATAAACAGTCTAGAGTTAAACAGTCCACATTAGGTAGACTGAATCACCATAGTAACACTGATTTCAGAATAAAGGTACAATTTTTATTTTCCCTTTTTATAAATCCTGGTATTTGTCTCTATAGTGAGAAGCAGAAAGGTCAGGCTAATGAAATCAATGAACATCTGACTACCTGACCCATGGGTGATGTGTTATCTAGTGACAGATCATCAGTCTATATCTTGGCAGGCCATTGTAACTGCACTGCTTTCACTAACTGAATTATGCAAATTACGTAAAAGGTGGTCTAGGTTATAATTCTTCTCAGGTCTAAATAAATGTCAATCAATAACAACAGCTAATCATGCCATAATAATAAAATTACATAAATATTACATATCTTTTTTTTCATAAAAAATATTATGAAATTTTGGAAAAAGTGTTTAATTGAACAATTTTTTTTTCTGGTTTGAAATAGGTGTATAGTATCATTTCTCCCCGTCTCACCTTTGCTTTCATTCTTCAAATCCTGTGAAGATATAAAGTATTGAAATATTACTGCTTTTTAAGCTCTGAACTTGTTTTAATATCTCACAGACACATAGAATAATTCTGCAACATTCATTCATCCCTCCATCCGTAACTACTTTTTCGATAAAGGTTGCATGGTTGGAACCCATAACGAATAATACAGTGGACACACAGAGTCAGATATATACAGACTACACAAAATTGGTGATTTTGAAATGGTGTTTTACCGAACTGTTTGTTTTTGGACTGTGGGAGGGACACCATATGGTGAAGAGGAAATCGATGGAAATTTGTTGATAACACACTTCACCTTAACAGAAACATTTTGAATAGTGACAGAAAAATGTACACATTTGCATTTCATTTTTTAACAAATATGTTTTGTATCAATGAAATCCACACATTGTTCACTTGAAAAAGTATTTGGTCAGGTGTCCTAGTGAACCCAAAATAAAGACAGACCTAATTTGACTGCAGTTGTGGTATCTGATATTTATATTTATTTTGAACTTCTATGATGCATTTTTCCTCTATTTTTATCCTGATCAGTCTGTATATAGACTACATTGTATTCGATCAGCGGTGCATTCATTTCAGTGGCTTTTTAGCATGTTGCCCACAGTTATTCGGGAGCTGTGAGTGAGCAATGAGGAATTTGTAGGTTGTTGATGAGTTGTAATGGACCTGCTGGGGAAGGTTGTGTGAGGCAGGGGAAGGACTAAGCTTTTGGGTTGGACGGTAATTAATGGGGTTTTTATAGGTAGACTTTCTGGCGCCAAGGCAGAGGCTAGTGTGTAGTAAGCAGTAGATGATTTATTTTCATATGACTATTTAATATTATGTAATTAGGGTGGATGTCAGTTTAGTATGGGGATTGAGGTGGAGTGTGCTGGAGGCTGGCGGTCATTTGGGCTGCTGTATGCCTACCTGTCTGTGCCTGCTTGATTAGTGCTGTTTCCCTGCTGACTTGGGGAGATCTAAGCCCTGTGTGACTGATATTACTAAAGGATGTAATGCAATGAAGTGTTTATTCTAAGGAAACGTGCCCTTCCTTTTGCTTGTGTAAATGCAGAAGGTTCTTAATGGCAGGGTGGTACTTATAAGTTGTAGATAATTTTAATTCTCTGTAAGGGGACATTGATTTGACACACGCCTGCAGTAACAGTTCTATCTAATATGACACGATCCAAATCATCAGAGGATAAATGAAGGAATGTTATACAGTACCACTTTTAAAATATACATCATACAATTATATATGCCTATCTGTCTGGAAAGAATTGTAAAGTCATTAAATGCATGAAAGGACATTGAGAAGCTTAGTATGACAAATCTGCAAGTCTAATGTTTGTAAGTCTGTGATCCAAAAGATACTACACAAAATTGGTTACAATGTAGAGCAGCAATGTTGAAATGTATCCCAGCTCATTTCCAACAGTAACACTTATGTCAAGTTTATCAAAATATGCACTGATGATTTTCAGAAGTCTTGGAATTTTTTTCAAAGAGTCAAAAGAGCAACATTGTGGCTGGTGTGGATCTTTTTATGTTGGGTGAAAATCAAGTGCAGCATTCCCCAATCAAACTGTCGAGTACGCACGGGGATATCACTGCTGTTAGGTTCTTGGTTTGAAGGGGCTTTGCCGGAAAAAAAAAAACAAAAAAAACATGGACTTTGCTCTGTCCATGAGTATTAAAGCCTTTGAACTGTTGTAACAAAACATTAAAAAGCAGTGCTGTTTTAAAGCAAGCACACAAACAAGTTAACAGCCGTTGCAAAGCACTGCAGCATAATAGAATTTTTTATATAATATCTATTAGATATATGTTACAGGACAGACACAGAACTATGCTGGCAATCACTAATTCAGACTGATTGATTGATTGATTGATTGATTTAAGTATTATTATTGAATAGTTTTATTTATTTACTCTTTATTTTTACCTAACCTAAAATTGCAGTGAAAGGTCAAAGGTATGATCCCCCGGAAAGAAAAGACACTGTTTATGAAATGATCTCATTGCTGTCATTTCCGCCTGGTTCCTTTTTATACAGCTTCTGATTCTTAACTTGTTCCTGAGGGATTTCCCTAGTTAATTTGTAATTAGTTAATTATGTCCATTCAGTTTGCTCTATTATAACCTTCATATTTCTTATTTTTATATTTATTTCTCTCCTTGCGACTCGCTCATCATGTTCTTTGCCTATCTCATACAATGTACTCTTACAAGGCCGTCTGACCTCCTGGCCCCAGGAGTCTGTATAGATACAGACCATAGATAAAGGGCCTGCTTCCCGCAGTGGGGGCAGAGACAGACACATGCAGACACTGAACCGGCCGTGTGAAACATCTTTCTGTAACATCTTCATTCTGTCTTAATAAACTGCTTAAGCTTAAGGAACCTGCCTCATCATTCAACTAAAAGAACCTGAGGTTTCACTGAAGAAATCTATCATTCCTTTCTAAAAAGGTTGCAAAAGTCAATGTCAGTGTAAAGCTTTTTTTATTATTATTATTTGCATTTATTTCTCAAGGTGCTTATAATGTGAACAGATCTGAGGATATCAACCAAAATGCTATTTCCTTTCCATTTGTGTTCGTTACTTATGGATTATCTCAATACTGAATGGAACATTTACCAAACAATTACCAACTACCATTCAAATTAACTAAAAGCTTAATTAAGAGCTATCACTTGACAGTACTACTTTTCTCACTTTAATTAAATTTTAACAATCATTTTGCTTGAATCTGTCTGAATAGAAATGTAACTTTAATTATTCTATCTACAGTTATAGTGTTATGTATTTAAGGTTTATATATCATGATATCCATATAAATTCACAATGACAATCAATCAGATTAATTTATGCTGTTGTTATTTTCAGTGCACCTTGTGGCAGATAAGCTGTCCATACTAATACCAGAATAATTCATAGCAGAACCTGTCCCTTCCCTGTATTTAGCATTTGACACAATTGACTGTTACTGACTCTTACAAACAGAGGTGGATAGTTCTGATCCAGAAAGTGAAAGGCCAGGCCACGATTTTGTTTCAGTCAACCAGGTGAGTATAAACAGTCACAGGGTACTCAACTGTTTGGTTGGAACAAAATCCCGGTCTGGATTTTTACTTTCTGACCCTGAATTGTCCACCTCTGTGTGCATATTGGTACAATTCTTTTTGAATCCAGGTGAGCCGTCATAGCTGTCAAAGTCTAAATACTGTTTATTAGATGTAAGAAGCTGGTGGCCCTCTAACTTCCTCTTCCTAAACCCGGATTTAACTGGTTTTAGCAGTGGTACTTGACCCTAAGTCTGCTCAAGATGTGCTTATTTATGCAACACTGGTTTTAAGGTTAAACAACCAATGGTTAAACAACTTAGTGTCATAGTTGACTCAGTTGTCTTCTGATGATCACGTTTGAAATTCTGATACAGCATCTTCCTTTCATCTGAGGAATATTGCAAAGATTAGGATGATCCTGTACATCCATGATACAAAAATGAAAAGCCAATGATCTAAGCCATACTTATATAGATTCCTGACAGGGCTATTGTTAATCTCTACTTTTTAGGTATACCTCTGGGCACTTAAACATACTTCAGTGGGTGCAGAATGATGTAGCCAGTTCTAAAAAGAACTATAGAATTTTATTATATTAGTCCCATTTTGTTGTCTTTACAATGAATACAAAGTTTAGATTGGTTTTTGACTATCATGACTAGCTTTTCAATGGCTTTGCCCCAGAGCACTTGTGTGGTCTTTTAGACCAATACAACATTCCTTGTTTACTTCCTTCTCAAGAGGCAGGTTATTTTATTTGCTAGAGTGGAGGTGGCTATCCAGGAATGTCGAGCATTCCTCTACGGAGGCGTGGAATAATGTTCAAGAAAATGAGTGAGATTCTACCTCAAACTCAATTTTTATTTTTAGGCAAAAAACACACCTGTTTAGTTTTACCTACAGGGAAACTAGCTCTTGGTAGTCAATCACCACCAGCTAGAGATATAATCTGAGGCATAGAGCTGGGTGGATGCGCTGTAAGTCAGTGCTGTTGCTCTTACTTTGCATACGCCCTCGTGTGCTGTCATTTAGTGATCTCGCATGCCTGTGTTCCCACCTGCCTTTCTCTTCTAGTCATGCTTCCTATACCTCATCCTCTTGGAGCTATTGCATGATAGTCACCTTGATGTCTTGAATTGTCATGTTGATGTTTTGCACATGCTCATGCGATTTCTTATTCCCAACACTCCAGGAACAAGGGGGCGCCCTGCCTGTATTTCTGCCTGCCTATTTGCCTGTATTTCTGTCTGCCTCTCTTTCTGTCTGCCTTCCTACCAGTTTGCCTGTCTTTCTGTCTGCCTGCCACCGGCCTGCCAACCGGTCTGCCTGTCTTTCTGTCTGCCTGCCTACCGATCTGCCTGTCTTTCTGTCTGTCTCTTTCTGCCTGCCATCGATCTGCCAACTGGTCTGCCTGTCTTTCTGTCTGCCTGCCTGCCACCTGCCTACCAGTTTGCCTGTCTTTTTGTCTGCCTGCCTACCGATTTGCCTGTCTTTCTGTCTGCCTGCCACTGGCCTGCCAACCGGTCTGCCTGTCTTTCTGTCTGCCTGCCTGCCACCTGCCTGTCTTTCTGTCTACCTGCCACCAGCCTGCCAACTGGTCTACCTGTCTTTCTGTCTGCCTGCCTGCCACTTGCCTGCCTTCCTACCGGTTTGCCAATCTTTCTGTCTGCCTGCAAGCTGCCTTCCTACCGGTCTGCCGGTCTTTCTGTCTGCCTGCCCCCTGCTCGCCTACCGGTCTATCTGTCTTTCTGTCTGCCTTCCTACCGGTTTGCCTGTCTTTCTGTCTGCCTGCCCCCTGCCTTCCTACCAGTCTGCCTGTCTTTCTGCCGCCTACCTGTGCCATCCCTCCTGCTTGCCATCTGCCTAAACCACCACACCAGCCCATCTGCCTTCCTACTGCTTACCTGCCTTCTTGCCTCCCTGCTTCATAATGTGCCTGCCTACCTGTCCCGCCATCTGCCGAATTTACCTTACACTAAATTATGTTACTGCCTGGACAGAGGAAGATGGGTTTCCCCCTTGAGACTAGTTTTTCCCTTGATTTGTTCGTCTCTCTTGGGGGATTTTTTTTTCTTTCCTCCCCACTGTTTCCTCAGGCTTACTTTCTGGGGATTTCGGTCCCAGGATTAGATAAGCATTATATGACAATGCTTCTATGAATTAATGAACTGAATTAAAGATAGATTATATCTATATATATAGATATTCATTTTAAACTGAGAAAAACCAAATAATTTTGCAAGATTGAACATATGCAACATATGAACTGATGATATAGCAGATACAGGGTTAACATTAAAATTATTTTGTAAATCGCATAAACACTCAAAAATAAAATCAGATCAGCAATCACTCAACTGTCATTCTTAGTTGTTCACCCTCCATCGATTGGCAATTATAATAATAGTAATTCATGTTTTATTGATCCCTGTGGAGAAATTCTCTTTGCACCTCCCTCAAGTTGCTTTCTGTAGCTGAGATCAGTCTGGTCACCTGTTGCGGCCCCCAGAGAGCTTGGGGGGGGTTGATGGGTCTTGCTGAAGAACCCGCAGATGTTTTGAGGCTAGGATTGAACTGGTGACCTTCTGATCACAGACACAGAGGCTGAGCCCAGATAGGTTTCCTAAGTCTACAGTAAATGTTAATGGGGGGGGGGGGGGGGGGGTTATAGATAAATCAATAGATATGTATGCATATGTGTGTGCATGTGTGTATACACAAACACAGGCATGTAGTGTTCAGTGTTTTGTGTTTCTCTGCTTCCCAACAGGTGCAGTGAAATGTCAGAAACAAACAACACACAGTCAGCCAAAAATATCCCTGCTGCTCCCACTGACTAAGTTCTGTCATTCTCATCTACTGTCTTGAGAGCTTGCAAATCCCTTGGCCCAATAGCATCCCTTTCCGCACCCTCACAAAATGCACAGATCTGCCGATAACGATTGCATTGACGTCTTCAACATGTCTCCATCTGTGGCTGTACTTCCTACTCATTGCATAAATTAAGGCCAGGTTACCAAACACTATGGTCACAATATAACCTCTCTACCATTCAAATACGCCTGTAGAGGATTTGATTTCCATTACCTTTTCGGTGGCCTTAACAATGAAAGATGAAAATTGAATCTGAATTTAATTCATATTCAAAATTTAACGCTTCTGATCTGAGCAAGTCACCAAACAAGGTGTCCTGACCTGAACACCACATTGAGATCCAGTTCCAGTAGAACAGGCAGAGGCCCAGCAGATAGATAGATAGATAAATTTATTACCTATTATTACATATTATTATTACATATTATAATATTATAGTCATTAATTCATTATTAAGTATAAATCTACCTTTGCCAAGTATGGCTGTAAATCATGTGACATCATTCGTAACATATCATTATATGATTTCTTTTGGGCATAACCTTCAATTTAAATACATCAGCAAAAATAAGAAACAATTGGTATGGTAACTTTTTTTTTTTTCTCCCTCCTTGTTTCTGCACTGATTTAAGTGGATTTGAGTCCTTCTTTGGTAGACCTGTTTCTCTTTTCTCCAAAATTGGACTCAGTAAAACAAGTTTTAAGAAACCCTTTTGCATCTGGTTTTATAACATACAATATATCAAATTGTCAAATACATTAACTTATACTAGAAATATACCACTTTACTTGGACTTTTTCCTGACATACAAACTGATTGCAAGATGCGTAGTTTAAATGTGAAGCATCACCCTTTGCCACCATCTGCTCCTCTTAAAAGCAACAAAGAACTATAATGTTAATTGTATACCGTGTTTCTGTCTATAAACGATTTCATAATGGTTCAGTCAGGCTTAAAACTATTTAATGAGGAATGAGTGAAATACACATTGCAGAGTGTACACCCTAAACTGTCATGTTCCCACTTATTAGAAAACTACTCTTTGGCCATTTGAATATCTGTATAAAAATTGGGAAAACAAGGTTATAGGCTGATTATAAAAGATGTTCTGCTGGAGCAGCTTTAGCTCCTGTCTCACCATCCATTCATCATTGAGCTCTCTTCTAACACCAGATAATAGCCTTCATTTAATGTAACACGGCAGCAGAGATTAAATGAACATTAATGTGGTCTGAAATAATAATGGATTTCATAGCTTTTTTTTTTTTTTACAAATACCAATAAAACCAGTCAGAATTCTACAATGGTTTATGATTTTACATAAAAAACTAATGGACTAATGGCAATTTTCAATGTTGTACCAACGTAATATGAGTTGTCCTTTTTGAAAAGGAAACAGAAACTGTTATTTTCATCTGCCACTCCTGCTTACACCAATACCCATTACAGGATTCGGGCATCAGTGACAAAGGCGAGGAAAAAGGCAAACTTGTAGTCATGAAAGTTTTAGCCAGAAGGGCATGTCATAGCCATTTATCCAGAATAAATGTTCAAAAAGTCTATACAGCCTTATTGAAATCACAGGGTTTTGTGATGTAAACCAGACGTAAATCCAAAAGCCACATCAGACATTTTTACATCTTTAATGTAATCAGACAACCAACAACATTCAAGAGAAACACAAAGAGATCATGAATAGGACAGATTACCTGGATCATCTTATAAAACCCGTTCTTGCTAGTAACTACATAAAAGGAACGATTAGAAGGGAATGAGTTTTCATGGGCCATCAAGATTATTTTTACTGATTTGTTTACTGTTTACACTGTCTTTGCATTTTGTCTGTTTTACATGAAACGTATGTCTCGCTATGCTGTGGGCAAACAAATGTAAATGCCATGTTTTCAGCCATGTTAAGCTTTCCCAATTTTAATTGCCGCAGTTGTCTACCCTGGCATTGCAATAAGCACACCTCAAAGTCAATGTATCAAATGCATAACTTTATACAGTAGTAGATGCAGACGATGAAACGAGTGCTAATTAATCTACTTTTGTCAATCGAAAGCCATTTTATTCTATTAATGTGCAAGTCGTGTGTGATGCCCGTATGACATTGACATTGGGATTCGTTCGTTTTGAGTTTCATCTACCGCATCAGTACCTCCCGAATGCTCTGGGACAACAGTGCATAATAGCGCATCCCCTATCATACATACCATATGTATGTTTGAGGGCGGGGATGTGGGTTTGCCCCTGATAGTTACAGTCACATCCGCCCCGGGCACAGCAAGTAATTTCTTTCTCTCTATCTTAAGATCTGAACACTTTTTTGGGGAGTTTGTAGAGATGATGGAATTTACTGCAGTGCAGTTACCATTCAACATACATTTTAAGATTCAACTTTATTATCATTGCACAAAGTAGAAGTACTCCAACAATGAAATGCTGTTTGGCATGTGATCCAAAAGTGCAAAATAGTGCAAAAGTGCTAGAAACTTTTAATATAATTGTGTGATAAATGCATCATTCTAAAATGTACTACTAAACATTTTCTTGGTTATGATTAATGTGCTTTGGGCCCCAAATGTAACATTTTGTCATACCCCTACCTTGTACTGTTCAAAATTCCTCTTCTTGGTTTCTTATATAAATTGTTGGACTTTGCAACCAGAAATTCTTGATTTGAATATTATATGAGCATGCAGCTTATTTTCTTCTAGTGCATACGCATTTTTTCAAGATAAAATTTACGTAACGTTGGATAAATGAGGCCCCTGGACTTTTTCCAGTAGACAAGAAGGATGTCTCTGCAAATGTGACTTGCAAAGTGGAAAAGCAGGAAACAGCAGTTCAGGGTACCCAGCCTTCTTAAAGAAGGAAGGTACAATGTATAGATTCTGTGGTTCTGCTGAGAGACTTTAGTGCTCACAGCTGGAATGGTGGAGATGCCTGGAGTGGCGTGACTCGAGAAAGTGGCCCTGAGAGCTGAGAGAGGGCAAACAGGTGGACTGTCGGGGTCCTGGAGGGCTGGTTGGAGAAACACTGTACTAAAGCACCTTATGCTGAAGGCTAATGATAAGACTTTGTGGGTATATCACTTAAAGACAGGGGGAATATCACCAAAAAAACTTCTCCCACATGCTGAGTGATTCTGGAGACACAGAGTCTAAATGGACCATGTTCAAGGCCACAATTGTTGCCACGGTCTGTTATTACTGTAGTAGGAAGAGGTGAAAGCTTATCCATTTTAAATGTTTGGAGATGCCATGGATGGCCCCAAACATGTTAGATGTCTCAGGAGCAGAAGTTCAGCCAAGATTGGAAAGTACTAGCTAACTCTAAGGAGACTGTTCCGCAGAGAAAGGTACAGTTAGAAGAGGTTAGGAGTTAGGAGCAGTAGAGACAGCCTATGAGCATGGAACCCTGAACCTGCTGTGGAATATGGGGTATCGCTACTGTATACTTTTGGCTCCCTGTATTAATGCAGTTGTGACCACATTCTTATGTTGGGTTTTAACTTCCATTGAGGATGCATTTTATTCCACTCCTGTTTCTGTTCCTGTTTTTCAAGAGGGAGCGTATGAGTTTGGTTCTTGCAGTTTTGCGGCAACTGGGGAGGTTTATGGTGGTAATGTTGGAGTTGTGAGATAAGACTCATGGTTTACTGATCAACCGATGTCATGATATTCACCTGTGCTCATGAGTTGTGGGTTATGACCATAGGAACAAGGTCACAAGTACAAAACACCAAAATGAGGTTTCTCTGCACACTTCCTGAACCCACTCTCCATGACAGTGTGAGAAATTCAGTGATCCAAGGGACCATGAAATAGATCTGGTGCTTCTTCTGATCGAGGTGAGCTAGCTTAGGTTGTTTGGGAACCTGCATGGCTCCTAACGGAGTTGTTCTGAGCACGTCCTACTGTGTGATGGCCCTAGGGCAGACATGTTGGAGGGATTATGTCTCTCGGCTGACTTGGGAACATTCGAGTAATACTCCAGAACGAGCTACAATCTGTGCCAATGGAGAAAGATGCTGGGTCTGACCTGCTCGGCAGGCCGCCACAACAACTCTCACTAGGAGAAGCAGAGAGAGACCTAACACTGCATTTTTATTGGCCTAACAGAGTCCTGTTTTGGTATGTTAAGGTAAATGAACAGATCCCGCAATATGTATTTATTGTATTGCAATATATATATATATATATATGACTGCCAAGTCATCACCAAAGACTTCCTTTCCTGTAAAACTCCAGACTTTAACCTTGTACCATGTCCTTTGCCTTTTACCAGGAACCTACACAAACAAGCAATCACATACCATTCCTGAATTCCTACAAGTAAAATATTGTGTTTTATAAGATAAGACTTAAAATGTACAAAGCAGCGGAGGCTGCCAAAAGGTGGATCCATATTCCCAAAGGTATCTTGAAGGTAGGATTAATGTTTTGCAAATGGGATTAATTAGTTATATGGAGGGGGAAAAAAACATGGCATTTAGTGCATGTAATTATTTCAAAATTATTTCCGTTACAAAAAAGCATAGACACAAGGTTTAATTGAATTAATCGAATACTGCATGGTGTGTCTGTTCAGAAGAGATTTCAGGTTGAAAAAATATTAAATTTGTGCCATTTATTATCCACTTTTGGGATTCACTGTGAAGCTTTTCAGGTATTTTTAAAGTATTTGTCATTATGACAATGGCAAAGAGGCTTATGCGCTGGGAGCAGAGGCTGCTAACTATCTATGAAAGTCACCTTTAGTTTGTAGATGTAATCCAGCATATCGAAAGGTAATAAAGGGATTAATAATTAAAATCAAATTCTTTAAAACAGCTTTTGTTTTTAATTTGATTACACGCATTATCTAGAAGGCAAATGTGCAAAGCATTTTCAAATTTAGCGAGTGAAAAATGATTGAAAAAATGAAAAAAATTCTGGTTTACATAAATTTGCAAAGATTATGCAAAGGAGGAAGCTGAAACTTCTACATAAAGTAGTGCTTTACATCTACTGCAAGTATCTCATCCTGAGGGAGGCATTAAAACCGTAGTGGAAATATGGATGGATGAGTACCGTATAATAACAATTATTCCTCAAAGAAGACATCAGCAGCAACAGCATAAAAGTAAAAGCAGAGAAAAGATGTTTTCTTGTGTTTTTTTTTTATGAAATCATATCTCAGAGTCATGTTTTGTTATATGTAAATCGCTTACCATCCGAACAGTTTCAGATCATGGTGATGATAATGATGATGATCATCATTATTGTTATTATTATTATTATTTATTTATTTACTTACTAGCACCGTTGCCTCACACCTCTGGGACCAGGGTTCGAGTCTCCGCCTGGGTTACATGTGTGTGGTGTTTGCATGTCCTCCCTGTGTTGTCGTGGGGTTTCCCCTGGGCACTCTGGTTTCCCCCACACAGTCCAAAGACATACTGGAGTTACTAAATTGCCCATAGGTGTGCATGTGTGTGAATGGTTGTGTGTGTGTGTTTGTGTGTGTGTGTGTGTGTGTGTGTGTGTGTGTGCCCTGCGATGGGCTGGCCCCCCATCCTGGGTTGTTCCCCGCCTTGTGCCCGTAGCTTCCAGGATAGACCCTGGAGCCCCCACAGTGTCTCAGTGTGCCCGAGATCACTCAGCATGTGGGGGAAGCTCTTTGGAAAATGGATGGATGGATGGATGGATAGTTTATCACCCAAGATGTAATTACTGTACTACAGACACTGTTTCTTTTTGGCCATATTCATTCTTTGGAATGGAATTAAATGATCTTTTTATTGTATTTTCATGTCATGTGATACCTGCAGCCAAGTCGCATTGGGTTCTTGTGACAATCTTGATCTTTTTTCATGCCATCAGAAACACCTCAATGCTGTCTGGCATTTTTCATGTATTACAGACAAAGAGGACAAGCGCTATTGATTGCATTAATCATCTATCACAAGTTAATTACAAAACGCTCAATTTTAATTATTGTTCTCCAGTGATAAAAGAAGTTAACATCACATATGTCAAAGGCATCAGATTTTCTTTTGAAAAATAAAACTTTTTACTCAAATCAAGCAGAAAGACACAGTATGTGATATGCCTTATTGATAATGTTTAAACATAATATGTCACGTTTAAAAGTACTGGTTGGGTAAACACATTATATGCATTACTAATTACTACAAAAAAGTATGCATGTTTCAGTTTTAAGAGTATTTAAGAATTTCTGAACAATACAATCTTCATAATGCATGCAGATTATAAAAAATAGTTTGCTAAGACGGCATGTATTTGTTAATCAGTAATGTGCATTGTTTGTTAGGCTTTACAGGACTTCTTGTGGTTTTTTGATTTTTTTTCTTCAAACACAAAAAACACAACAGGAGGAGGTAGAGGGGCTAGCAAAATAAACTAAATCGAAGTATTTTGTTTAATTTACATAATATTTTTAATTGTCTGAATTGGGGGCTGCTGACTGGATGAAAAGCTCCAGCATGAAGTTTACAAAATAGACTAAGGTATAAAGAAGTGGGGAAACCAGGAACAGGAACCAGAAAACTGAAAATGAGGATGAAGTAATAGTGATACTGACAATCTCTCCAGTGACTAAAGTTAATAGTGAAATAAATGACAGACGTACATATTCATATTCACTCCATAGCCTTTAGTTTATTTATACTATGGCTGGACTGGTGGCAATCTGTGGCTCTGAGATTAGCACTCTCTGCCAGTGATTGAAAGTTTGCCAGTTCAAATCCTGTGGCTGGCAGAGTGATGCCAATGTTTGACTCTTGAACAAAGCCCCTTACCTTAATTTTTCCAAGGGGACTGAACGCTGGCCAGTCATGGGCTGTGACCCTCAAGCTCGCCCTCACCTGTATCTGTATCTGTGTTTTTCATGGAAAGCAAGATGGAATAGGTAAAAGACAATTTTCCCTCAGGAATGAACAAGGTATAATTATTCTATTTTGCTATTCACAAATGCATCTGCCAAAGGTTGCCAAGATAAGAAAATAGAACATCCTAGAACATACAGTGTTCATAACTGTTGTGGTATTTCAGTGCTAAATCCCTATATAATCAACTACATGGATTTTCCTGCATAGGAGATAGTGAGCGAATGAATGACTGCTAAAGTCCTGATACACCCAAGAAAATCTGAACTAAGAAGCCAAGAAGTAACTCTAGCAGCCCTACAGCACAGCTACAGAATTCTGGCTAACCCAGACTACAGACCAGAAAAACAAGATGGCAATAATCAGCATCATAGGGATGGAGACCAGTTGCAGGCATCCAGAACCACCAAGTTAAAGACGTGATGCCAGCAAAACAAACAAAGAAATATATAAATAAATAAAATGTACAGAGGTGAGCAGGTTAACAACAGCCTTCAGACCCAGAAACAAAACTCCAAAGTGTACTGAGTTCTTTGCTGCTGGGCCCCATAACCTTGCCGAACACCCAGTCCATACAAACATTGAACAGAGTAGGAGCAAGAACAACTGGGAAGAATGGAGAGTTTCTTCCTCCACTCTGCACAGCACTCACAGCACTCACGGTATAGGCTGTGTATTGGCTGGCTGTGATGTCCAGCAACTGATAGTTGAACCTCAGATACAGGAAGAATAATGGACTGATTTCCCTTCCTTGCGAATCTTTGAGAGCATTTGTGAAAATATGGTGATATAATGTACGTGTGTTTTGTAAATTGCAAGAAGGCATACAATAAGGCGAACGTGAACTCTCTGAGGTGCTGCTGATATAAGGGGTACTGGGTGCCGTACTTCCTGTTTGGCCATTTACAGTCATAGGAACAGATGCTGACCTTTGGAATCGGCATGCGTTGCGCCAACCTCTGTTTGTGACTTTTATGAACAAGACATGAAGGTGCAAACATGGCTGGAAGGCTGTCCAACATGGAGGGCTAGAGGTGACATACATTCTATTTAAAGATGATGCTGTGCTTCATCCGACTGGGACCTCCCGCATTCACTTGAGCGGTTCACTGTTACGTGCGTGACACAGCTGGAGTATCAACACTTTCAGATTAGAGGTGGAGTTGGTGGGGTCTGTTCTTAAAGGGTACGTTTAAATACATCAGGTTCAAGAGTGACGGTAAGAAGATTGACAGGCGCTCCCTGCAGTTTAGAGAGCACAAACAGGTAATGAAGTGGGAGCTCGGTCATTAGATAAAACTCGTGGCTCACTGGTCAATGCGTGTCCCTATCTTTAACTATAGCCATAAACTGTGGGTAGTGACCGAAAGAACAATTTGCACGTGCAAGCAGTCAGAATAAAGGTTTCCGGTAGGGTTGTTACGCTTACTCTTTGAAACGTGATGATGAGTTGAGGGACCTCAAAAGCCGGCTGCTGTTCCTTTGGATTGAGAAGAACCACCTGAGGTGGTTTAGGCATCATCTGGTATGTTCCCATAGCAGCTTTTCTGGACAGTGGCCCCAGTGTAGACCCAGGATGTACTGGAGGACCTGCAATTTAGTATTGTCTGGACATCCCCCAGTACAAGCCGGAGTCTAAGGCCTTGGTAAGAGAAGTGTGGTCTGATGGAAGTCTGATTTCGCACACTACTGTTGCAACCATCAACAAGAAAAGCAGTGCTGAAGGAGATAAAGACAGACGGGTTATTTAATAATGAGTTCTATTGTTAAAATCAAAGAAAATGGGAAAAGTACAAGATTACATCACCTCAAATGAACTATTATTGAATTTACCTTTATCTTAGATTTACTCACTCCTACAGCAATACTCATTACAAGACAGTTTTTTTCACGAGATGCACATAACTTTTGCAATACCATCAAATTCTAAAATATAGACAAAGAAATATAGCGTGGCACAGTGCATAGCTCTGCTGCACCACACCTCTGGCTCACTGTGAGATCTCGGTCAAATTTTAATATATGCTTAACAGAGTTCTGGTGATAGCATGCTGTCAGCAATTTAATGAGTACGGATGTAATTATTGTATTATTGTTATTATTAGTATTGTTGTTGCTGTCATCGTATTGCTGTTGTTGTTGTTGCAGCTAGTGTTTATTAATTTGCATTTTCAGAACTACTGCTGTTACTGCTAATACTGTTTCGATGCTTTCACGGGCGTGTGTAATACTAAGGGTACTAAGACAGTGACCAATGCTGGAGGAGCAGCCCCTTTCTCATTTTGCTGTAGGGAACAGAGCTTGGCTGACATGGCCCTGGATTCAGAGTGACAGCTCTGACAGAATAAAAATAATAGCCACACTCAGCAGGAGCCTCAGATCTGACAAACATTTAAATGCTATCACACAGTAACAGGGATAACTAGAGTGCAAGTGGGATTGGGCCGAACCCATCAGCGGCAACGATGGCCTGACATCTAATCTCATTGGACAGCAGCTCCCCATATCAAGTCTGACTCTGAGATTTAAGTAATTGATAAAAGGTAAAGTTAAGGAATTTGAGTAAGTACATAGCAGGTTCACCAGAGATAGCTCTGAAGCAGTGGTCCTTAACTTCTTAAAGTTCAATATTCTGGGGGACAATATACAGAGACATAGTGTACATACCTGTTATTTTTTTCATTATTCTTTTATTATTATTGTTGTTGTTGTTATCAACTAACTAATAGTTCTACATTTATTGCAATAACAGTGAATTTCAAATGAGCTTTCAAGTCTGCTTGGGAAAAAAAAACATAAGTCTGTAAGGAATTGCCAGTATTTACTCCATATTCCTTCTAACGCAATGACTGTTAATTTCGGTTATATGTAATTTTGTCAGCTCCAGTTTCTGAGAGAACATCTGCAGTACTATTCTTCCTTCATTCACATTCGGAGAAATTTCCCCTGTTTGTCAACACAGAGATTGCCAGTGACCAGAGGAAAACAAAAGGCTCTGAACCTATTATTGAGGAGTAGGTAATCTCACTCTCTTGGTTGAAGATGAGGAGTTTTTGTACTAATTTAAATCTGTGAATAAAGTTTGATAGAGTGATTGTCATTTTTGTGTTCTCAGAAAGTTAATTTAACTTGGGAACACTGAACGACACTCTATCCCCCCGCAACCACACATGCACACACGCACACACACACACACACAGAGTTGTGTAATCGTATCTTTTTGGGGATCACTCATTCATTTCTTTGGGAAAAATGCTAATGCTAACTAATGACAACCTTAACCCCTACCCAGCCCTAACCATAACCATAAGTAAACAAATAAAATACATTTTGCATTTTAGTTTTTTTATTGCAGTCACGGATTTTTATAAAATAGTTTTCCCTTATGGGTTTCCATATGGAAAAAAAATGAACATCACATTGTGTCCCCATAAGGTAAGGTATACCCGCTCACACACACACACACACACTCTACTTTTATCAGATCTTCTGGTAATCCATATTGAAACTAATTGTGGGACATCCATTTAATATACTACTGCATCAAACTAAACTATGGTTTCTCATTATACACTGGCCATGAACAATCATAAAAATACGCTTTGATGTCTCAAAAAAGCCATAACCTTTCTAAGCCTAACCCTTGCAACAGTATGGCAAACCTAATTTGTGGACATAGAGTGGCGGATCAGATAGTATGAAATATGCTATAGTATAGAAAATGCTAAAATATGTAAAAAATTTTGAGCATGCCAAATTATTGTGAAAAACTCCAGGTTAGCTAATGTGTGATATTTTTAGAGGGTTAAAATGCTGCTGTGCATTGTAAAACAACCATTTAGTATGCTGCTTTCGTTAGTCACTTATCGCACCCCAAAGGTCCTCCTAACTCCTAACTCAGTTGGAAACCACCTTCTTACAATTTCTAAACAGGGTGAAATGATTACCTTATAGATATTGCATCTGTCTCCCTTCATACATTCATATATTTAGATTTCCATATGATATTGGAACAGAGGAATGGTACGTAAAGCTGACTTGTCTTTAGCATGAGAAAAACACAAGGGGTTCAAGCTATGTGGTCCAGGTGATATTTTTAGATACATTGTTTTTACTGATGTGTATATGGAGCCAGATTTAAGACACTCATGCTATGTCTGTTCCCGACATTTTAATGTATTGTGTATAAAAATAAACCACTGTACAGTATATACTGCGGGGAGAACTGGGATATTGTTTCAAGTTACGTTGTAACAATTCATCACAGCAATCTAATTTAATAATGCAAATATCCCTACTCTCCCTTTCACAGCTCAGACACATTTTTATGCAAAAGATCAAGAATAGAGGTGTAAAATCTGTTTTCTTTTTCAACAAGTTAGTATAGTGTGGAAAATTTATGTATTGTGTGACACTTCATTTATGTATATACATGAGAATCAGCCATCTTGACATCCTTGTCTCATTTGCTCTATTCTATTTTATATAGACAGCAGGCTGACTCCCCATGCTGTATTAATTCCAGATATATGGCCATAAATATGTAAATATATTAGAATGCTAACTGTTTTCCAAAAACCTGCGGTGTGTTGTAGAGGAATTATAGAAGAATCTAAGGAGAGATTGATAGTTTGGTTAGTGGTACTGGTAGTGTTTGATGAATGCATGTTTAAGCCTTTACATGATACAAAAGCTTAAAAATTTTGATTGGATTTCAACAACTGATACAATATTCTACTCCGACCTCTGAAATCTATAATCATTAACATCTGGTCTGTCTTTCTTTATTGAACTCTTTTGGCCCTGTGAGACCCACTTATCCGACTTAACTCCTCTTCTGCTAAGTCAGCAATGTGGACATGAACGAAAAGAATCTCCTCCTAACTCCACTGAAAGGCTTTTCTTACACTCTACCGTCATTACATCGAGGACATGCAGAATTGTTGAATGTAGAAGTAAAGAATACATGGAATGAAAAAAAAAAAATAGGAAGAAACAATATAAATCAATGTATAGTGTGACAACAGGATTGATTTAATTCCTATTTGTATTGTTTTCATGTTTTGTATTTAACATATTGCTAAAACGACATACAGTATTGATTAAGGAAAAGCAAAATAAAAAAAACTTCATTAGGGAAAGAGAAAATACTGATCTTGCAGTAATGAGACTTGAGTGTCATATCTGACTTGTATTTTTTAATGCATTAATTATTGCATTAATTGATTTTGTTTTTAATTTATGATTACAATATTACCTGCCAGCTGCTCTCGTATATCTCATCTAAAATGTCAGCTTGATATCACCTTGAACTGAACTTAAACATCCTCTTTAAATACCTTTTACCAGGAAACTTTAACTGCTTTTAATTATTATAAAAACCCTAATATTCCAAGGTATGGTAATTTTAATTGGTGAAAATCTAGCATAATTCATTATCCCTTCTTTGATATTGTTTGTGATTTATTTATTTATAAACTGGCGCTGTTATTTTGGCGCACTATTTTTGTGTAGTGAGCTTGTAGTGAAGTAATATCGAAATCGGGTAATATTATTTCTGACGTTTAAAGTAATAAAGTAATATCTATATTAACCTACCCTAACCTGCTAACATTAAAATTTAAAGTCAAATTTTTTACATATTAAGATATTTGGGTAAACTTAAATGTATAGTTTAGTTCCAGAAGACTATGTTGTGTCCACCATGGAGAATGTGGATGACAGCATTGATGCTAACATGTGATGTCATCCTCTTGGTCTAATCTGATCGTGGCCCTTTGGTGTACAAACAATTAAATATTTGTGGCTGAGTGTGAAGCAACGAAGAATAGAATTAGTGTTCTACATAGAAGGCCACTGTTTTCTACTGAAAAAAAACGGATGCTCACTTGTAATGGGGAGGAACTAATCTGCCTTGAAAAGTTTAAGTATTTTGGGGTTTCATTCTAGTATTGGGGGAGGATTTCATCAACGGTGACTACTCTGTGGGTTTTGTACTTGTCTGGTTATGCTGAACCCTAAATTTGTGGATGAAGGTGCTGGTTTATCCGTAAATCTACATCCTTAATCTCCTCTATGGTAATGAGCTTTGTGTAGTGACTGAAAGGACAAGGTCACAGATGCGAGTGCTTGAAATGAGGTTTCTCTGGAGGATTTCTAGGTTAGGGTAAGGAGTTCAGGGATCTTGGGCGTTATTGATGTAGAACTGCTACTCCTCAACATCTAGACGGAATGGTTGAGGTGACTCGGGCATTTCCGTAAGAATGTCTCCTTGTCGGGCTCGATTGGGTTTGTGCCAGACATGCCCCATTGGGAAGATGCTGTATCCCCTGGTCAGACAAAAGACACACTGTAAGGATTTCATCTGCCAGCTGCCCTGGAAAAGCCGAGGTTTCTGCACAAAGGACCTGGAGCACGTTGCTGGGAAAAAGAAGGTCTGGGCTGACATCATGAATCTCACCATATACAATCAAGTGAAAATTATGATTATGTTGTTACAAATAAGACACCGTGGCAATAGTTTGTATCCCCGGTATTTCGTGTAGCGTGCAGCGCATTTAGCTACAACGGCTATGATAAACCATCAGCTAATTTAAAAGGCAGATATAACAAGTTAAAAGTAAACAAAACAGAAACATAGATCTAAACCCAAGTCCAAAATCATAATTCTTTGCATGAGATTAATTTTGTGCACCGTGCCATAAAATGACCACAAGCAGGGGAGGATGTGGAGGGATGGATACTAATGGAGATAGGAGAAACAGCCCATAATATGGTAGCCATATTGTACCAATGAACCATGAAAAAAATGAAGTGAAGAGCAAAAAAAGTAAACATTTCAGTGCTGCTTCATCCTCTCTCATTTGCTGCAGCTATCATGCATGTCTGATTAGGATAAAAATCCCATATATACTGTGCACCTGGCTTTGGTATGCATGATGTTACATATACTGCTGTACGCTAAGTAAGCATATTTGTGATAAATGCTCAAGAGTGAACATATCTGTTTTATGACGTTTTGCATCTGATTCTTTAGGCTGAACTTTACTGTGTATAACATCGTTTCATCCCTCAATAGTGGGAATGTCATTTTATACGTTTTCCACAGCATAAACACTTTTCCTCTTACAGTCCTGCGTTTCCCATAGTGTGTCAATGTGATTGCGCTCCCTGCAATTGACCATGATTCCATCCAGGATGTTGCCCTGCGGTTGCAGGCTTCCTGTGACCTGGACTTAATAACATAAACATACATTTCAAATATAGAATACACATATTCTATGCAAATACTCATAATGAGTGGACACCAGGTTGTCACTTGCAGGTGAAAAGATTTACAGAGGACGGTGCTGTTTTATGTACTCACCGTGCCGTGATCTTGCCATTTCCCTCTTTGTTCTCTCAGATGTTGAATTTTAATAAGTATCTTATTTTTAGCCACTGTTTATTGGTGGCACACCTCCCTTCAGGATATCAGAAGGTATTCTGTCTCAAGAAATGAGCCTGAATTGCCTGTGCATAAACAATAAATTGAGTTTCCTCAAGCCTGAGAATGTGCGTTCGAACTATCAGTGCCCAAATTGCATGGCCTTTAATTAAAATATTAACACCTACAATTGTCCAAACATGTCCCAGAACAAAATGTCATTTAACCTAAATGGGTTCTTTTCCATTGATAGTCATACCTCTAAATTGAATATCTGAGCTTGGTTTTAAAATTAATGTAGCAATCATTCAATTTCTTTAGATGGTTTTCAGCTTTACTGTGCCTTTTCTTGTTTGTATATGAGTGCTTTAGCAGCTCAGAACATTTACAAAAGAAGGTTATTTTAAAAATTACCCTTGAATAGTCATTTGGCTTTTTGTGTTTATGATATATTAATTCTCTACACCCTGAATAGCAGAAGTTGCAGAAATGGAGGAATGGATGGATGGATGAATATATTTATTACTTTTATCTTAGTACCAAAGTGGCAAACAATGCTTATGAATGAATCTCTCACGCATCGTGTGTATCAGTCAGTGTGATTCCACTCCCAAAGGTGCCACAAAGTGTATTTGCTTGTGGCTTTAGGTTTTTTTTTTTTCTCACAATTTCCCATTGCAATATTGACATTGTCATTGAGATAGAGATGGCTGAAGTCTCTATTTTGATGATCAAAGCAATGCTAAAAGGGCAACTAACGTTTATTCGCATGTCAAAATCCATTTTGCTATTTTCACAGCAGAAAAAAAACAGATTATGCGCCAGCGCATAGTGCAAAAGTTTGTTGTAACTATCATAATTATTTAGAAGTGTGTTTTAGGCATAACAAGCAATAAACCAATCAGACGTCACCTCACTTTTAAAAGGCTACGGCGGGTTGCTATTACAATGGCGAGCCAAATCGCTTTCCACCCGAGGAAACAGACGTGCACCCTACTAAAACATTTGTGTACAAAACCTAACATTCCATTTTAAATGGTTAGAAGTTTTAAACTAATGTTATGTTAACTAAATGGTGAGAATTTTCCATAAGTTTTAGTTGCACTGGAACTAATTATGGCTGTATTTTCTATACATAACTGCATTAGCTTTTGTGCCTTTGGCCAACTAGTGCACAGTGTCTAGTGAATGTTTTCTTAGAGATTCCACGCCCCTTGAGCTCTGCAACCAGCACTACTTGATTTTCATTGCCACCGTCGTTCCATGTTGATTGGCTGCATTTGTGGTACCTAAAACCATGAAAATGCTAAATATCGGCGATAATCGGTCAGGCCAATAACTGGTGAACCCCTAAGCAAAACCACTTTGCGTCTGTCATGCTTTGTGCTAGTAGAAAATAGGGCCCTGAGAATTTTTTTATGACATGATGACAGTGCTCCATTTGTATGAAAAGACGGAAG
>JAODKE010000002.1:23930451-23947554 GCA_026779605.1 Mormyrus hasselquistii
GTGCGGCATCAGCAGTGATGCGGGCGTTGCATCAGTCTGTCGTGGTGAAGAAGGAGCTGAGCCAAAAGGCAAAGCTCACGAAAAATGTCACTTCCTGTCGGAAACACGCCTCTTTTATGACGTTGATGTCGGACAAGATTTTGTTGTCCGAGTTCCCCCTGTGACGTAATTTCAATTTCAATGGGAGAAAAATTGTTAAAATTTTAAGCATTCACCACTTGTGTATACTTGCTTGGAAGATATTCATGTAAATACCACAAAAATGCTTCAAACAAACGAGGTGGAACAGTATGTTTTGTATGTTTGTAGTAGCCTAATTGAATATTTTTGTCAAACATTTTTACATCTGTATTTACTAGCTTAAAAAATAAATTATATATAAAATATAACGAAGTAAAAAGAGCTCTTGTATCGGAATCTGTATTGGTATCGGCAGTTGTGTATCGGAATCGGATTAGAACTGAAAAAATGTGGCTCGCCCATCTACTGGTGATACTGAAACATGCTGTTATGGTGGGTCATGAGAGAAAAGACACCCCGGGCAAAAGGTTTTTTTTTTTCTTAATTTAGCAAATCAAACACAAAAGAGAAACCAAAAAACAAAGGAGCAGCAACTCAAACCACATTTTGTTTGTATTTTCACAAATACAAACGCCACAATTCAGGCATTTGATAAGGAGGACATTAACAGATGACACATCTGGGCTATAACTAATCTGCCACAAAATGAAAGACTAGGGGCAACAAGGAACAGGTGAGAATAATCACAATCACACACCAGGGACTAGGGCAACACAGGAGATACAGGGAACAGGTAAAATACCAAAACTCGCTACACACAAGAATAAGCAGAAACAGATACAAAAAGAACGATCAAGACATGACATGAATGGAAGAATGAACAATGGGGAAAAGCAAAACTCAACTAAGAACCATGATGGTAGGGGAGCTCAGTTCTCAGCCCATTCTTAGCCCATTTAGCCACACAGTGGCCCAGAAAGCAGGGGAATACAGTAGTGAGAGAACAGACCTGGAAAACAATAGGAGGCGGGGTAGCCAGGGACATTTGCTGGGCAAATGGGGAGATGATTGACTGAAGAAGGGAAGACTGGGACCGATCCTGTTACATGCAACCTGAACAAAGGCTTTAAGAACACCAAAGTTATGTAAAAGCAAGGGATTGAAGGCAACATTAAAAAAGGTTACCCCAGACAAGTTTGGTGTGGCATCCAACACCTCACCACCTACACAAGCGAGAACCCTCCCTCCCCAAGCAGTAATATTCAGCTTGCAAAAGACCATAGCACCTTTTGTGGCTTTCTAGACAGTAGGTCCAGAGAGCCCCTACCTTCACACCCACTGTCTGGCAAGAACTCAGCTCTTGTTTGAAGTCTCACAATGTAATAATACTATTCCACTGCCACCAAGAACCAGAGACATACCACAAGCTGACCTTTCTTTGTAAATTGTCTGAGCCGTACCTGAGCCATACTCACACTGACACGGCCCTGAGAGCATGATCAGACTGAGCTGGTTGCCTCATGGCCATGTGATCGAGTCTTTATGCATTTATTATCTGAGGAATAAAAAGACATATTCTATATATCATTTAATAAGGATATAACGATACCAAAAACTCACTGTACGATAATATCGTAATAAAATGTTCACAATACGATAATTATCATGATATTAAAAAAAGAAGAAAATAGTTAATGATCAACATTTTTATTTATATCAAATTAGTTCTTCCTTTTAACATAAAGTGCTTCTGCTTTTATTTATTAGTGAAATATCCAGCTATGACCTTAAGCTTTTGCCAGAACTTGTCATTTGTAATGAATGACTGAACAATGCATGTAATTATAAAACAAAAACAAGCAGTCAGTAGTTCCTTTTTAAAATGTGAATTATTACTGCGGCAGCTGGATTGTTTAATCAAAACACAATATGAAATTCTGTGCTTTCTTTGTTTCCTGTAATTTTTCCTCCGGGTCTGTTTTCACTATGTGAAATATTAGCCACGCCCATTCATACCAACACGCTAAATAATACGTGAAAGCAGTGCATGTGTGACACTTACTGTACGGCTCAATTTTGCATCCACTTAGTAGTGCTACTAGGCAGTTCTTGGTTCGATGGGAGTGGTGAGGGAAAAGACATTTAAATGGAATAAAAGTAAATCTACCTCTTTATAAAATATGGACTTAAATATTGTTTGCTTTGGGTTCCGAGTCCAGTGGATAAATCAGTTATACCTAGTTATTCCGAAGTCTAAATCTAGTTATATCCTAGTTCAGTTTTGCTAATTTTTGACTGCACACAGATTGTATAAAATAATTATTTTGTATATATTGATAATCAGCTAATAAGTCCTTATTTAAATTCTCTATCCACTATCTTTATCGTTCCTTTTAAATCAGTAACCTCCCCCTAACTCAAAATTCAACATGTATAAATGGAAAACACAAAATCACATCGTATACCATTCAGCTATAACAATATCTAAGGGTTAATATACCATTCAATTCAGGCATAACAATGTCCAAAGATTAATAAACAGTTCAATTCAGTCCATCATATTCTAACTGCACACGTTGTTTCCTCAACTCATCCTTCACGGTTGCTGCATGGGTCTAACTCGCCATCCTGCTATGAACTCCGTTCGGTGGCTCTCTGTTCGACGAAGCACATGCAGGAATTTGCCTTCCAAATCTTCAGAAGTGTCAATGTAGCACAGAGAAAAAAATAATGTGATGTGTGTTGAAAACATTTAATCTTCCTTTTTCTTTAGTTAAATAAAAAAAAAATCTTCTTATACCACATATGCTGTAAAATCAATTTTAGCAAGTTTTCTTTTAACTCTATTGTCACTGCAGCCAGGTCCAACCACAAAAAAACCCCACACTCTCCACGTTACTTTATGACATCACTTCACAATCTGCATGCAATCGTCTCTTTTAGTATGTATTTTTTGAGACGGAGCTTATACAAGCGAAATACCCATGTCATATCTTGGTTGATATTGGAACAGTTTGACAACGGTTTCAAGGTCTTTTTTTATTGCATTGTTGCAATGTTACGTTTATCGTTACATCTCTTTTATTCACTTTTAGTAGTAACACACTTTGTGCTATATTGATGCATTCCCAATAATATCGTAACTTGAACATTTCCAATCACCTTCTTAAAAAAGTGCTATAGAAGAGCTGAATGGAATGGATTTATAACATAAATTTACACAAGCGAATGTTAATTCCACAAGCATTTAATGCTAACACTAGACGCTGTTTCTCAGACTTCCAAGCAGAAATTATGACGTACAATGTATGAACATTAAATGAGTGTCTTTTAGGTTTTACGTCACTGTCGCTCTGTAAAACATCTGGCAACATCTTTACCCAGCCAACCCTTCTGCAGTAGAAAACTAAAGCGAGCCAGACCCGTGCTGTAACTAGTCTCTTTTCATGGTACAGCTTGGGTACAGCTTACTTCCTGTACAGTAGTGGAAAAGCGTCGTAAGATACATGTTTCATGTTTTAAATGCAAGGAAAGCTCTGGACGTGACAATACCAGCGTGAGGTCTCGTGGACTGGGCAGACTGACAAAGAACAGTACCGTAATTTCCGGACTATAAGGCGCACCTGAATATAAGATGCACCAGCTAAATTTGGGGAAAAATACAGATTGTTCCATATATAAGCCACAGGTGTTTTAATGTTTAATTACTGTATATAAGGAATCCTGCTATCACGGAAGAGATTGTCGGGACGGAGATGACTGTTTGGGAATGCAAAGTGTCCCATTTATTAACAAATCTTTCAATCAATCAAACTTTGCAGTAAACTAAAATTACGATATTCACATTGATCTTCAACCTCTCCCTATCACTGAGAATTGTCCCCCCTCATCTCATATCTGCCATTATCATTCCAGTGCCCAAACACCCAACTGCCAGTGAAGTGAAAGACTTCTGACGAGTTGAACCAATCCCATTATTACTAAATGCTTGAGGAGGCTGATCTCACACATGAAATCCACAGTTCCAAACACCCAGGACAAGCACCAATATGCCTACAGACTTAACGCATCCACCATCTACACCCATGACTATGTTCCATAACAATGCATCACACCCTAGACATCATTTCTTTAAACTGCTTCCATCCGATAGAAGATACAAGGCAGTAAAAGCCCACGCTACCAGACGTATAAACAGTTTTTACCATGATATGGTAACCATGCTGAACCAGACACTATAGGAGTCACACAAAGGACTGACACCCTACACCACAACCAATTGTCATATACTACCTATCCATTGTACTTTGCACACTGTCATTGATTTGTACTTATTTACTGACTATTAAATATTTTGTGCATGTTGTTAAATTTCATATGTCTTGTCCTGACTTGTGTTTTGACTTGTGTGTGTCCCACTCTGAAGCTGCAAATCCAAAATCATTATACTGTCATGCATATCATTGTACATGTCATGAGCTACGCGTCCAGTCCTCGTGTGTGCCACGCCCCCTCATCATCCACCCGTGCGTCCCAGAGTGTGCCCAGCTGTTCCCTGTTAATTCGGCTTGTTTAGTGTATATCAGTCCACGTCCTCCTCAGTCTTTCGTCGGTCATTGTTGTAATGCGCATCGTTGTCTCCCGATTAAACCCTCGTTGCCCGTCATTCTGCCTACCTGCCTGCTCTTTGGTTGCTGCTCCCCTGCTCGTCCAGCGCGAACATCACAGTACATGTCATGCATTGAATCTTTTATCTTGAAAGTCAAGTTTGGATTGCTGTACAAAATTTGCAAAACATTAAAAAAGCTTTAACAAATTTTAGACTGAAAAAGTGGATCAACTGACTTATTTGCATCAGAAATTCTCTAGAGATGTGCTGGTGAAGAGCTATGTGAAGCAGATTATGTCTCAAATGACAAGATATAATGCTGACTCCAAGGAGCAATATCCCATTCCTTCTCTTGAAGGATTTGTTGGTGGAGAATGTAGAAATTTACTACAAGCTCTTGCTGTGATTCCATTTCACAGAACTTTAAATTCTACAATGTAGTACCATCAATCTTCCCACAGTGCTGATATCTCTCTAGACGTGAAGCTTATATTCATGCACGTGCTATTTTGGGAACCCTGAAAACTTAAGTCCCTACATAATCATATGTATTTATAAGTGCTCATTGGTGTACTGGTAGGCTTTCAGAGTAAATACAATTCCTGTCAAAATAAATGAATCATAGTCTACAGACATTAATTGCAAAGCCATTTAAGTGAACAGGCTCTTAAGAAATTAACACCCCCGTGGTGCTTCTGTCCACATCGATGCTGCATTTTCTTCTTCATTTGTCATCTTCTCGGAGAGCTGTGTGTCCCGTGTGTCCAAGCAGTACTAATGACAGCAAAGAACATAATTACCAACTCAGTGGTGTTAGATTTTCTTGGAAGCTCTTTTATTTTCTAGGGAGATAATACAATATATGGCCAGTGCCTTTAACTTTAAAAAGTTAAAATCAAATGGATATACAGAATATGTGACAAATGTATATTTTAAAATATATGCTGCTTAAGACAAATTCTTATGATTATTTACTACTTAAAAATAATTTAATGTCTCAAGAATGTAGAATTTAATAGACTGGGGCTCCTTCAGGGAAGTGTCCTCTCCGAAATGCATCAATACCAAATCTCACCTACTTAATGGTCTTTAATAAATTCCTCCCTTGAGGCACTCATGTTTTTCTGGTCATAGGTCAGGAAGGAACACCAAGGATATAAAAAGAACAAAAATAGCAATCCGCATTACCAAAAAAAAGCAAGGTATAAGATACAGTGAATACAGGAATACAACAGACTTTCAAATAAACTGTTATTTCACAAACTGTGAGTTGCAACCAAGACACAACAAAAACAACAACAGACAGTACCAATAATAATAGCAATTCTTCTTCTTCTTCTTTTTCTTCTTCTTTTTCTTCTTCTTATTATTATTATAGTTTGCCAATGTCTCTGAATTTAAATCGCTTACTAGTACCATTTGGCTTAATTCCTGTATTGGAGGACCACTGATCCAGTAATTGAACTCATCTATAGCATCTACATTGCGTGTCATGTCTTCACCATGGTCATTTTCATTCAAATGTCTCTCATTCACAACTCACTAGTCCTTATCTTTCCATTTGTAAAATCTTAAATGTATAGACCTCTGTTCACTTTACCTCTCCATTAAAACTCAATTTTCATCTTTTCCTTTTACTTGATATATTGACCCTAGCAGTGCGACTTCAATCAGAGCCATTTTTATGACACATTAGTAATGATAGGTAGACAATAATATGGAAATAAATCACATTTGAAACTTGATCAGTGCAGAGTATGTGCCATACCACCTTGAGTCAATTACTCATTACACAAAGCTATTGACCTTTCTTCTCACAGAAAATGCAATGACTTTCTTTACAAGGATTGTAATTGACAAGATGTCACTTTTAATAGAAAAATGCCTGTGTTTAATCAGGGGGTTATTATAAATTCAATGGTTAAATATGCTGTCTCTGGAAAAGGTTAGCTGTGAAAGAACATTTGTCCAGGTCAGGGTTGGACATACAGCAAATCTGTATTTATCCCTAATAGATGCTTCAGTGACCTGCCCACATCCCATAAGTTATATAAAACACCTTGAAGCATCCTTGGAAAAATCAGTATTGCTAGTGTACTAAATAAAGCAGACAGTTACATATTACAAGCAAATTAATAGAGAAATTAAAATCGTCACGACATCATTTCATAGCTCCACATTACATTATTTTAGGAGAAACTACAATCAAAAGAATTCTACAGAGTGTGCATGGTAGCTGTGTCTTACAGACAGATATGTTTCATATCTGTTCCATTTTCATGCAAATGATTAGGCCTCTAACACAGGATGTCTCTGGAGATGACAGAACATTTGTCATGGTAATGAGCACATGACAAGCCCCTCTGCATGCATGCACGCTTGATCCCGGTCACATCCCTCCTTTAACTGCATAAGTGAAGGTATGATAAACCGACACCCCCCTCACTTGTCCTCTTCACCTGCCCTCCTTCATCCTCCCCAGCTTGATGTGATTTACATTCCAATCCTGAAGCAGTGGATTAACTTTCGGCTCCTGACCCAAGGGCCTGCCTGTGCCTTAGCCTTGCTTGTCCTATTTTACTTAATCACCTTTCCTTATGGCTTTTATATCTCTTTTTTGACTATCTATCTATCTGTCTGCCTGTCTTTTGTCTCTACGGCTGCACTATATGGGCAAAAGCACTGGGACACCTGGCCATTACACCTACAGGAATTTCCCTGACATCCTGTTCATGGCATCCATATGGAATTAATTCCCCCTTTGCAGCTATAACAGCTGTCACTCTTCTGGGAAAGCTTTCCATAAGATTTTTGAATGTAGGAATTTTTGCCCATTCATCCATTTGTGAGGTCAGGCACTGATGTTGGATGTGAAGGTCTGGCTCACAAACTCTGTTCTAGTTCATCCCAAAGGTGTTGAAGGGGTTGAGGTCAGGGCTTTGTGTGGGCCAGGCAACTCACCACACCAAAGTCACCCATCCATGTCTTTGTGGACCTTGCTTTGTGCACTGGGGCACAGTCATGCTGGAACAGAAAACATACTTCCCCAAACTGTTCCCAACAAGTTGGAAGCATAGAATTGTCCAAAATGTTTTGGTATATTGATGCATTAACAGTTCCCTTCACTGGAGCTAAGGGGCTTAGCCCAACCCCTGAAAAACAACCCCATAACATTATCCCTCCTCACACTTTACAGTTGTCACAATGCAGTCAGTCAGATAATGTTCTCCTGGCATCTGACAAACCCAGACTCATCCATCAGACTGCCAGACAGGGGAATGTGATTGAGAACATGTTTCCTCTGCTGCAGAGTCCAGTGGTGGCGTGCTCTACACCGCTCCATCCAATGCTTGGCATTACGCTAGATGATGTGAGGCTTGCATGCAGCTGCCTGGCCATGGAAGCCCATTCCATAAAACTCCCGGGACACAGTTTTTGTGCTACAGTTAATGTCTGAAAATTTGGATCTCTGCAGTTACAAAGGGTTGGCAACATTTACGCACAACGCACCCCAGCACTCAGTCCCTTTTTGTAACTTTATGCGGTCTCCCACTTTCTGGCTGAGTTTCTGTTCCCATGCTCTTCCACTTTGCAGTACTACCAGTGGACCATCAAACATCCAGCTGGGAAGAAATTTCACAAACTGACTTATTGCAAAGGTGGCATCCTATGACAGGACCACCCTTGAATTCACTGAGCTCTTCAGAGCGACCCATTCTTTCATAAATGTTTGTAAACCTGACTGCATGGCTAGCTGCTTGATTTTATACACTTCTGGCATTGGGTCTAAATGAAAGACCTGAAATTTATGAGTAAGAGGTCTGTCCCAATACTTTTGTCCATATAGTCTGTCTTTCTGTCTGTCAGTCATAGATCTATCTACCTGTCATAGCTGTTGTCCGGACTCACACAGTGCAGAGGGAGCAGTCATCTTGGAAATGGTCAACCCATAGTGCTCAGTCTTTCTTACCATCATGGATCACCAAATTTTGGCATTTGCTTCAATTGAGAGTTTGCAGGTGAATCTTTCACAGTTGTCACCTGTTCCTGGTTCCATGTGTCTGTCTTTACTTTTTCTCCCGTTTGATTTTCTTGCTTTGTGTCACCTAGCTCTTTTTTGTGGATTTTTGTCCCACCATATGTCACACACCCATGTCTTTTGGGCTGAAGTTTATAACCTATACAGTACTTTCAGATTTTAATGTCCAACCTGCAGCTCAAGAAAAACTCTCCACGTAAGTGTCTTGTCAATGAATGCCACACAGGCAGAGTCAGGTCTCTTAGAAAAGTTTTCAATATTGGATAAATAAGACAGAAATTTCTATGATTTTATAAATGCAGTGTGGACTGTTATGTAAGCATTTCATAAACTCTTTGTACTGATGATATTAAGCCTTACAATGTAGAGACACCTCAAGGCCAGTTACTAAAAGTACAAAAGTATACTATACTACAAAAGTATATAGGAATGTTCTTCCTTAGCTGGTGAAAAAACGAAGACCTATTATTGTATTATACAGTTATTTCCTTCCACTGAAAGTCCAATTTATTTGATTGTTCTGATAATTTGTAAAATCCCCTTATTCCTTGCATTGCCCAGGTGGCATGTAAAATGGGGTCACAAACCATTTTCTGCAAAAGTAACAGAGGGCAGAATTAATGTACAAAAAATATAATGAATTTTATTATGTAAGCCAAATATGAGCTTCCCCTGTTTGAGAGACTAGCAGCTGCCATTGGTGTGTGTGTATTAGGTTTGTATTACATTGTAGGGACCAAATGTTCCCCAAAATGTAATAAAATCCGTTTTTTTTTTACGTTGTGGGGACAGGTCCCCACAAAGATCTGTGAATGCATTCAAAAAACTAAAAATACCAAAGGGCTCGTATCTTGTTTGGTTACTTATGGTTTGGGCTGGGTTGAGGTTAAGGTCATCATGTTGGGATTAGAACTTTCCCCATAGAAATGAATGAAGAGTCCCCAGAAAGATATAATATAAACCTGTGTGTGTATTCTGTGTGTGTATGTAAAAGAAGCTCTCACCACAACCTAGCATGTCAAATAGAAATAGAAAAATACTGGCATACGCAAAACATTTTCACTGATTAAAGGTGTCAGATTTCTCAGATGGAAGTTGTCAAATTTTGACGTCATGTCACTGCAACTGTTCATGGGTTAACCACATTCAGGTAAATGCCTATTTATACCAAACCGAACTGCAACAATTTGCACTAATCTCTCTTGTCAGTATAGATATCAATTAAAATGGGAAGTCGGACATGGAGTAAATTGCCAGGAACATTGCTTAAGCTGAATGCCAGATGCCTCGATCAAACTATGGCTTATGCAGCTTGATGGGAAATCTGGTGAACACTATTAAATGCTACGAAATCGCCTCTTATCCTTCTGCAGGAAGTTATAAAACACTGCAGCACAATTATCATCTTCATTTTCTGTTTACCCTTTTTGGTCTTTTAGATAAATTCTAATGTTACATGTTCTAATCTGAAGAGAGAATGTCCCACACATTGCATTATAAATCAATTCTCACTGAAACGTTAAAAAAAATGCAAGCTATAATTTAATAGGGAAAGCTGTCTACCCAAGTGGTGTTAACAGCAGGATAAACGCAAAGGCAATGGTAGGCTGACCAAATTAACACTACATTAACATGAAACGAAGACTAAGATACATGTGTCATGCCCCATTCCCGGCTTATATTTCTACACCATTTCTTTCTCTTAATTCCACTTAGAACGGCTGCAATTTACTGTTGAGCTGAAACTGACTTCGCTCCTGTGGCTAGACTAGAGACAAGGAACAAGGAGATGAGAAGGTGCACCGAGCAAGTCATGAGAGGAACCCCTCCCTCTTATACACATAGGTAAATAGGGAATATAGGGTTTTTATCATTTATTTAGAGTTTCTGTTTGTTGTATTGACTTTAGCCACCTACAACTATCGGGTGCTTCCATCTGGCCATAAACCCTTTATTGTGGTATACTTGAGTGATATTGTGCTTAGTGAGGCTGAGAATTTTGGGGGAAAAGTGTTCTTACCATATGCCACATCCTATGAGCCAAGGGACATAACATGCATTTCATAAACACCCCATGATTTCTTTTTTTTCCTTCTTTCTAAAATTACTCTTGGATATAACATTTGAGTTCATGCTGCATGTGCAACAAAGATACTCTGACATATGAGGAAGTGTAAGTGATCAAACTGGCAACTGAAATGCATTTTAAAAGCAACTCTTTTGTGCTTCGCCATAGATATTATAATTGTCTGAAATTCTACTACCAGCCTTCTTCCTCAAGAACTGCCATCATGTTGTGCTGATTGTGATGGAAAATACTGGTCTCGATTTTACTATAAGTGTCTAATCAAGCTGAGATGTAGTAACTAAGATGACTGTGGTGCTTTTTTTTGCTCATCAAATCATATTGTGACCACTTTGAATTTGCCTGCTTAGATAATTATCTGATTCAGAGTTACCTGTCCATTTTGATTGAACAAATGTATTGATATCTCAGTTAAGGAGAGAGCCATTTTGTCAAATATTGTACTCAATGTATCGATATCTATACATTTATCTCCTAAGACGGGATATTAACAACTAAAATAACTTAATAACCACACATATGTGGAACTTTTTTGATTCATACATTTTATAACTGGTCATGGTTTATTAAATACATTTTCCCCTGACCTTACTGACATCACACTGCCAGGCAGTGTGCTTCCGCTCAGGGCTGCAGGGGCTGAACACACGGAGTCAAATACCACCTACCAAGGAACAGCATCAGACAATACAGACAAAGTAATGGTGATATAGTCATATAACACAATAAATAGCACACAAATAAATAACAATTAATGATAAACATGACAAAATCATATAAAACAAATAGCTGGTGGTTCAGATATTGACCTTAACTGCCAGCCTTGTCCATCTGACCCTCCTGCTTCTTCCCTCACATGACCCAGATGAGCCACATCTGGTGTTTGTTGCTCCTGATGATTCCATGTATAAAAGTACCCATTTTTCAAGTCTTACTTGGTCGGGTCATTGACATGGTACCTTCTCGTCACCTGTGCCCTCCCTCGTTTGAGTTTTGATCCCTCGCAATCTCACTTATTTCCAGGCTTTTTTTTCTTTTAGTTCAAACGAACTGCTTTGTGTTTCTCCACTATGCCTTCCGCTGAATCCTTCATCCCGTTGGTTGTGACAGCATGTGGTTGGAAGCCAGAGGTTGCTGAGGGAAATCTACAAGACATGCAAGAACAGAGAAAGGGCAGGATTAGAACCTCCAGCCCTAGACATGGGAGCATTATCTACTGAGTCTCATCACCCTGGGAATCGGTATTACTCTAAAGGAAAAAAAAATCTGTTGTGTACCTTGTGCCATACAAAGCCTGCATCTTTATAAAAAAGTATAAGAACACTTTTAAACTGTAGTTTGTTACATAATGATTTATCTAAAATAACAAATATCTAAAATACTTATTTTTTATTTGCTGATTTTATGGTGAAATAAAATACATTTAAATCGGATATATGGAAACTCTGATTTGAAAATGAGAGGATAAAAACTGCACATCAATGTATATCTTAAATAGCACCTGACTACATATTAACTAAACTAGATCCCCCTTTATCTATTATAAATCCAATATAAGTTGTTTATGAAAAATGGGCTCCGTCACATAATTTTATACGGCCCCACATAACCTCAGCAAGATCATTTTTGGCCAGATTCAGAGCTGCTGCTGAGGATATTTGGAGCTTTATGTGCTATTTGTACAGTATGTGGAAAAAGTGGTTATAAATATTAAGACTGCAAATCTCTGCCTTAATTTTAGAACTTTAAATTATATTTAACAAAAATAATAGTAGCTTATTTCATTTTAATTCTATCATCTATCATCTTTTGCAAGTTGTTTTGGCGACTAATATGATTATACTGGGGAAAACATGCTGAAATTCTTTGACGGTTAATGAAAAGGAATCAGAGGGCTGCACTTGACTGATACAAGCTTTAGTTTCTGTTGTCTTTTGTTTACAGCAGTATTTTGTCTTTTTCTTGCAGCCATTGTTCTTATATGTTTTTTTTCCAGATCACTGGCTTGCATTACATACTGGGGTCACATTTGCTGACCCGTAATATCATATTTATTATTATATAGAATCAGGCTTTGAATGGTATTTTTAGTTATTTTAATAGTGCATTGATCATGTCTCGACAGATCAATTAAGCAGGGGCACCAGTAGAGATTTCGGGCCCCATGAATGTATGTCGTATTGGGCCACCAGCCCAGACTAATCCAATTATGGTCCAAGGGCCCCTGTCACTCAAGAGCCCTTGGAATTGTCCTGAACCTCCCTTACAGCGTCCATGCAATTCAGTATCCTGAGAGTAAAGCCTCTTCTGCTGTTGCAATTCCTCATTCTACATCTGAGCTAAACCCACCAGTTGTGTTTAATTTAACTGTAAGTTCTGTTATGGTGCATAGAAACCCGACATTGTCTCTGTCAGCAAGTCCAAAGGCAGAACAAAATTGCTGCATTAGTTGGAGTTCCACAGCTGAACCAATGTAATATACCTTGATTGAAAATGATCTTTTGCTATTATTATAAAGCTATCATTTTACTCTTCGGAATAATGCCTGACTGAAGTACCTGCATGTTTGCATCACTCTTCATTTGTTTACTGCAGATTTATTGATAATAGGACATATTTATGAACAGTTTCAAGTATGCTTAAAAATGGAAAGGGTTGTAAAGTTCTCAATTTGGCTGTGTATAATTTTACTAATTTACTGTTCTACTTTTAACATATTACCTATTTTAAGACAAAAATGTGTGATATGCCTTTAGTTCAGAGCATTTCTACGAGTTGTAAATTATACCGTCATTGGTAGTCATGGGCATCAAATGAAGGTTATAATTTTGGCTACAGTAGAATGTAGTGCTACTGTTTTATTTATTCATTGCTCTAGTCCATCAAAGTCTATCTCAGTGCTCTTTTCCTCACTTTGTCCTGTCTGACCAGTAATGGAACATGACAGTCTATAGCTGTTGTGAATATAAAATCACATAACCCTGCCTCCTGCCCTTTAATAGCAGGGAGATATATCACTTATTTCAACACTACAGATATCACATGCTTTTCACAAAAGAACACAGTGTAAACAGAGAAAATGTCCCCCTCTCTAATACTTCATGTTGAGCTTAAACATACTGTAGCAAATGAAAAAGAAAGCAAAAATAGAGAAATGTATTGCTAAAATCAATATACAAATGAATAATGGCATTGGGTAACTTGTGCTTCAAACCAGTAGTATGTAAATGTGTGCTGTTGGAGTGGGTACTGTCATTATGTGTGTGAATCTGCGGGCATCTAGATAACTATCATTGCTGTTAAAACCCCTGAAAGGGTAAAACCAAATTTCTGCCCATTTTAGTTATTAACCAGGTGTATATTTTGTCAGGACTTATAATGAATACTGTTTGAATAGCTGGCCCACAGGTTCTCTGCCTTTGGCTCTTTCCATTCAGTTGTGAGCAGTACTGTATGTAGTGAGTGGAGTTAACCTACATTTTTTCGTAAAAGGTACATTTTGTAAACACGTGGGGAAAACCTGGACAAAAAGTACCAAACATACTTGGAATTTTCATTTTTCAGGGCCACATAGGACTAACAACAACCAACAAATAGTAATATAAAGGCCAAATGTATTTGTGTCAAAAAATAGAAAAAATAGAACACTTATGTACATTCACGCATGGCGACAAAGCAGAACAAACAAATAAGGGTCACCCGATTCTCCTCTTCATGAAGAGCAGTCCAGCCCAGCTTTGGGTTACAACAAAGCAGGTATACAAAAAGTATTCTCTGAAAACATTTTCATGATGCAGATTTTCTTTTCTTTTTGGTTCACGTATTCTTTGTTTGAATGTCTTTAGTAGCCATTAGTTTTTGACTGTAGGTGCTATGTCCCAGTAAAGCTGGAAACTGAAAAACAATTTGTGTGCCTACTGATTTGTTAAAGACAATGTCACAGGTATTACTGTAAGAGGACTCTGTAGAAAAATGATTGAATGAAATCACAGTTTATTTCCAAAAAGCATGCAGCATTCAGTGAGTGTGACTACTCAGATATACAATCCTCTAATGTTTAAGAAAATAACAGGTATGACAGAAAAGTCAGCTTTTCATTGAGAAACATGACAGGAAAGATTGCTTTTCAACAATCCTGTGCCCTAGTTTAATAACATGAATAAAACAAGCAGCACTAAGCTTTCATTCTATAATCACAAATTCCAGTACTCAGCAATCACACAATCACCCACTCTTTTCTCCCTTCTAACAAGTGGTTCGGTACTTAAGTTTGGGTATTCCATTGTGCATGAATGCTTTTCTGTGGTTTGTATCACTGCTGTCAGTTTTGGACTGATGATTATCTCCTCTTTTTAGAACATCAAACATAAGGAAAGGTGATAAAGAGGAAGAAAAATGTCATGTGCATTATGGGGCCTGTGAATTTTATTGTGTTCTTTACTGCTATGACTTTGAAGATGAAATACTTTTTTTTTTTCTGGTACCTCTGTCATAAATGTCATATTTTCAGTGCCTCTGTTCCACATATGATAGAATCAATTAAAATATAATGCAGTGCTGGGCAGACCGAGGCATTGTGGAGGCGGCAAATGATGGGGAGAGACGGTTTTACAAAAAGTTGTTCTTAACAGTCCAATACCATAAGGCATGGAAACACAGGGAGACCCCATAATGTATAGGAGGGCTCAAACAGGTCATTACAAAACGGCCAGAGACACGTGAGGATTAGGCATGGGCCGAGTAACAACACGGGTAAGGGCAGAGGTGTAAATGTCAGGTCCAGAGAGCAAAAATCCAAACCAGGACCAAACCAAACAACTGAGTTCTCTGTACCATTGTACTGAACTGGTTGGTTGAAACAAGATCCTGGTCTGGATTTTTACTTTCTGGACCTGAAATTTATACCTTTGGACAAGGCCACACGCAACATGTATCTACAATAACAAATACATACTTGTTACAAGACATACACAGGGCTATATGCAACCACTTGTGAGGCATGATGGGATATACAGATTGGTCCTCTACTTGGAGCCATCTCGCCAGTGCTACAATAGTTATTATTTGCTACTCAGACAACAACACTAAATTGAAAACAGCAAATGCTAAAATGACATAAAAGACATGCCAATAAAAGTATACATGTGTATAATGTATTTCCTTTCTTATCTACCATCATTGTCAAGTCATGTTCCTAAGCAGTAGTATCACAAAAAACGCGTTACCCCTCAGCCATGTTTTGGAGCCTAGGCCTCTCGCCAATTTTTATAAACAAATGCACAACGACTGATTGTTTTAACTCTGATTCCTACAAAATAATTAATGGTTATAGAAAGATGCTCTGTAGTTCTATTTTTTAATTGTACTTTTAACAATACAGTCTCCAATCTGCTGGAGACACTTTGCACTGCATTCAATGCACAGAGGTTTTTGAAGTAGAAACAAGTAGAATGCGTTACCTACTTTAGCTTACACTTTTCTCTGGACATGATTTTAATTCTTATGTATAAATACATAAACTACTCAACTCAACTACTAGCCAGTTACTCTGTTAACCCAGAGTGAGTCATTTACAGATCAAATAACTCAACCAACTTCATTAGTCCAGCAGACATCACCATGTTGCTGTTTGGAACACAACCAGAGATCATTCCTTATTGAGAACAAAAAAATATGGTATTTCTTAGGATTACTTATACAAAGGTTTGTATATATCATAGGCACAGAAGATAAAATATATATCAAGGCACACATTAGTTCAGAAGCAGAGTAAGGTCTATAGGTGTCCAATAACTTGCCATCATTGTAAAAAATGTTGTGTTTGAAATTACTAAAATAGTACAGTGTTTGTTTAATATTCACTATTCCACTGAAATCAACAAATAATCAAACTTGCAGCAGGCTTGTTTCAAGAACATAATAGGGTTGTTCATAAGACAAATGAGAAATGGTCTGTTGCTGCTAATGTAAAGAAAGGAGCTTTTCATAGAGAGTATTTGCTTATTTATGGTCAATGTTCATTAAAGTATGAAAAGCTAATGAAGCATTGCTATTAATCTTGTTTTTGCTCTGTGTCATCTCTCATTCTCTATATATCTCTCATGGGATGTTTTGGAAACCTCTGACACTTCGTTTCCTGTTCATTAACTAACCAGCTGTTCATCCTAATGAGCCTAAAGACAATTGCTCATTCTGATGGCATATTGCTCCAACCGCGATATAACCTGTAACACTGTCGATTCCCATAGAAGATGAAGCCGATAAGAGCGAATATGACAAACAAAAACACATATATGCATGCATATATTGCATTCAATGCGCAGAGCCCTTGGGAAATAATAGCTATAT
>JAODKE010000002.1:23957681-23972536 GCA_026779605.1 Mormyrus hasselquistii
CTCCGTCACCGCGGCAATCCGCCTTGGGCTGTGTCTCAAGATGTTTTTTTTTTTTTTTTTTTTTTTTTTTTTTGGGGGGGGGGGGTCCCCAGCAGAGAGATGGTGGCATGGGGGATATTGTCGCCGTGCTCTGGGATTTCACATTTACTACATGATAAAGTGCAGAGTGTAGTTATTTACAGGCACTGCCGAGTTTGCTTTCTGTCTCTATGTCTCTCTCACACACATAGACACACGCACAGTCCATATATTCATATCTTTGTGGGGACTCTCCATTCATTTCTATGGGCATTACCCTAAACCCAAGTATGACAACCTTAATCTTTACCCCTAACCATAAGTAACCAAACTATATACAATACAAGACTTTTGTCATTTTTAGTTTTTTAGATTTTTTAAAAAACTGAGCTCATCCTTGTGGGGACCGGAAAAATGTCCCTGTAAGGGTAAAGAGTTTTTCTCACTCTGTGGGCAAATCTAGTCCCAAAATGTAATAATTACAAAAACACACACAAACACACACAGACACACACACACGCACACACAGTGTTCATGGGACCTTATCCTGGCATAGAGACTAAGTACAGTGTTATCCATTAAGACAATTACAATCACCAACAATAATACAAATCTTTCAGGGGGAAAGTCATGCGAGATGCGTCCTCATTATGAGTATCACACCTTACGGGGGGTGAGCTCAGCCGACAAGTAATTAGAGCAGGAGAGCGGCTTTGTCTGGCTGCATCGCGTGATTACAGCTGCCGCCGGGCCACGTGAAGGACCGGGGATGCGTCGCATGTAGAATGTGCCGGAAGGGCGCCTGGCCGTGACCCCACCCTTCCGGTGTATGGAGGAGCGCCCCCCCCCTCCCCCCACCCCACCCCGGGAACATCAGATCTCTGCTATCAAAAGCGTTCATCAGGAGACCCCTAGCCAACTCCCCCCCCCCCCCGTCACCAGCTAACCGAAACACATTCTCCTAACTCATCATTATAATCACACCTTAAGGGTGTCACAACAGCGTAGGCAGGGGTGGTGCTGTGTGTGTGTGTGTGTGTGTGTGTGGGGTGGGGTGCGGGGGGGCAGGGCATATGAGGGTGACAGACACCCCAGAATCTGGGTCACATACGTCAGGTCCAAATGTCAGCCGAAGTCTGACCGTTGTGGCAGTGACACCCCGACCCGTGAGTGTTGTTTTTTTTGTTTGTTGCCATGCCGATACATCACCATTCAGGCTACCAGCAGTGTACAGGCATCCTTAAGTTTATACCTTTAATGCAGCTGAACACTTACTGAACTTTTCTTAAGGGTACAACAGCGATTCCTATAATGGAAACTGCAGTTCTGCACATGCAAACCATGTTCCTTCATTATCCTGAACAGTAGCACAGAATGTGGTTTCCTTTTGCTTTTGCCCCAATACAGAGACTTCCTCAGGTCCAAGTCTCTCCTGCCAGAGCCAGCTGCCAAAAATGGTTCATCTTCATTGTGTCGGGGAGCCCAGAGCTTGGGCTCTGATGTCTGAGGTCGTCTGTGATCTGTGGGCACGGACACAGTCAGCCTTCCCAGTACAGCTCAGGTCTCCACCGTTTCTGTAACTGCGGGAGTGACGGATCTGAGCACAAGGTGGTCAGGGAGAGGGGTGGGGGCTCATGGTGAGACTTGTAAAAAGAGCAGTGATAGTGAGTTCAGAGCACGAGCGGGAACCCAGTAAAAGTGGGCGATCTGAGTAATGTTAAGAGACTGAAATGGAAAGGGGAGGACAAGACGACGGGTTTGTTGCAGCACATAACGGCCAACAGGTTCCAAAGTCATCGGAGGACTTTCGGGACCCTCTGCCTTTCCCAGAGTTCTTTGCTTCAAACATCACAAATTTTGTCCAGAACCGTCCTTCCGCTTCTTTTGGCACGTTCTGCCAGCGACTCTCCGGTGAAAACCGGCCGTGTTTCGGCACTCGCCGTCACCCCGAGAGGGAACCTTCCGAGGGCGATATCAGGTTACGCATCGACCGCGGTGGGAATCCTACCGGCAGGATATGAGCACTCGAGACACAAGGGCTTATTATGGAAGAACATGGGTTCATCACTGGGGGGGGTGCAGCATAGGGGGCACGGCGGGGGGAATGCGCCGCCTTCCCAGGAAATAATAAGGGGTGTCATTCTTATTTTTACTGGTGACGTGGAAATTCCACCCCCCTTGATAGCGTTCTGAGAACAGGCGTACAGCCGCTCATGTGGCCGCCCTGGGTCTGGGGTCAGCCACGGCTCACCTTTGTGTAACAGCCATCTTGGAAAACAATCGCAGGAAGGCGCGGGGTCCGAGCAGGGCTCCGAATCCACGCTAACTGCTTTATTCATCCTGCTGCTCTTTCTCAACGCTCTTTTTTTGGCATCCCGTCTTCTTGGGGGCCACGGATCGGGGGGGAAGGCTGTCAAGTCCGCAGGTACTTAGCCGAATTCTGATTACTAGCCCTGACCGGGGGCCGCCACTAACCGGTGACCGACTGCGCTTTTTTTAATACAGGTCAGGAGTGGTAAAGGTGGTAAATCAGACGTTCATATACTGCTGATGAAGCAGGACATGCGAGAGGATCACACTGGCCCCCGAGGAAAAGTCATGCTCAAAAATAGAGAGAAAGGTGAGTCAAAAAAGCGGGCTTGTGAACGTTTGGGGTGTTGAAGTGGGAGGGGGGGGTCAGCGTCAGCTCGCTCTGCCCTCTGCCCCCCCCTGCCCAGCTCAGCATCACCCTGCTTTATTTACACGCTTCTCCTTTTTAACGGTGCACATTTAAAACTCTTCTATTTTTGCATGTGGTTGAAAGCGTCTTGCAGTGATGCTCCCCCAAGTGATTCAAACATACTACGTGCCGACGGCCGCCGCGGAATCACCGGTGTGAAGGCGAGGGACCAACAGGCAGACGGCCATCATTACAGCTTTCCTGTTTGCGGGACGTTTGAAATTTATCACAGCCTGTCTGTTCTTTATTCCACACCAGTGGAATGTCCCCTTCCCCCCCCCCACACACACACTTTTTGGGGAACGGTCCCCTGTTGGCCCATCATTGAGTAGCACTGAGTACATTTAACGCGCTGTTGGCCCCCAGCCCCCAGCCCCCCTGTGTTTATCCCATTCGGCTGTGTCGGGGCAGCCTTATAAAGCCGGGCGGGGCTGTGAAGTCCACTTTTTACGAGGTACCGTGGCAGAGGTGGAGAGCGCTCCGCTCTGGCTCCGGAGATCCCTGTTAGGAACGCCGCGTTCTGGGTCGGGGATAAAACAGGGGCGGATGCTCCGTCACATCACAATAACACTGCCGCATTTGGCTGCAGGGCTGCATTTTAACTGCGGCGACCACAAACATAAACGCGGAGAGTCTGCGCCCTGTGAGGGAGTCAGGGCTGCATAAACACATGGTTATTGGGCAGATCTGATCCGGGCCGGCGCCCGGGTCCCGGCCGTTCCAGCATGCAGGGGGGAAGGTGCTTCGTTCACAGGAAGGTAATTAGCCTGACCTCGGCCCGCGGGGGGTCGTGTCGAGTTCACGGTGCACCCGCCGAGCAGATTGCTTCCGGCCTGACCCTGGGACACGCAACAATGGTGTCCCCCTGCAGGCTGCGAGCGGGAGAAGTTTCGGGAAGCTCACGGCCGCGGGAAAGGGGAAGTGGGCCCAGTGCGGCTTCCGGCTCAGTGATTACCCCACGCTGGCGGGAGGGACCTGGGCCAGACCTCAGGGATCTCTGCATCTCGCCGGTCACCACTTCTCTTTCACCATTGTTGTCTTGTCCCAGAAGGACTGACATCAGTTTTTTTAGAAAAAAAAGTGATCTTGTGATCAGAGTGATGTATGTAGGGCTTGGTTTGGGGCCTGGAAGGAACCGACCGGGAGAGGGGAGTAGAACACCTGCTTGTGCTGTCTCTCGACGGCGGCCCCCCCGAAGGATTAGTACCTAAGCGCTTGGACCAAATCTGATAAATAGTATGAAATAATAATGGCCTTTAAAAATGAATACTGATGCATTAATGTATAAAGGGGGCGGCTTGGATTTCCTCCTTCCTGTCGGTGACCCTCCGCACCGTGAGGTCGTGCAGCTGTTGGCCCCGCATGTCCGTCATCACCTGTCTGACCTTGTAACCTCTATAAACGGGCAGCCCGACCAATTGTGAGCGATCTGGAGGTCGAGTCAGGGGCCCGTTAGTCCGCGATGTATTTCCGAAGAGCCCCTTTCCTCGCTGTGAGTAAAGCTGCGAAACCACATGCCGTGGGTCCCGGGTGCCGTGTGGATTTCCTGGCCTGGGTGCCGACACACAGCCACACCCGCAGGGCAGGCATAAGCATGGGTTCACTAGAAGCAGAAGTAAATATGAATAATGCAATTTTTTTTTTTGTTTTTAACCAAGGCGCTATATATGTTTTGAAAATCAGGGTCAGTCAGGCTCTGGTTGATATCAGGGATTGAGGGTCTTGCTCAAGGGTCCCATGATGAGGTCATTCTGACGACACGTGATTTGAACCAATGACCTTCCGGTCACAGGAGCACTATGGCATGCTACAAATGCTATTAATACTGCCACTACTTATAATAATAAATGCATCTAGCTAATTTTATAGCGCCCTTCCACCCGTGCCCCGCCTACCCACTGAGAGGTAAACACGCTCCCCTTCACAATGACACTTCTCCTATTTTCGTACACGCGCCCCGCCCCCGTACCCTTTTTTAAGTTTCCTCCGGACACTATTCTTAGCACGGCTCAATATCCCTCAATGTCGTCTCCGCGGCGATGACCACCGTCACCGGTAGGAGATGGCGGCCGCAGCGAAGGCCCTTCCGTCCGCCAGCCCTGGAACACACCACGTGATGCAGCTGTCCGGCGGAGCCTCGGGGAAAAGCAGCTCCGGACTACGGGCAAACCATTGCTGGGGGGGGCGGCTCATCGGGCTTCTGTGCACTCAACACCAAACCCACAAGAAGCTAAAGCTACAGAGTGCAGACATCTCCCGCCTCCCCCCTCATCTGTCGGGTGGGCCGGACTGAACCGGTACCTGCCCCCCCCCCCCAGTTTCAGCTCTGCTTTCTCTTTCTCGCTGTGATTTACAGCCTCCAGTTTCCCCCCGCTGTGCACGGGGCAAGTTCACTCCAAAGTCATGCGTTGCCGGGCCTTGGCCTTGTTAAAAAAAAAAAAAATAGCATTTGGAGATCAGGACCCACTGAGGCTGTGTGCTTTTTATGGAAATGTTATGGAAACCAAATCTAAACATTTACGTGGGATCCGTTTGGAAAGGGGTTAAATTCTCCCCCTTACTCCACACGGGTATGTGTGTCTGGATTAGGCTGGGGGGGGGGGGGGGGGCGGGGGGGGGGCATGTCATTGGAGGCACTAGGGGTCATAATGAATGCATTGTAATGATACCTAGTAACTATAAATAAAGTCCCCAGTGCTGCTGAATGCAGCATTGCAGGCGGGGGGGCAAGATGAACTTTAAAGAGAAACTCCCAGTGAAAACAATACAAGAGAAAGAAAGCTTGTGGAAGGAGAAGAGAGAAAAAAACGAGCTTGCTGACAGAAGTATGGAGAAAATTATACTGAGATCTGCACATAGTATTAGAAAGACCATTTCTAGGAGGAACAAAGTCCAAACTAAATATGTTTAGCTGAGAAGAAAAGCAAGATGCTAGAGATAACCTGGGAAGAGCTGAAATAGCTCATCAAACAGAAACTCAGTGATCCTCAAAAGAACGTCCCAATCTGTTCGATGTATGTTCCACAGCTCAGCTAACAATCCAATTCAAAACTGCAGTCCACAAGCTGAGCAAGCTCAAGTAGATCATAGGAAAATCCTGATCATCCAGATCCCTGGCCCCTAGTGGAAAGTCATGCAAAATGTATAAGGCTTCTTTATATAGGACGATTATGAAACCTGATGGAAGTTACCTGACTGAGGTTAATCAGTGTAGAGAACAGCAGTGACCATCATTCCCCCAAATGGAAAGACATCAGTCCCTTATGAGCACATCAATTTTGGTGCTGTTTTCATCCACAGTTTGTGGGAGTTTTACTTACACAAAAGTGCGTTGAGGGCAGAACAAAAAATGATTGGTTCAGAGAGATAACCAATTAGATTGTAAATCAGGTAGGTCCAAGCAACTACAGAAGGCTGGGTCAATGTATCCCATTGGTTGGTCCTGCCTCCTCTATTTGCCTGGCCCTGCCTCCTCTATAATCTGATTGGTCATCTCCTTGAATCAATCATTTTTTTTGTTCTGCCTTTAGAACATTTTTGTGTGAGTAAAACTCCCATGAGCTCATCAGCATACCAACTTTCAAATGACAGTCTGACACTGCTATTGTAAGGATGTGAATTTTGCCCTTGAACACAGGAGTATATAACTGCCTGGCAAAAGCCAGAAAAGGAAAGCAAATGGAATGTTTGATTTTTCCCAACCTTTTGACAAATGCCTTTACACTTATCATATCAGAAGCAAAGCAGACAGTCTGTAGAGTTGGAACATGAGTGGGACAGAGGTTACTGGTCTTGCAGAGCTACATGGATGATGCCACAAGAATCCTTCAGATAGCAGCAGGCACTGCCTTTCAGTCCAGGAACGAATTACTAATGACTGGACTACCATCTGTGTAGACAGCGATAGAATCCTGCAGCTGGCAGGATAACCAATCCAAAACCAAGAAAACCAATATAGAGAAGGTTTCTATTCAAACACATGAAGTTATGACACAGCTCTACAAAGTATTTGGTGAAAAAAATAGATAAAAGACTCCCAGGCAAGTTCAAAATGTGATGTTACCAGTTCATACTGTATCAACGACTCATGTGACTTTTGAAAGTGTGTGAAATCGTTGCCTTCAAAGTAGCAAAGAGGGATTCAAAGGCCAATAAGTCTATCTAAGAATGGCTGGGCCTACTTCAATGCCTATCCAAAGCTGGTCTGTTTGGCAGAAATTCACTGTAGCAGTCACTAAAGTTAATCACTTTGGCTAACAAGCAGAACAAGGCCAGGATGATGTTACAGGAGCTGCAGGAGTCAACCGACCGGTCGGTGCAGCAATTCCCCGGTCTCATTGGGTTGTAAGTGGAATGCAGAGGAAGCTGTCAACGAGGCCGTTTCTAGAATAAAACACAAAGAGTTGGAAGGAGCCAATCAGAGACAGATGCCATAGGATGGAGAGGTCAGAAACTTTGTCTCAGAAGTGGTGAGGATGGAAGAAGAACAGTAAAAAATCAAATCAATCAGGCAGCAAAATGAAATAAAAGAGAAATACACTGGGCTGTATAAATAAAATGCTAAAAGCATGAGTCACCCTACAGTTCCTTTCTAAGCACCAGGAACCTGCGACAGTGGTATAGCTAAAAAGAAAGATGCTCCCTCTGTGCCGCTCCAAGTGCTGGTCTTCAGCGCATCCTGTTAGGCTGCCGGGCCACACTGTCCCTACATCAGTATAGGTGACAGCACATTCAAGGCCAATATAAGTTACTTGGGCTCCTGGAGACATGCAAAATGAAAACAAATAAAGATTGCCATGTCCCCCGAAAATGGATGATCTGCTTTATCAACTAAGAGGCATCATAAAAAGCATTTTTTATTACAGTAAAGTTGCTGCTACAAAATAATGGATATAATTAGTATAACTTGCATGCCAAATCTAAAAATATGATAGCTGAGCTGTCAAACAGTGGGTAAAGAACTGTACAGAAGTAATTTGTTTATTTGAATTGCAGAAATTGTGAAATGCTATGAAAATGTCAAGATTTTAAACAAATTACATTTCTGAGAATGCTTCTTTTTCCGTCTTTTTTATGTCTGATTTTATTAGACCATTACCATGAGAACAAGTATTCTCATGTTACACATTGGTAATAATGTGAGTCATCATTTTCTAGGGTTTGTGTGAGAAAATGTTCACGTTCACTAACTTGCAACTCAGCAGTAGAATGATAATATTAACATTCAAGCCATATGTGGATACAATAATGTCCCTTTCACTTGGGGACATAGATGTTGTTAAATACTTAATGACACATCCCATATCTTCAAAAGACACCTGTCTTGTGGTTTCATGAGTGAACATGGGAGACGAGGGTTAGCTGGTGGGTAGATGTTCCATTTTTAGATAAATAATATACTGTGTCAGATTTGGTTGGATAAAATGACAACATGCCAACAATTATAACTGTATTATTGTCAGATAGTCTATGGAGCAGATGAACTGAATAGTTGTTCCCATTTCAGAAAGGATAATGTAGCCTGACAATTAACATTCAGCACAATGCATTGCATTCATATAATAGTGATTAACAAATAATCAAACAAAAACAGGCCATAGTCATGATCACGCTTGTCTGCAACTCAACCATAAGCAAGTTAATCAAATAAGTCCCTTGACGTCCTAGAGGGGGCTCTTAATAATGAGCTGTGCATATACATTTACACAGCATTGACAATTAATAAAGTGCTTGAAGTTTCAAGCATTACTCTTAGTCTTAGTCTTGATATAACGTTGTGGGTCTCATAATTAATGACAGCTGGCCGCACCTCAGCAATTTTAGGATTTTATCAGGAACCAAAAGGAGCTGAAAAACAAAACTGAAAATGAAGGGCCAATATAATCAGCTAATTACTTAATCAGATAATCCACTTTGCCCTAGTTTCCTTTCTGAGTGTGATTTTGATTCAGATGTGTTTTTGATATATATTTGTATATATATTGTATATATGGTTTTAGATTCTGGGTGTAGAGAACACTGTGTTAGACGAACTAGATAAGAATTAATTGTAACTTGAAAGGTGAACTGACATACTCTTTCCCCTTAAATGGACACAAGCAAAGAATCACATCAGCAGATGGTGGCACTGGAGTTTAGCAAAAGATAAGTAAAGGTGAACGGCTCCTGTGACACTCATCCTCCACATTTCCCTCAAAAAACGGTCACATATTGCTGCAGATCTAGCACCTGATGAGTGAGGGGAATGCTTTAGATCAGTGAAGGAAGGTTATTTGTGTTCTTTTCAGAGGTTCTGTATCTATCTGATGGCTGGACAGAAAGAGCATCCAAGTGCAACAGCCACAGGTTTTAATTCCAGACTCATATTTATTACAATGACACGGAATCATTTAGAAAACCAGATGGAAGTGAACAAAAGCAAACAAATCCAAGGGCAGGAGGAAGATAATACCGGGAATGCTGGAAAAAACTGGAAAAGTAGCTAAATTGAAAGAAAAAAAAAAACAGAGAACCAAACGACCATGGAACTGAGCAGGAAGAAGATCATGACACATACACTTGATATGGTGGAACGTTCAATACGTCACAAGGAGCTGAGTGATTTTTTAATCTATGCTGATTGATCAGGTTTGAAATGTTTCAGCTGACTCTAGATTTCAGGGGAGCCAGAGTAGGAAGTGACTGACTTCCTACAGGTATTGGTGCTGGCGTGACGATCTGTAATACCTCCCTGGCACAGCATATAACCCTGCGCATGGACATACTGTTGTAAGTATCTAGCTGGGCTTTACCACTGAAAAAACAATTTGTAGAATGACAGGAAATTCTCCATTCCCACCTTCAGTGACTTACAGAAGAAATTATACCCCCTGCCGAGAGTGTTTCAGGTTTACGAGACGATTTGCCGTTTCAGCAAAAAAATTACTTTTTTGGAATGGGGTAAACACATGCACAAAGAAAGTAAACACAAAGTAAACATACATGCAAATTAGTTTAAATAAAGAAAAAACATCCCCCAAACTAGTAGTCACATTGCATTTTGGATGACTTGGTCACAGCGAAAGTTAATGTCCCTAGTACATTTCAAAAACCACTAAGAATCAACCTGGACTGACTTATCATCACCCGTCCTTCCCCTATACAAAGTCCAGTGACCCTGTAATACTGCTGGGGTACCTTATGATAATCTTACTGGGTAAATATTTATCTCAAAATTTGCCACTTGAAGTCTGACTTTAATGTCTTTCATTTTCCTCATTTCCAAACCAGTAGACAGTTAATGGAAGCTGTCCATCACAGGCAACATCACAGGCACTTTTATTATAAAAGTTTGCTCAGTGACCATGTTTTTAGCTCCTAATAAGGTCATAGTCATAAAGTATGGGGTAAGGACTGAGATTCCTACAGCAAAATCAGTCTCCAGTAAAATCTCTCCTAACTTGCAACAAGTCATTGAATGGTGATTCGGAAGTTTTACAGTAGTACATCTATCATTATTTTACCATTGAACACTGAATTTATGCTTCTTCATATAGATAGAAAAAATTATAGCATATATGAAATAAAAAGATAACAAACATCCACGTTAATATTTTATCTTTATACAGATTTTGTACTTATTTATTCCATATTGTTAAACATTAAAGGTTTTTTATTTTTTCAAGATTATTATATGAAGCCATGCTTTACAAGAGTGACAGTTGCTGTTACATTAAAAGCTGTAAAATGACGAAAATTAATAGGATTAAGATTTTTTTGTAATAGGCTGAATTTGCTAATGGCTTGAGGCAATGATGGAACTAAACAGTAGAATACAACACTCAATGTGAAATATTTAGAATTAAATATACACAACTGGCGTACTGTCCAGGGTATACCTCAAGATTGCATTGGGGGTCTCCGGGAAGGATACAGCCCCCCCATCCTGATAAGGATAAGCACTTCAAAAGGAGACAGATGGATGGAAGTAAATGGATGCTGGTTTCACATTTAAATGAAACAATAATGATATTACCATTAAAATGAAGGTTTTCCTACTGTTGTTCAAGGACAATCAGTTTCAGGGCCTCTTTGAAAGAGCAATACAATTGCTCTTGCTATCTCTCTGTCTCTTAATCCTATAACATGTACAGTTAGACTTAACTACATCAATTTCTATGGATATCAATATGTGCATTGTATTTAGCATTCCTTGACATGGAAATACAATTTTTGAAAAATACCATTCCAAATAAATGCCATCGCTTTAAATTTTAAACCTCTGCAACAATGAGCATGTGACAGATTTTTATTATACTAAAAAGCACATGCATTAAAAAACAAAAAGTGCTATGAGAAGTGTCTGATTTAAAGTCTGGTGCATTCTATTCAGGTTTATATACGTATCGGGAAATACGTAAAGTCCTTTACTGCAAAGTTGTACTAGGTTCGGTAACTGCATATACTCCTACAGTTTTCTAGATTATTTCAACACTTTTTAGTCATCTGCACTTAAATAGCACTTAAATTTGTGCATTCGTGAACATTAAAGCACTGCCACAATGTCTTATGCATTTTCTCTCTCTCTCTCTCTCTCTCTCTCTCTCTCTCTCTCTCTCTCTCTCTCTCTCTTTCTCTCTCTTCCACTAGGGTTCACAAAATAATTAGCCCTGGTCATAAAACCGTTCACCATGGCAAGGCACAATTAACACTTCAGTTGGTCAGAGACCTATGGAGGAACTTTAAACTTGGGTGGCAAAGTTGACGCACTATTTAATTAACACCTCATTATGCTTTAAAGCATTAAGGGCTCAGACAGTAACAGTGCCGCCTACTGTCCGTACGGCAAACAGTGTAGGCATGGGTACTGCGAGGGTAGGGTAAAAAGAGGAGGACTACTGAGATTTAAAAGTATGGCATTACACATAAGGGACTTGCTGTTGGATGCACGGATGAACCAACACACCAAAGCAAGCATGTGTTCACTTCGGCTGTAACACAGCTCTCTGGAGATCAGTCTGACTAATAAATAAATAAAAGCACAATGCAGATCCACTCTTCGTCTCTTCACAATGGAAAAAAAAAAGTTCTCTTTCATAAACAGCCCAGCCATTAGCATGTATGCCGAATAATTCCTCTCAAAATAGATCATCTCAACAATTGTAATAGATACATATTCTGCTAATGTTAGGATGCGACAATCCCACTAGAAAATTTGATTGGTACAATAACAGGTTGCTAAACAGAAATGAAATTGATAGCTTTACTAGTTCTGATGGTTGTCATTTGTTTTTCCTTGCCAACAGAAAGATGATGAGTTATTTACATGTAGTACGACAGTGACCACACACCTCCAACATTAGGCATTGAAATTTAACATGTTTTCCCTCTGGTTTCCCCCGGACTTCAAATTACATAATTTATCTCGAAATGCCTACAGTGCATAAATGCATGTGTGAGTTTGTTTGTGAATTTGTCCTGCGACAGACTGGAATACTATCTGCGGTGTACTCTGATCTTGTGCATTCTGCGATTGACACCAGGCCCCCTTGTCCATTAGTTCAGATTGTCAGACTATTCTGAGATCTTCTCTGTTTCTGAGAAAACATTAATTCCCTGCTCCCACTTTCTGTTTGTTTGTTATTTCATTTTGTTATTTCTGTTCCTTGACCCTGAGTTTGCCTTGCCACTTTTTAGATTGCTTATTTGCTAATTGCTTGACCTTCGCCTGTTTACCGACCCAGATTGCGCCCGACAATTTGAACATTGCATTTCCTGTTCAGGTTTTGATCTGGACTGTCAGACCATGACTATTGCTTGTTATAATAAATCTTTATTCCCTGAATTTGATCTACATTTGGATTCTTTTTTTGGACACCGTCACAGGTACTGTGATAGGATGCAACCTTTGCAATAAGACAGTTCGTCAAATTTCTTCCCCTGTAAGTGGTATTATTGCAAAGTGGAAGGCTTTAGGAATAAAAGAAACTCAGGCACGAAGTGGCAGACCATGTCAAGTAACAGGAGGGTTGCCGAATGCTGAGGCGCATGATGCATAAAAGTCGCCAACGCTCTGTTGACTCAAAAACTGCAGAGTTCCAAACTTCCTCTGGCATTAACCCCAGCACAAAAAATGTGTGCTGGGAGCTTCATGGAATGGGCTTCCATAGCCAAACAGCTGCATGCAAGCCTCACACCACCAAGCACAATGCCAAGCGTTGGATGGAGTGGTGTAGAGTACGCCGCTAGTGGAGTCCGGAGTAGCGGAAATGTGTTCTGTGGAGTGACGAATCATCCTTCCCTGTCTGACAGTGTAATGGATGAGTCTGGGTTTGGCAGATGCCAGGAGAGCGTTGTATACCTGGATAATGCTATGGGGTTGTTTTTCAGGGGCTCGGCTAGGCCCCTTACTGCCAGTTATGGCAACTCTTAACACCACAACATTTGCTTCCAATTTTGTGGCAACAGTTTGGGGAAGGGCATTTTCTGTTCCATTATGCCTGTGCCTCAGTGAACTATGCAAGGTCCATAAAGACACGGTTGGGTGAGTTTGTTGTGGAAGAACTTGACCGGACCACAGCACTTACCTTGACCCCATTGAACACCTTTGGGATGAACTAGAATGGAGATCCTGAGCCAAGCCTTCATGTCCAGCATCAGTGCCAGACCTCAAAAATGTTCTTCTGGATGAATGGACAAAAATTCCCACAGTCACACTCCAGAATCTTGTGGAAAAGCCTTCTAGGAAGACGTGCAGCTTTTATAGCTGCAATGGAAGGATTAACTGCATACTGATGACTAAGACTGTGAAATTGGATCTTATAGAAGTTTATGCCGGTGTAATGGCCAGGTGTCCCAATACTTTTGTCCACATAGCATACGTAATGCGGGGAGTATGCCTGTCGCTCTCAGAGTCCTCTTAATTCCACCCAGCTGGCCCTATTTATTCTGAATACTGTAATTAGTCCAGTAAGGGCATCCCTAATTAGGATATCTCTTGGCATGGGGTTGGTAATTGATTCTCATAGTTACATAAATTCACAGAACACCAGCTCAGTGGAATTGTGCCCAAATAATAATATCACAGACTTTTTTATGCACTGTTCCAGATGTGGTTTGTATTTGTTAACAAGGATACAAATTATTGGATTAAGCTGTTTATTAACTATTGTGCTTGATGACAGAGAGGTGACCATGGCAATAAATGTTGCCAGCAAAACACAATTTCACAAATTCCTGGAGTAAAATGAATGTGTCTGCTGAACCTTGACAAAGTTGTACTGCAAAATTGCATAGCATTATCTTGCAGGAGCCATGAGGCGTCTTGAGATATATACTCTGAATCACTAAAAATCACTCAAGCTAATATTTTCAAGCATATACCACACATCATTGCATTCTGAAAAGTCAATTACACAATCAATAAAAAGAAGATTTGCTTAACAGGACATTAAAAGAGATAAGAGTTTGTCAATATCACTATTGACAATTTCAGCCACACCCCTAAGGAATATATATGGCAAATATATATGGCATCACATCAATTTGATCATTATGCCAAGCAGATTTAGAGCTTTTTAAAATTAACTCTTTAAAATGTTACATTACAGTTTTCTATCACAGTCACAATCATAATCTAAAATAAAGTGAAATGCCACATGCTTTATTAGTTTGCATTGTTCTTTTACATCACAAGATAAACTCCATAGTTAGAAGATTTAAGTTTTAGAGTAAATAAAAATGTATTGGTAGCTATAGTTTTAAAGCCCTTTTAATTATTCTTACCTAATCTATGCCATTTAGAAATGCCGGTGCAGCTGTCCATGCAGTCTTTTTATATACTTGTCACATTACTACTTGGCTACTTGGTTATCAACCTTATATCTGTTTTATTCTCTTCTAAGCCCCACCTCCTCTCCCCACTTCCATTCCTACGTTAGGTAGAGTCTGTGTGTTCAGCTGCCTGGGACCTACCTCTGAATACAGATATAGTACAGTAACTGGCTAACCCCAAAGTGCATCATCAGTCGACCTTCTGGAAGGAGCTGACCAAGACAATCAATTTTTTTATTATTGTAATTTGCCTCCTTAAACTGGCAGTTTTAACAATGAAGAAGTTCACGCTGCTTCATAAATATTT
>JAODKE010000002.1:23973103-23984060 GCA_026779605.1 Mormyrus hasselquistii
ATATAGACGTAGAGAAAGAGAGAGAGAGAGAGAGAGAGAGAGAGAGAGAGAGAGCTAATTAAAATCAATGTTACCTAATGAGTGAACCACCTATGCTTGGTGTTAACACCGAGGTTTGGAATATTCATGGAGCAGCAGCTTAATTGGCCCAATAGGCGCAGAAAATAAATATCTATCAGGATGTGTCACAATGCCACGACTCTAATCACAGGTCAGGGCTCAAGGGGAGTCCTCACAGACAAAAAGAGAGTGTGCAGTGATTGTTTTAAGAGGATCGCCGTATAGGAGATATGGAAACTTGTTAGGAGCCGAGAGACACAGCGAGAGAGAAGCAGAGAGCAGCCCACACAGGGGCACAACACCTCAGGCTGGGGCTTCATCTGGGTTACAAGATAATGATGGAAGCCAATTAGGGGACCTGGGGGCCGGGAGTTAACAAGTTTCCAGGGTTCATGGAAGTGATTCTAGCCTCAGTGCTGCACACTCAGGAGGATAGATTGTGACGTGTTTTCGTGTGTATGTGTGTGTAGGTCTGAGTGAGCACAAGCCAGAGATAGAGAGAGAGAGAGAGAGAGAATCTCAGGACATGGAAGAAATCTATTCCCACCAGCTGGCTGAAGACGATTTTACTACCTTTAAAATTCTAAAATAGCAGGCACCGAAACAATAGCGTTTAAATGGTAAGTCGTTTTTTAACAGTTTTTTTTAACTGCTTGTGTTCCAGATCCCTATCCATCTTTGATAACCCCTCATCTAATCCAGGGTCACAGTTCTCAGGGTTCAAGGAAGCACAGGGACAAGGGATGGATCACCTGCAACTTAAGTCCATTGTAGGTCACATACACACACACACACACACACACACACACAGCCACATTCTCCAGACAATGCAGAAGCATCAGTTTACTTTAATGCCTGTTTTTCAAATATTGGAGAAGAATGTAACACCCGAAGAAAACCTGTACAGTCACAGGAAGTCTTCGGGACCTGGGCTTGTTGATGCGTGCACCGGCTTGGTGTCCTCTTGGTTCCAGAAGCCCGTGAAACCAGTTTTTAATGAACATTTGGAGTCCTATATATGGCTGATTGAATTATTTGGTCACTTGTGTACTATTTTTGATTGCAGTTTCTTGTTTTTTGAATGTTGGTGAATAATTGCATTTATAAACCATCTTCTGTTTTTTAGGATACAGATGTATCTGCAGTTTGGTTCATATTATTACTTCTAATCTCAGAACAACTTTAAAACATTTTTTGAAAAATGGCATCATCATTCATTTTATTACCCCGGAACAAAAATCATTCGATTTTACGTCATGCTAAGGGTCATTTAGGTTTGCATAGTCCTCTTCAGTGCATTCCTCTTCGTATTGCCTTTCATTAAATTGGGAATGGGGAAATTTGCCTTTCACAATTGGAAATCCATTATTCATTGCTTTTCCATAGCTGCATGGTTGGGACCCTGGATGAATACTCCTGGAAAAGCTGATGTTTACATCCACAGATCACAGCATTTTATCGCTGCTGTTAGCCCAGCCCAGCCTCATTTCTGAGTAATTTACTGACTTGAAACTTGTTGAATGTTATTTTGAAAGAAGTTAATTTCTTCATTCCTTTTAGTCAAGCATACACTTCATCTTACCTTTCTATTAATCGTTCAAGGATTCAAAACTTTATTTGCCATTTGCTCAGGTACAGATGTAAAACACATTGGCAGATCTCTCAGTCAATGTAAATTATAGTAAATACACTAGTAACATAGCAAATACACAAAGTTAATATACATAAATATACATGGTAATAAATATAACATAATGGAGCACACAGCCCAAAGACACACGAGCACAATCAAATTAAATGATTCAATCATCACTCCACTACAGTCTAAAGGATTCAGTGGTAATAGTTTAATTGGCTAATGCTGATAAATATTACAGCTAACTATTATGACATACATTATCAGTAGCAGTTTTTGCACACCACAGGTTTTCTGTACCAGCTCAGAAATATGCAAATGATTAAAATTAAAAGATGACAGTGCGAAAAATAAAATGTGTACATCACGATATTTTTAAGAAATATATATTTGCAGTCAAAGGTTTTTGGACACACTGAGAAGCTACAGGCACAAGGCAGGGAATAACCCAGGATGGAGCGCCAACCCATTGCAGGACACACCCACACATGCATACCTACAGGCAATTTGGCAACTTCAATTAACGTCAGCATGTTTTTGTACTGTTGGGGGAAGCTGAAATGCACACACACACACACACACACACGCACAGACATGCACGCACATGTCGCGTAAACGTATCTTCATGGGGACTGCTCACTCATTTCTATGGGGAAAATGCTAACGCTAACTATGACAACCTTAACCCATACCCAGCCCTAACTATAACCATAAGCAACCAAGCAAAATACAGTTTTCGCATTTTTAGTTTTTTCATCGCAGTCACAGATTTTTATTAAATTGAGATTTCCCTTAAGGGGACCAGGAAACAATTCTGGTTTCTCAAACCAAGACATTAGCAGCAGATCCTTTAAGGTTTGTAAGCTGCGAGGTCGACCTTCCTGGATCTGATTTGTTTGTTCAGACCATCCTACAGATGCTCAGTCGGACTTGAACTCTTTTTTTATGTTCCTCAAACTATTGCTGAGCAATTTTTGTAGTGTGACACTACGCTTTTTCCAACTGAAAGAGGCCACTGCCATTGGGGAATACCGTTACCATGAAGGGATGTACTTGTTGTGCAACAATGTTTAGTTACATGGTATGTGTAACATCCACATGAAAGTCAGGACCCAAGGTTTCCCAGCAGAACGTGTCCAACGTGTCAAACTGCCTCCACCAGCCACCAACCAGGCCATCTTCTTCCATTACTCAATGGTTCAGTTCTGATGACAACTTTTGCTAAGTACTGACCACTGCATACCGGGAACAGCCCACAATGCCTGTCGTTTTGGATCCATTCATCTAGCCATCACAATCTGGCCCTTGTCAAAGTCATTCAGATCCTTACACTGGCCCATTTTTCCTGCTTCTTCTTCAACTACTGACTGTTCACTCGCCTAAAATATGATGGTGCCCTTGACAGGTAATTGATGTTGGTCACTTCATCTCGTTAGAGCTTTTAATGTTATGGCTGATCGATATATGTGTCTGTGTTTGTGTGTGTGCTTGCGTCTGTGTGTGTGTAATATGTATGAATATATATGAATGTTGCAATTCTAACTCTTCATAGAGTTCATATCATTTCCTTCATAGAGGTTGTAATTGTGTAAAAAACATTTGCTGTGGATTACGAAATGGGGCATTATCTATCTATCTATCTATCTATCTATCTATCTATCTATCTATCTATCTATCTATCTATCTATCTATCTATCTGTCGATCTATCTATCTAATCAATTTCGACTCACTTTCTTGCCAGCTCATCTCCTTTTATATTGTTTTTGCATGCATAGCTGAATACTCTTCCAAATCTCTTGTTTTCACATGCAGTGCCAGTAACAGCACAGGTAAATACCAAACAGCAAGGACAGCAGTACATCAGTGAAGTTTTCCCATTAGGGAAGGCATGGCCAATCATCATGCAGATCGTTTTGCTCTCTGTAAGACAATGCAGGCCATGGATTTCTGGAGAAAGGGTGAAGTGCGGTGGTAGGGTCCCTTCTCACCAGCAATCACTTCTATATGTGATATAACATTTGTGTTTCATCTCCCTGGGGGCAAGGGACAAAATGGGCCTGATTACCTTTCCCCCAAGCCCCAAAGTCATCTTTTTGCAGCTGCCTCATCGTTGTCTTCATCCATTTTCGCCACTTTGTGTTGTAAAACCAATTTCCTCAAATAAAGGTCTCGTTCCATCCCTTGCCCTCTGTCTCACATGGATCTGTTTACTGTCTCTGCTGAGGAAATCCACACTCCCTCTGCTAAGGCGGCTCTGGCATACAAAGCACAACATGAAACAAAAATACACACACAAAAAAATTGCAATGACACAAAAAAAAAAAATTGCAAAAACAATCCTTCAATCTTTTTATATTTTTATTGCATTTTCTTCATGTTTGTGGGATTTTTTAGGATTTATATTCTGCTTTTTTTCCTTTCTTTAATGTGTTCTTTTGCACATCAGGGTCATGCATTTTTCTAATCAGCAATGCTCCAGGCCATGGAAGTGAGTTTACATTGGCTACGTTCCTGTAGTTTACCATGCAGTGCTAATTCTGTATGACAGTTAAACTTGGTGAGAAAAAAGAAGCACATAAAAGACTATGATTAATCAAACAAATACAGGAAAAACAAACAAACAAAAAGAAACCTGCAAATTTAGCTGGGTAACTGGCATACACTGTGAGTTTGGAAGGGGGTAGAATCTTAGCAGTGAGTTGTGATGCATGGAGGACTTGATTGAAGCTACTGTAGTTATAGTCTGTTAAACAAGACTAGCTTTACTGAGAGCTCAAACTGCTGATTACATAGTCCTTAGTTAGGCTATTCAGCAATTTTTGATGTGCAAATAGAATTTGCTTAATGATTGGTAATGGCAAACAAATGAATAAAATATTTGCAGTCAGCTCAGACACTCTGATATTACCCTTTTGTCTGCCTGATGTCGCAGAAGGATGTCCCACTGGAACAGGCTTCATAAGGAATGTCTTCAACGTATAGTTCCTGTTGAATTTTTGCTCTTGGGCAGTTAAATAAAATATTCAAAATTTTCAAAAGGCAAAACCTGAAGTGGTATTTGTTAAGGATTTGCAAGATATGACATATATTCATGCATGAAATTACATTTTTTTTTGTATCTTAAAACTATACATTTTAAGTACTTCACTACTACTCACTACATATACTGTACCAATCCCAATGTATCTTGAATTTGCTGTAATATATATTCAGTCCAGAAGGCCCACCGAAAGGATGTCATCACATGGTGTGTTCTGCTATAAATGGAATCTGGGTTGGTCTATGAGGATCAATATACAATGCCTCATAGAACTGGCATGGTCTGCTTAAGAGATGCGATAAATAGGGAGACTAAGAGAGAGATTCTGGGAGAGATGTTCGGAATACCAAAACCTGGGGGAAAGGCTGTTGGGGAAATGAGAAAAATAACATTTCAATCGTTGTTTCTTTATCATTAGTATATTTAATTTATTGAACATTCAAATAAGAGGGAAACGCACACAGCCTTATACTGGGCAGTTGGTAAATAATATTTAAATATGTGTAACTGTTTTTTTTCTTTGATGACCTATTTTTAACCTTTTTAATTCTTAATCTCAATTTTTACTGTTCTGTATCATCAGGTCAATTTCCAGTGTAGTTGTGCATTAAACTGATTCTGATTAAGTTAATGATATTCCAAAATGAATAACAGATATATTGCATCTCTTCTACTAACAAAAGCGACCCGTTCCTCTTAAAAAATGGTAATGCTGACTTCTATCTTTTCTCATTATGAGCTAATGCCCCAATTAACAAAACAAATGAACAACTGAAGATCATATTCATATGTCCTGGAGGATTGCTGGGATTGGAAATTGTATACTGAAGTTTATTATGACGATCATTGCTACGAATTATATCTGACAAGTAAGTGGGGGACAGCAAGGTCAGGGCCAGCCAATGTTTATGGCATAACGACCAACAGCAGCTCTATAATTTGGTTATTATTCTTATCAGTCAATTCTAATGCTCATGTTTTACCATTTAACACATAAAGAGCCAAACTCCATTAAATCAGTTGATCATTTTATTGAGAATTGAGACTGCCGTTCTCTCAAGCCCATCAAACAGCATTACACTTGCATATCAAGAGCCTAAAAGCCTTTACAATTTGATGGTGCCATTTTACTTGGGTATTGATTATATAATCATGACAATATACAGTGGCGGCAGTGTCACAGTAGTATAATTGGATTTATATCTGTATCTCCAATAATAATTAAGGAGATAAAAATTGCATATAACCCAGATGGCATCTCAAATACAACAGAAGATTTCTGGGGAAAGGGATTATGTGTTTTAAATTTGCATGTAAAATGATAATGCTTATAGTTTTGTTTTACTGCATTTTAGGCTTTTGATTCAGATCAGTTTCTACCAAAACAGTTAATTCTAAGGTAGGTCGGACGTTTATTACCTCTTGGAGATTATAAATAAGCTATGATGATGATGATGGTGATGACGATGACTTTTACTCAAGTAACACCTTTTATCGAAGTATCTCTTCGCACAGAGAGTAACGGAAATTTTCACACGTTATACAACAGTACATATTTAGTCATTTATTTTACAAGCTTAGTGAAAATGTCAGTAAATTATGAATAAGTGGAAAATCACTGTAAATGCTTTTGGAAAAAAAAAAAAAGATTAGCATAGTTTCCAAGAGACACTCAGAAATCCTGTGTAAACAAGAACAGGCTGGGTCATTAGCTGCAGGCTATTTTTCGTACATTAAGTCCTCACCAATGGTTATGCCTTCAACATCTACATTGTACGTATAGTACATTACACCATAAATTATTTTACAAAGTAAATTATTTTACACTTAATGTACAGGAGATATAATAGTCAAGGTATTATCTGTTTACATGTGATCGACAACATAAATGCCCCATCCATCCTTCCATCTTTCAGGGTTATAGGGTTCCGGTTATTTATTTATTTGTTTACCTGTTGTGCCTGATTTTTCTGTTGTTTATTGATAAGGTTGATTTATTATGGAGGTAAAGTAATAGATCGGACTGTGCTTCCACATCTCCTGGGTAATGAGCAGTACCTCTAAAGCCCCCCCCCTCCCCGAATCTCTAACCCCAATCCGCACCTCCAGCATCGTTGTTTAGCTGTGTGCTGTTGTAGCTGTGCGGGCATTGCAGACAGTACAAGGGCCTGAGGAGAGATAAACACCACTGGAGACAGTGAAAACAGATTCCATCCAGTTCATGTTGTTTTGGCATGGATTTCCTCTGGGTATTCCAAATTGCTGCTACAGTTTTTAAAAAAAACAAAAACATTTAACTAGATGAATTGGAATGTCTGAATTTTTCGTTTTGCGTGTTGGAGTATTGCCTCCTTCAGTGGACTGGCATCCCGTCCCGGGTGTCCTCTGCGTTCTGCCCATTGCTTCCTGTGTAGGCTCTGGTCTCACCGTCACCCTGTGCTGAATAAGCAGTTATGGATATATTTGTTGGTAACAATCAATTACTCTGATGAAGATGAAACCCAGAGAACAGTTCTCACTCAATGAACCAAGAGGAAGGGTCAGTTACAAATCCAATTACCCTTAACATGGCCAGCATGTTTAACTGAGATACAGCGATCAGTATATCGACAGAGCAAATATATATTTTTAATTGCTTAAAAATTGGTCATCTGAGTTACAGAAACTGCTTTAATTTATTTTATTTAGCTGCACATGAATGAGGGATCACAGTCGTTAAACCTTACAGTAATTCAGATACTATTTTTTAGAAAGCAGTGGGGAAGTTTGTTATTTTTCAACACCTTTATTATGGATTATCAATAATGTCTTTTAATGCATCTGTTGCTGCCTGCTGGTGATTATGCAGCTAAATCCTACATTACATACAAGATGCTGAAGCTTCTGATTCATTTAAATTGAGAAAGACAGACATTTGATGGTGAAAAACCAACTTTGACAACAGGCAATTTACTGGTGCAGGACTTGCGGCGACCGGCAGCCCTATTCGGACCCATAGTCAGGCCCCTCCAGTCTTCAGGCTTTAAGTATAGTATTGAAAAAAAGTCATGTTTGCAGCCTTTGCGTTGTTTTAATATCTTATACATGATCTAGAGGGATGCATTCGTCTGTCAGAAGCTTTTTCAGGTATCGTCTGAAATGAATAATATATGCCTGTTGTGCACTTTGGTACAAAGGCCCAAAGAGATGCATTTTGATTCTTAAAGGGGCTCTAAATCAGCAGAAAAGGGCACAATGGCAAGATGTCATACCTTGACACTCCCTATGAACATTTTCCCAAATGACTCATATCATTTCCTGTTAACCTTTGGGGATTTTTTGGGATCCTAAATGTGATGAAACACCTGGAATAACATCCCTACGACATTTAGTTCCCTGTAATTCTATAGTTTTTTCATCTGTAAGTAAGTCCCAGAACACCCTATCATTAGTCACTGCACAGTCCCGAAACAGTAGGCGCCAGTCTATTTTGAGGACTAGATCAGTCACATGACTAAAGGTATCATCCTATAAATGTTCAATATGGAAATCTCAACAAGGAGCCTGCATGACGAAGTTTTCTATGGAGACATTGAAATGTTCAGAGGTTCGCACAAATTCCCCCACACTGGGAGCCCTTTTTCAACAGAAACGATCATTTTCCGATTAATGTCTGAAGAAGTACACTTTCCCCCCCTCCCCCCTAAAAAATGGTATTAAATACAAATTGCTGAAAAGTGAGATGCATGCAGAACAAATCAATCGCAGTCAACTGTCTCCATCCTGAGACAACTTGCAGCCTAATCTGAAACAACAGCACCATAAGTATTGATTTTTTTTTTTTTTTTTAAAAAACTACAATTTCATTTAACTCTTTCAAATGTTTTTCCCTCCTATTGTTCACAGTTTCACAATTTAGAGTATTGAACACGTTAAATATTGCTGCATGGAGTTAAACAGGTAATATAAGGTTGTACTACTTTGCCCATAGTTTCTTCGCTGGACAGCATTTTGTGACAGATTCCGTCCATACTGTATATCTTCTGAACACTTAACCAGAGAGAGGGAACAAGGGAACAGGGAACCTACTGTATCTCAGGTAGCACAAGACACAAGGTTGACGTATGCAGCATAGGGTTCACAATCGGCAATATAGAGATGCCTGTTAGCCTAAATACAGGTCTTTGGAATAAATTACTGCAAATCCAGGACAACATGGAAAACGGATGATAAACTCCATCACCAGTTCTTCCCTGAGACACATAAAAGCAAAAGTCAGTATTCAGGATTAATGTTCTATCCATTAAGGCTACTCATATAAGACACACGATTATATATAAATTACATTTCATTAAATAGCATACAAAAGATATGAACACATTCTTCAATAGGACCATGCAGGTTTTATTTAAAAATTTCTGTACTGAATAAAGATTTTACCCACAATGCAAACAATGAGTCAGCCAATCAAGTCATCTATTCATCCTGGATTTCAGCTGCTTTTTCCGGTCAGGCAGAACAAGATATAATTCTAGGATGCAACAGGGACAGGATACATTCAAGACAGCGTATTCAGGATTTAATTATTTTGTAAGTATGCTCAAGATGCACTATTTTGCTTCAGTCGTCTCCTGTAACATCCACATGCAATGTGTCTCTGTATCATCCGTTACTGCTCTCAATATCTCTTTCTGTTTTTTTAGAGATATAAATTACTGACTGGTTTACTCCATATCTCATTTGTTGCTTTAACTTCTTCCCATTGGGTTAAACCAGACAGTTACTGACAGTTCAGACTGACAGTACTAGTGATCCCACCCACTGTGCATTTTGAGGCCTCATTTTTCAGATCAATAGTGTCTTTCTTTCTTTGCCTGTTTCTCTGCCTTTCCCACTTCCTCAGGTACCTCTGTGCCTAAACTGAGCAATGATGAGCTCTAAAATCCTTCAGAATCTGCTTTGTCAAAATTGCAGATGCAGTGCCACGGTAAAAAAAAAAAATGCTGTTTATATTTTATTATTAATTCAAAAAAAGACAGTACCGGCTAACTTAAATCACATGTTTCACCTACCCTTCAGAAAGCACAGATGGATTTGAAAAATATATCTATGCAAGGTCTTGAGGAAGCATAACTTTATCTTCAGTCTGGGAATCTCATGAAATCTTAAAATTAGATTAATAAAATGACATTGCTTCGTCCCCTTCCTTATGGCTCTCTTTGAAATCTCAATTGAGTTTTACTTGTTTCGCTTTTACTCACTTTTAAATAACCTTTAAACATCTTTAAGGTATTTCTCCAATATCAGCTTTAAAAAAATGGCACAGCAAAGATGGTTAACACCATAAATAGTGATTTGAAAATTAGATTGCATCTCCAAAGATACACGACTTACACTTGTTCACTTTGCATTTTGCAGTTTGTTGTTAAAGTGCATTGTTAGTAAGGAGGGCTTAGAACTGCCTTGACCCCCCAGCCCCCCCTCCCCCCCATGGCAATTCCAGCAATTTCTTTATTCTTTTCTACTATTTTCAGTTTATGTTAGAAGAAAAAAATAAATACAAAAAACAATTCTGCTGCAACCTTCACTGTTTCAGATCTACTTCCGATGTTGTTACAGAATTCTGCATAAAAACTACTTTGGAAATTGTGCAATAAAATGAAGTTGAACTGAATTTAATTACCGCCCATACATCACCTCCTTATCATGGTATTGGATGTTCTGTACCTCTGTGATCCTAGGAGCTATGTTGCTAGGGGCTGTTGCCCCTGGACAGCTCTCCCAAGACAAACTTGTCCTAAGTGAACAGCCAGACAAAGTCTGGTTCATATAGACCCCCTGTGAAGATTAACATAAAGGATCATGTGACCCCACCCAGACTGGGGAGACTGGGGCCCAGCCCACCTTGGAGCCAGATGTCGAGCACCTGGTGACTGGGTCTTTATCCATGGGGCCCGGCTGGGTATAACCCAAAGCCAGTATATGGGTCTGATTGCGGGTGGGTCAACCATCTGCAGGGGTGATCATGGAGGTTGAGCATACAGTAGATCGGGTGGCATTCAAAGGCAGGGGCTTTCACAGACCGATCGTCAGCTATGAATACTGGCTCTTGGCACATGCATCGTAATCTCTCTGGTGGGAAAGGAGCCTGAGCTTATGCAGGAGGCAGAGTATGGGGTGTCGTTTGTAAAGGAACTGAATATTTTTTCTTTCTTTTTTATATTTAGTATTTACATTTAAT
>JAODKE010000002.1:24015157-24028141 GCA_026779605.1 Mormyrus hasselquistii
TATGGCTGGATGGGTATATGTATATGGCTGGATGTATGTATATGGCTGGATGGGTATATGTATATGGCTGGATGTATGTATATGGCTGGATGTATGTATATGGCTGGATGGGTATATGTATATGGCTGGATGTATGTATATGGCTGGATGTATGTATATGGCTGGATGGGTATATGTATATGGCTGGATGGGTATATGTTCGGCATGGGTAGGATACATTGGACCAACAAGTCTGATCCATAGTTACATAGCCCCTTAAGCAGCAGGGTTACATGCACTGTGTACCATGATACATTACTCCCGTAATCATCATCAAAATTGTCTGACATTATTACCACAATAATCCTTCTGTTGGGTTGTATCACACAGGATACCCTTCACTCATATCGCTGCCCCACACCCGGTTGGCAATTCATAACGTTTCCATCCTTAGACGGCCCTGTCTTACCATGAGTACCCCACATTGCTATTTCAGAGATGATCTCATGCCGTCATCTGAAAATAATGATTTGGCCATTGTCAAAGTCACTTGGATCTTTATCTTTGCCCATTATTTTGTGCATTCAACAGAGACTATGAGTAACACTGGTTTTACGAGACATTAGTTGTCATGCTGGGGCATGGCAACGATAAACGATGCATGTTGTGGCAACTAACCCAGTACTGAAGACTAAAGAAGCAAGACACAAGTCAGGGTAATTAACGACACTACAGATTCAAGCACTACATGAACCCATTACGTAGGAGAGCTCAGTTCTCAGCCACATACCCAGTCCATACAACCACTTGGCAGCCTGGGGAACTGGGGAACACACTAGGTCCTGTGAAACACACAAGGCTAGGAGAACACAAAATGGCATGGCCAGCGACACCTGCTGGCCAAACAGGGAAACAGACGTGGCAGGGATGGATCCTGACAGTCATGATCCCTTTAAATCACTTTCCTATCTGAGCTGAAGTATCAAACATTATACTCAAGAATCTAAACTAGTCATAGATGATCAATTTTATTTCAAGTGACAGGGGAATTGATTTTGATGTTACAGCAGCTAAACAGAGTATTTTTGCATTGAGCTCTACTACAACTTGAAAATTCCATACCCTTAAGCATACAGCTTTACTCTGACACAAAGCACTGAATGATGAAAAAGGTGGGTGCATACATTTTTCACAGCAATGACAGAACCGATTAATTGTAGTGTACACACACACACTCACTGTGCACAAAAACAAACATTTGCAGTCCTCTGCAATCTTTATGTATAAAGTAGCACTAATATTATCATTTTTTTTCTCAATCATGCAATGTTTTATAATCCAACACTCCAGTGTATGATTGCAGAGTAAAGTAAAAATCAAATGATTTTTCATAGTTTCCCATATTGGGATAATGTATCCTTGTCTAATTTGGCTTTGTGGTGTAAACCTAGCATTAGGACACTATTGCTATAATCCTGAAAGCTTCATAATCTATACTCACTAATCTTTAGCAAATTAGGTTAGCTAGAATTTCTCTGGACACATAAAAGAGAATAATCAATTAATATTGAAATACGGATGTGATTTCATATTTTGGATTAAATATTTTTTTCTTCTTATAATATGAATTTTATATATTAGTATGAAATGCATGTTTTCATTGCTGACTTCACCAATCAGACAATATATAATTAATTGTGCATTAGGAAAAATAAATATGGTGATCATCATCAACCTATCCAAAGGTATTCACTCTGATTTAAAACTGAACAAAAAATAAAATATTATCTTTTTGGGAGAAAAGTTAACTGTCGGACAATTGGGTTCTATGATTTTCTTTTATATCTAATTATATTACTTGGTCTGTGAGAACATGAGATGCAACCCTTTTTATTTTGTCTATTCAAAAGTGTTTTCCTTGACTCTCTCTTTCAAATGTTCACTTAACAGGAATGATAAAAGACATCTGTAATCAGAAAATCCATTACATGTCTCAGAAGTATATTTCATAAAGTCTAAGGACTACAAAGACACAACTTGGACTCACTTAATATAATAATGCTAATCTCCATATGGCCACTTGCTGAGGTCTAAATATTTTTTGTATTCGAGTGGCAATGCTGACTGGTTTCATTGTCTTATTGCAAAATATTTCTTTGGCGCAGCTTTTTTGAAAAGGATTATAAAATGTGGATTATTGATAATAAAAAGACAAATGAGGACACATCAACATTTTCAAAAATAAAATCCAATGATGTTAGCTTGATGCGAAAAAAGACTAATTTTGGAAGGTTTGTGGTTCATAAACTGATAAATAATCATATGATTCCATTTACACCAATGAGGTTAGAGTTTGAGCTCAAAAAATATCAAACATTAAGAAAATCAAGCCAATGCAAATTGAAAGAAAGCGAAGAAACACATGTATATTTGAACTATAATGACATAAACAGTCGTTCTCATTTACCTGTTATTAATAATCTTATATCTCGCATGAGTGTAAATGTGTGTATGGGTGTGTCCTGAAAAAAGCTGGTGTAACATCTAGGGTGTTTGTTGTTCTGCAGTTTAAGCTTTCAGCATTCAAATTCTTGGAATGCTGAAATGTTTAAAAAGTGACTGATAATGCACATTCATTTTAAGTTCGTCTTGCCCTTGCACAATTCCCCTAGTGCCATATGTTATTCAAAAACACAACTACATACCTTCTTTTCTTTTTATGTGTTGGTTTACTGAGTAATCATGGTTCTTAAAGTGATATGATTTATTCATTTTCAGCTGGGGATGAACTAATGAAAGCTAACGAGTTGGTCAGCTGAACAAAGAAAGAACTAGATTCTTTATATCTCCTCTAAAGGAATACAATTCTTGAAGGTTCATTAAAACTGATGGACAACATTCAGTTCAATTCTCAGTATACTGAGGCTTACAATTTAAAAGTTAGACAAGTTTCAGATGGAAGTTCTAGAAAGTTTAGCTCTACGGCTCTTTTCTTTTGTAGAAAGTCCAATTAACAGGTTGAAATGCTTCAGGTCCTCTGTATGTGCCACAAGAAATTTGACAAGATCCATAGAGAATAGTAAAAACAGTTTGGTTTACGGAGTGTTATTCAGTGAAATACATTTTTAAATCATTGTTTATTTACTTGTTCTTTTATCCTCAACATACCACTCACTGGGATTTTTTTATATTAGATAAATGTACCCAATCACTGGAATCTAAACCTTGAACAAGCTGAAACCTAAACTGATCTAAAATTCCTCACTTTCCTCTACCTCTGTCGGCTTTACTTCCTTCAACCTCCTCCAGTCCTTGATACCTCAACTTATAAAGGCTAGTTTAGTCATTAACTTCACCAATACATATACTATATTTATAAGGCTTATTCCTGAACGTGGATTGTGTACCTATACAGTATGTACACATGCATACAAATCCACATTTCTTGTATTCTTCACAAAACACTTGTCTAACAGCGGATCACATTAAGTATAAAGCCTATTACTGGAAGAACAGAAATACAAATGCAATTCCATGTTGTATTAGACTTGGGTACTAATGCAGTATATCAGTCGCATTAGAACAGAGTCCCAGTGTGATATCACACATTGTAGCAGGACAGACTCCAGATGCTACCATAGACACTGTTATACGAAGGCATTGTAGCGCAGCAAGGGTTGTTCATCTTGAATTAACTACCACTTATTCAAATGTTCATGAATATTTTCTATCGTGGGTACAGATCTTACCTGTCTAAGCCTGGCCCTCACACTATTGGATATAGTCACCAAATGAGCTTTATTAGCATTTAGTTATACAGGTCCTTAATTCAGTGGCCACTGATCTTGGAATCCACACAATAAGATGCAATAAGATAGTTCAGGCCTAACACATTACAATTCACATAATCAAATGCAAAATTGGCCAAATTACTGGTCTGACTCTTATCTCTTTATCTCTGAAGTTGACAGGATGTATGGCAAAAAAGTGAAGATAACGTTACAGCCCTGCCTTGGGGAAGACAGCCCTGCCTTGAGGAAGGGTTGGAGTGAGTTGGGGGAAGGATAATGGCAGTGATTGTATTTGGACAAAAGGGACAATACAATACGATACTGATACAATACTAATAGACTGGTGCCAAGTGACCCAGGCCAATATAACGATCACAGACAATTCTCTGTCTAACTTAGCTAACCAAAGACAAAAGACAAACACTTCCCTTGCTCTGAAAAAAAGAACAAAAAAAAAACTAAACACACCCAAACACAAATAGCAGTCACTTCCTCTGCACACTCACACCAGAGATATAAGTGAAATCATAGTCTAACAATTCAGAACCATAACTGAGCAATCAATTAAGCTGAGCAAGCAAACCCAAAGGGTATAGGCAAAAAGACAAAAACAAGAAATCAAGCAAATAACAATTGATAGAGTGTGATGATGAGCAAAGATGCCATCATAGAATAGAATAGAATAGAATAGAATAGAATAGAATAGAAGGCCTTTATTTTCATTGTAATACTTACAAGGAAATTATGAGTGCTCCCCCAGCTGGGTGCATTTACAGGTATAGCAGGCTTTTAAGCAGAAGGGAGAAAACTGGAAGTATGAATGAGAGGGAAGATTGTAAATGGAGCAGGTGGGGCAGTCTGCAGTGACAGGAATGTCTAAGAGACGAGATGATAGATAGATAGATAGATAGATAGATAGATAGATAGATAGATAGATAGATAGATAGATAGATAGATAGTAACTACTACTAATCTGTGGGTAAGAAAGAGAAAAAAAATCTGAACAAAGCATTCATAATACATTAACATGCCCTTTTGTTTCCTGTTTCAAGAAAAAAAAAGTACACATTATCATTGGACACTCAACACCACTGAAGGGCAAACAGCTTCAGTCAGGTGAAATTCAACAGAATTGAAAATGCTAGTGCAGCAACACATTCAAATAAGGCATAACTATTCAAAGACTTTGGTACAAAATGTCAAATGAGATCTCTGACAAAAGCTTGAGCATTTTACTTCAAACCTCTCAAAAATATTGAAGCTGATACGGTAATCAGAGTCAGCACATCTGCCGTGAAATAAAAACCGTGTAAAAAGCTCTCTAGTGCAGGCTGGTTGTAACATGCACCAAAGACAGTGCAGGGGGAGAGGCGTGGCTGCACTCTGTCAAAGGCTGAATGTTCATCATCATCACCAGACTCCGTCTCCCTCCGGCCCAGGATGAGCAGCACAGCTACCTCCCTTTACAAACACTTAGAGGAGCAAAGGGCATTTGCACAAGAAGGAATTAAATATAGAAGTAAATCCATAAAATGCAAGCAAGAAAAGAAAAAGCCATCTTGTATCCTTCAGATGAAGGGAAAAAAACATTACAGAAAGAATACAGATTGGTTCAGTTGATATAGACAGAATTTCTTTTAGTCATTGCTATAAAGAACATGTAAAAGAATATGCTGCTCCATTTTGAGAAAATTTCATACAGAGGACTTTTAATGAATTGGCACAGTCAAGCTTCGACAAACCAGGCGACTGAGGGTGTCCACTAAATACAACAAAGGGGGCTCTGAAGGTAACTAATGGAAATCAATCACGTTGTTGGCAGAAAACTCCAAATCATATTGACACACAAAATGTTCAGGTTCTGAGAGATAAATTTATCAATCTTGCTTGATGCGAACAGATCTGAGCTTGACCTGAACTAATTTTCCAACTTCTGCAGTAGCAAAAGCAATCATATTTTTACTCCCCAACAAAATCTACAGAAACTGAATGCAAGCAAATAATCTTATTTTTTTATAGAAAAAATGTCCTTTTTCCAGTTTATACAGCACAATAATACACTTCAGGAAAAAAAATAATAATTTTAAGTATCTCAAGGGTATTACAGCACAAGCCTTCAAGGGATGTGAATCCATGTCCTTTATCACTACTGCACTTATATTGCCTATGAAACAACAATGCCAACAATAGCAGTAACAGCTACCATAACAATGCATTGTTTACTTTCAAATAACCCGCAAGAAGGAGGCTGCTGGTAAAATAAAACTTTGTACAATGTAAGTCTGATTGCGCATGCACCTCTCTAGACTCCAGCAAGCTCAAGTTGTTAGTTTTATATATAAGCTATATATAAGCTTGTGTAATGCCTCTGAATCCCTTGAAGTTTGAGTCTGAAAGTGATCTGGTCATATTCTACCTTACAGGGGTCAAAGCTTAAACGAAGCCATGTACGGTATGACATCCCGGCACTGATTGTAGAAATGGTTGAGACTTTGGAAGGAAGGAAGAGAGTTTCTCACCTGCATGTTTATTTTTCTGCGCTGAAGTTACACTGCACATGAGTTTTGATGATGTCCCTCCATTATGAAGATGAATCACGCATGTTTTTCGATTGTGTATCATGACAGGTAAATGAGTGGTGACTGCAGGGTTATACAAACAATTTTTATTTATCTGCCGGGAGCCTTTGCTTCCCATTCCAAAATACACGGTGTAGACTAAGTGGTGCTCACAGAAGAGGATTGTCTTAACTCACAACTTTTCCCATTTTCAGAACAGGTTATTGTCAGCCATCCATCCCATGATTACCCTAACAAGATGGATCTCAGATAAGAAGTGCTAAAATAAAAATAATTTAAAAATATGAAATGCCTGGTAGAAGGCAGATTGTTTCAGAATGTTTTAGTCAGTAGTAGAAGTTATATTTGCAAGATATTAAAAAGCCAATTAAAAAGTCAACAAAACTTCCATCTCATAAGGAGACATGTGTAAATGGTGGGAACATGTGAATTCAGCGGTTTGTTTAGTGAGTTATTCAGGGGGAGAGTAAGGGCAATTTTCCCAGTGCAGTTAATTTGTGAGAGCAGGTTAAAAGGTGTCCCCTTCGGCCTCAGAGATTATATCATCTCTTATCTGTTGCTCTCACGCTCTCCAGTACAGGACTAGAACATTGTATGGTGCAGCAATAGGACCCACCTTTGAAAAATTTCTACATAAGTTGAGTATGCTCCCATAAAACTCCACATAGTCGTGCTGGAAATCAGCCTACATTATCATACTGTCTGCATCTAGTCACACAGATACTCATTTATATGCTGTTCAATAACTATAAGCAATGTAGATACTTTATTGATGGTTGGGTAAATAAAAAAAAAAAAAAACAGTGGACCATAATTTGCTGGAGAAGGGCAGAAAGACATACACTGTATTAGAATGCCAAAAAAAACAGGAACAATATGGGAAATTTATAAATTCATCCATCTATCTGCTTATGCAGTATAAGGGTTGGGGAGCCTGGAGGCAGAATAGAATACAAGGTGGGAGAACAGCCTGATTGGGATGTAAATCCATCACAGTATATATGCACTATGAGCATACAACACAGGGGGAAAATGCAAACTCCACACACAGAGGGCAAGGGTTGAATTTGTAGGCAAGCGCTATCCAGTGCACCCACCTGTCATAAACTCAAATATTAAATTACGAAAGGTTATGCATTATATTACAGCCCTTTTGCGCGAACAACTTATCAATGTCACTCCAACCAGTATTACTTCCCTCCATAACTGAAGATCAGTAAAATATCAGAACAATTAATACACATATTAAACACACTTATTAGAAACAATTAGCATTAAATAGTTAAGTAGACTAAAACTCACACTAATAACAAGTAAACAAATAAACGAAAATGTTCCTTTGTTACAGTTTCCCTAACACATTTTGTTTAGTTATGCTCAGGGTAATTTTTGGAGCAGAATCATAATCAATCTTGAGTCAACATAGTCAACTTGGTGTAACGTGGCCTGACATGAAGAGGTGTACTGCCAACTAAGTTGGAATTGATTGTTTTTGTATAACCACACACCTCAAAGTGGTGTATCCTGATTATTGTATGAACTAACAAAAAATAATAATAACGAATAAAGAAAATATAACAGAATAAACGGTTAATTTTTCAGAAGAAAAGCATTTATATGAAAGCCCATTTCCGGCATCTAGGTAGAAGAAAAAATACAGATTTTTCTCAGAATTCTGACTTAGTAAGTTGAAATTCAAACTTTTTTTAGCCAATCAGGAAATGTTCTCCTCCACAGGATGCTACTTAGGAATATTCCAAACACTTGTTATTCACATAATGTAATCTGCTGGCACGTAGTTTGGATTTCACGTTCTCGTTGCATTTTGCAAGCAGTAAAACAAAGTGGCACTAGTGCTGTCTTCTTCGCTTTGGTTTGAGTGATTCCATTATTCTTGTGATGCCAGTGTTTCCCTTGGACCTCTATTCCAGCAGAACCTCGATTAAGCCAGGATTTAAAAACGCAGATTTGTTTAAAAATATATAGTGGTCTCTTAATTTTTCCATGGCTGTATGTGCAACTTCTTCAGAGCTGTGGTGGAGAGAAGATTGGCGTCTGACCCATACTCCATTCTGAACAATGAGAACTATCCTTTTAGTAAGCAACTGATACAGTTGAAGAGCCCCTTCAGATGCAGGCGTTGTTCTTCGAGATGCGTGACTTTGCACTCTAGGATCTCTTTTGGGCCTTTTTCCATTTGGATGCTCAGTGATTCTGACTTCCATTTCCTCAAACATCTCCCACTTTGGACATTTCACTAAAACAAAAATAAAAGCCATTTTGCATTTACAGTACCACTACCTTTCTATCTCACCTGCGCCTCAGAATATCTCACTAGGGCCAATTCTTAACCTTCATATTAGACATGCTAGCCTCCCCCCATTTTACATTTTCTTCCCGTTTAATCTCCAAATGCACTCTGTAAACTGTTATAATTTATGTTCGCTGTTAAAGAACTGCTTAAGAATAACCAAAACTCTAGTTGTTCTCTTTCAATTATAATATTTATAATAATTACCGTAGATTATTTTATCTGACTTCCCAACACCTACAGTACAGTACATATCCATTGAATGGAATAACAAAATGGATTTGTTAAAACAAAAGTAAATCTACCAGTGACAACAGCAAAGTGTGCTTCATTCAATTGAGTTAATAAATCAGATTCATAACCCAAGTGTATCATGGCCCGATAGCACATTATGACAATGATTTACTGTCCAGCAGATACATTAAAAGTGATGGTTGATGCTGCCCTAGATGAATCTGGATCTTTCCATAGATTAAGGATGGAAGGGTATTTCAGATGAAGAGACGGCCTATAGGCACAGTGTCTGTTTCAAACAAGAAGAGCCTGCAGGTCACTACAGGCGATATCTGGTTGCAAATGACAGGTCCCAGTTGACTCTTTCAAGAATCTTCTTAAGCTCTAGGGACATTGTCAGGCCTTTTCTTCCCACACTACCATGACAGAGCATTAGAAATGCAACTTTTAAGTCTTACAAGTTTTAAGTCTTACAACTTTTAAGTCTTCTGATTATTGAGGGTTTTCTCCTTTTTTTCAGAGGGGGTAATTTACCTTAAACTGTTATTATATCTTTCATTATTTCATTATGATATGCTCTGAAATGTTGAAAAACATGAATATTCCTGTGCATTTCCTGTGCATTGCATCCACTGGGGTTAAACCACAAATCAAATTAATGAAGCCAGTTATCTCCCTTCTTCAAACGAAATGAGCAAATCAATGTTTTAAAACCATCCTATACTGCTAGGTGCTGAAAATCAATGATAATAATTTTTAAAAGGTATAAATAAATACAGAGGCAAAGAGTCATATATCCCTGAAGAATCCATCTTGGAACAAAAAAATTAACTGGCTTTTTATCACAACTGAGAACAGATGTTTAAGTGTGTTTGTGTGTATCTTTACCTCCTGTATGTAAATGATGTCTTTATAAACAGAATCTTATTAAAAGTGCATTTAATATGTGGCATAATAATATCTGCAAGATATACTTTATTAAATTCTTGTGGAATTTCTTTGCTAAATTGCAGTTAGGCAAAAATTTAAAGAAAGAAAACAAAGAAAAAAAACAATATAAACTGCAATATAAAAAAATTGCAGTTACTGTAAACATTGCTGCAACAGAAAGCATGGTCTGTCCTCCATTGCTTAATTACACTATTTGTTATTTTGCATTTACTTAGAGACTCTTTAGTCCAAAGCAATGCACAAGTGAGGATCATAGAGTTGGGTCAGCCAGAATCCCTGGAGCAACTGGAGTTAACAGTCTTGCTCTGTAGTGATGTACTTATTTTGCTGGACACTGGATATGAAATCATGAATTTCAACACGTTGCTACATATTGCTGAGTCTAAAAATTATTTATAATTCAGTGTATTGCGCTTGACAATACATAATGGTACATTATGTGTTGTTTTCAATAAGTACACAAAAACTAATTGAGCATATAATTTATCCTACATTATAATGTATCAAGCATATTATTATTTTTATTATTATATGCTGAACTGCTTATTGTAGTGCAGTGTCCCTCAAGCCTTTGTCCTTTGTACCCACCTCTTGTCTCTTTACATTACTTCTCTAGGTCAGGTCTTGTACTCACATGGCTTCTTCGACCACTACTGCACCAATGACATCCAGATACAACTGACCTTCCCTCCTGACAACACCACAATCTTCATTTGAATCTCTGCATGCCTCACTGACAGTTTTCATTATGAATATCAGGCGTTTTTTGGTCTGAGTATGCAGCTCAGCTTGCAGTGGAGGCATTTGTGACTAGACCACTGCAGCTCCCTACTTGTTGGTATAGCAGCTTTAGTTGCCAGAGTACTGCAGATGATGTCAAATGTGACAGCAAGCCTAGTATTCAATCAGGCTAAAAGCTCTCATGTTACACCCCCATTAGCTTGCATCAAGTTCAAGTCCCTGATGCTGGTCTTCTTATCCTCTAATAGATGGGCAACCATCTCCATCAAAGGGCTCCTTAGGACTTATATCACATCATGCCCTCTTCGATCAGCAAGGCAACATCGAATGCAGATTCCCGCAAAATGCGAGAAGTACTGGTCCAGACACCTCTCATGTGTGACTCCCTAATCACGGAATGAACTGTCGGACTACATGCGGTCATCAGATTCCAGATCTTCGTAATGTTATACAAGGGAAATCTACAAGATGGGGAGAGTGCTTATGTCCTTAGCAGAGGACAACTGATCATCAACTGTTACCCTTAGTTTCCTGGCAGACCTTGATGGAGACAGTACTGATTATCTAAGTTGACCAGTGATGTCATGATGGACAGTAGGGCTGGCAGGGAAGACAAGATGCAGGTGACGGCCCCTCATTCAGACTGTGATGTCAGTGAGGCATGCAGAGATCCAAATGAAGATTGTGGTGATGTCAGGAGGGAAGGTCAGTTGTATCTGGATGTCATCGGTGACAGTGGTGGTCGAAGAAGCCATGTGAGTGGATGACCTGACCTAGAGAAGTAATGTAAAGAGACCCTACTTTTCAAGATCCACACTGTTCTAGTCTGGTGTCTCTCTGGACGTTCTTAATGTTGCACTTCTCATCATTGAATTGTCTTGTTAGGTTTTTCCTTTGCTGGAGGATGTTGTGTAGCTTTTGTCATAGTTGCACTTGTACCTTGTCAATCATGTGATCATCTTGTTCCAGCAGAGTGAAGTTAATTATGTCAGAGCAGAACAGAGAAGCAAGCATGACGATTTTGTGGCAAGTGCAGGAATGTGCTGGCTAACTCCAGAGAAGGTATTTCTAAGTGTAAGATTAATGTTGAATGTAGATTTAGTTTGCAGTGTGATGAAATGAACCATTGTATTGACATCACATTATTACATTAAGTTAATGGTAGTTTGGTTGTTCAATCACTGTGCATGAAGTATCCCGTTTGGTAATATGCACTTGTAAAATAGGCAAATTATCCATGTATTACTGGTAATTGATGCTATTATCGCATTGGCTTTGTTTGGAGAACGTATTTCATGCGAAATGTTACCTAGAATCTAGTTTGACAAACTCATTTATGTTAATCTGAAATTTATTTAAGTTAGAGTAAATACAGCACGTGTTCTGAATGTAGGCCGTATCAGAAAGGACGTAATTGACACTGTGTTCTGATTTTCTCTTGGTTTATTTCAAGGTTAATAATCTATTCATCTATTAATCGGTGTCTTTATCCTGTTATTGGCTATTGCCAATGTCAACCTGTCTGCCAATCAACTATCTAATGCAATTACTACTGCTGCAAGCTGCATCATTCTAAAAACTTTTGAGTAAAACTGCAATAAAACACCAAAGACGGTTGATGAGTGTTGATGAGTCATGAGTCAGTTGAGGCCTCGTTCAAATTTGTGGTAAATGCTGATCCAACAACTTCAGATAACTCACTTTCCTAACCCAGTGAGCTACACCCTGTCATATTTGGTTCCTGAAGTCTGTAGTATTACTGAACAGAACCACACACACTCATACACACACAACGGGCAATTAGATCTCAGCAGACAGAAATATAACCCAGCAAGCTTTAATCTGGCTGATCACCCTGTCTGGATTTGTCTGCACTGATTGTACAGTACATGAAATAAGATCTTTCCTGTATAAGGGAGGAAGTCCTGTATTGAATCGCATATAATGCTCAGGTTGATTAAATATGTACTGGCCTTTAAAAAAATACAAGGAGGTAGAACAGCAGGATGAGCATCAGAGGATTTTGCTTTTGTTTTATTCATTTCCACTAAATTGCATCTACAGCAAAAAACCAATCATACAACCTGCAACATTTGGTTGTGTGGCTTCCTGTTGGAGTCCACCTGTTTTGAGCAAAGATAGAAGTGGGTTCAAGCATCATGTAACAACAGTACAAAGAAGCAGTATAACAATAAAACCAATTCCTCTACAGTTCTGTTTGGGAGTCAATAATTGTTCTATTATATGTTTTGGTACTCTCACATCAAAATAGCAACAACAGAGATAATAATAATAACAATAATGTTTCTAATGCACATCCACATTTAGATAAAAAAAAATGTTATCAACTGATAGTGACATCTGTGTTTTCTTTACTGTAAATTCACACACACACACA
>JAODKE010000002.1:24028241-24045548 GCA_026779605.1 Mormyrus hasselquistii
ATACAGTAGTAAATTATTCACTTAATGAATGACAAGAATTGACAAATAGTATCAATGCATTTGAACATTATGATATCCATTATAATTCCATTATAATATTAATTTTGTTACTTTTTAGTCATTACTCATTTGACTGATCAAAATTGATTCACAAATGCAAATATCCTTCATATTATATCAGAAGAGTGAGACATCAGCATAGATTTTGAGCGATGTTCCATCTTTCAGATGTGGAAAAAGCAGTTCTGTCACATCCTTCAAATTTTAGTGGTCCTGGAATGACATCTGTCAGTGTTTTGGGGAAGGGTATGGATCTGTCCACGAGTATTCTGGATAAGGGATGCATGGAGGTGATCTGGAATCTGGCAGCTATTTCTTCATTCTCTAGGATACATTGCTAAGTGCAGTGATTGAGGGACCACCATCTGCAAGCCCCGTCAAACAAATGCCACCCTCACTAGAGCCTGACATCGTAAGAAAAACAACAACAGAAAAAAAAACTGCTGCCATTTTTCTCACTGTCATTCCATAGTGTGATTTTCCACAAGCAGGTTCCTGAAAATTACAATGGATTTCTCATGGAATTTCAAATTAATTTTGGGTTTTTCAGATTTTTTTTTTTGTTATTCACCAATGGAACTATTGGTTTCCTTATTATGTGGTCCAGTGGGTAATGTCGACTTTTCAGCTACCAAACAAATCCATTTTAAATTAATTTCATCAAGGAGAGTAGTTACAACTGGAGTTTCTTCAATATGTTGGAGGTCATCTTGCATTTTTTGATTTGTGAACTAAGTAGACACAAGACCCTAAGGAACATTACATTTTCTACCTGAAAGAACACAAAGAACCAAAGGAGTGTAATGAGTTTATGTACTCTTACTGAAGTGAAATCCCCTGCAGGTGAGTTTCGTTGCACAGAAAATAATACATACAAACAACATTAATAAAAAGTGATCCCAGGTTATTTTGTGTTAAGCCAAACTTTTTACAACATAAATAATATTTGTGTGACAAAATACAATGCATTTTTGTGCGAATTGTTTATATTTAAATATGCACAAGTAAATCCACTTTTTAAATGAATGTGACATCTTTCATATCAAATGGCAATGCTCTAGGCTGACACAAATTCAGGACTGCAGTGCGCCATTTGACAGTCAAAATAATATTCATTTATAATGACATATAGTGTTACTCGTTGCCCTTCACTATCTCAAAATGACATTGACATAAATTATAATAGCAGGTACATATGATGATATAAGATATATGTGCTTAGGAAAATAATGTTACATTAGTACTGCATAACAAATGTGCATTTTCTTTGCAAGCGATAGATTTAGTGAGATATGGGTGTCCCGTTACAGCGCACAGCCAAATGATGAGACCCTCATTCACTTTAGTCTCTTTCTAATCATGTAAAACAGTCTTCATTTGGTCTCAAATCCTAATTTGTGCACCCAGTGCCTGCTTTATTTTTCCCTACATGTTGACTGTCCGGTGTTTGTTCCTCTCCTAAAGCCCTAATAACATCCTCCGTTATGTTGATCTATTCATCATTTCTAAGTGCTGTGATTCCCCCTAAAGAGTCATATTCTATTTAGTATATATTGCAAGTATAAGGCCTTCATAATCCAGTCATTTTCAGGTTCTTTAACTTATTATATTATTATTTATTATATTATGCATTAGAAACAAAGATTCAAAATCGGTCCCTGATTATTTTTCTGTGAGTACCATTTTTCAAATTGGTTAAATTCAGTTGCTAAATCAAATTCAGACAGATTGAGGGAGTACTATCTCTGGCAATACTGAACTATAGAATATACCACTGGCTTAGCTGTATGCCTTACCCGAGCCTTTCTTTTATGAAGATGATGGAAAGGCGAAGTTGCAATGCAAAATTAAAATATTAAAGCAGTAAAATATGAGCATATTTTTCAAATGATTATATTTTCTTAAAAGGGCATGTGTTTACATTCAACAAAAAGAGCCCCTCAACAGGAAAGTATTGGATGACAGCAGTGGTCACCATCTGGTGGAATTCAGGCCACAGCCGGACCAAACTCAAGCCAGACCACGCAAGCCGGGCCTCCACGTCCAACATCAGCGCCTGACCTCACAAGTGCTCTTCTGGATGAATGAGCAAAAATTCCCACAGACACACTCCAAAATCTTGTGGAAAGCCTTCCCAGCAGAGTGGCAGCTGTTATAGCTGCAAAGAGGGAACCAGCTCCAGACTGAAGCCTATAGATTTAGAATGGGACGCCATAAAAGTTCCTGTGGGTGTAATGGCCAGGTGCCCCAATACTTTTGCTTTTATCCATATAGTGTACTTTGGTAAGGTGAAATTAACAATTTTAGACTTTCCCTCTCTAGTGTGGTGTGTAGTCTGTAATACAGTACAGATATGAGTTCTTAGGATTTTTTATTATCACACGTTACTTTTTAAATGCCAGCCTGAAGTGTAAAGTATTCCTAAGGGAAGTATACATAATCTACAAAGAAATTATAATTGAAAACCAATGACAAATCCATCCATCCATCCATCCATCCATCCATCCATCCATAATAACCATAATAACAAGGCACATTGACATCGTCAATTCACCATAAGCCGTAACGGCCAGTTAACAAAAAATTACTGAAGGATTTGAGAATATATATACAAATATATTCTTCCTTTCTGTTTATGGGAAACACTACTGCAATGCTCTGCAGCTAGGCGCCATTTTTGGTCATGTCCTTCAAAAATGTGATGTAAATCCAAACACTGGTAATCTTACTTGTAATATTAAAACGAGCCCTATATATCCAGTGCAGTGCTCTAGGCATCACTGCTGGCCCCCCCGTCTGAGGCAGAGCTGGCAAGTCAGCTGTCTCTGAAGCTGCTACCGTTAGCGGCCACCTACGTCGCCTAGAGGGTTTACCAACCCTCTACAGGAGTACATATTGTGAAACATTTTGTTTTTTAATGTGTCAAAATGTACTTATTAAAAACAACAGTTACCAAATTTAGATGTGTTCTGTCTAGATGTGTTCAACATGGAAACATTTTCAGCTTCTCAGCTCATTTCTAAATGAGCAGTTTATCGCAGAGAATCTGGCAGAACACTCTGCAAAGGGCACTCGGTGTGACCATTGAGAGATTTCTATTTCAATTGATATACAGCAGGTTCTTGCATTTGCCAAACTGGTTTATAAAATATCTTGACCTATTATTTCTTGACCCTGTCCTGAGGGAAACTAAGGCAGACAGAAAATATAGGCTGCTTTTGTTGACGGGCCTTTCTCCTATACATCTATTAGGGCTGTCGAACTCAACATGTTATTGTGGGCAATTCATGTTAAAATAATTATGCAGCATTATTTTTGGATCGCAATAACGCACATCATATTAATGAACTTTCAAGGCAGAGCTGGAGGTGGCAGAGTTAAAGATGTTACAATTTGCGCTAGGAATGACAAGGATGGGCAGGATTGGGAAAGATTTTATTAGAGGGAGAGCTCAGGTTGGATAGTCTGGAGACAAAGCCGGAGAGGTGGGATTGCATTGGTTTGGACATGTGCAGAGGAGAGATGCTGAGTATGTGGGGAGAAGGATGCTGAGGACAGAGCTGCCAGCCATGAGGAAGGGAGGAAGGAGAAAGAGGAGGGTTATGGATGTGGTGAGAGAGGACATGCAAGTGACTGGTGTGAAAGAGGAAGATGCAGAGAACAGGAGGGAATGGAAACAGATGATTGGCTAACGGGAGCAGCCCAAAGAAGGAGAAGAAAATTAATGTGCATCATAGGACTACATCTGGTGTCAGACAATACGTTTATTAAGTTTTCCATACCACATTGTTTAATGTTCCCATCATGTTTTCTGGGCTGTCAAGTAGTGATATGCAATTAATGAACAAAATAGTTATTGTGTACTTGTCTTTGTTTTTGAACGAACATATAGATACAATAACATTAAAGCACAATTCTCTTTGTCTTATCCATCCTTTCACCCATCCATCCATCCATCCATCCATTATCTGCTGCTTATCTGGGGTTGGGTCGCAAGGGCAGCAGCCTAAGTAGTGATGCCCAGACCTCTCTCTCACTAGCTGTCTCCTCCAGCTCCGCCGGGAGAATACCAAGGTGTTCTCTGGCCAACTAAGAGATATAATCTCTCCAGCGTGTCCTGGGTCTGCCTTGGGGTCTCCTCCTGGCTGGACATGCCCAAAACACCTCCCCAGGGAGGTGTCCAGGAGGCATCCTAGATAGATGCCTGAACCACCTCAATTGGCTCCTTTCGATGCGGAGGAGCAGCGGCTCTACTTTGAGCTCCTCCCGAATGTCTGAGCTCCTCATCCCATTTCTAAGACACTCTCTGAAGGAAAGTTCTCCCATTTATATTCATTATCTCATTCTTTTGGTCACTACTCAAAGCTCAGGACCATAGGTGAGGGTAGGAACGTAGGTTGACTGGTAAATCGAAAACGTTCCCTTTCAGCATAGCTCTCTCTTCAACAATACGGTACAATGTCCGCATTACTGCTGATGTTGCACCAATCCACCTGTCTATCTCCCGCTGCCTTCTTACCTCATTCTAGAACAAGACTCCAAGATACTCCTCCGCTTGAGTCAGCAACATATTCACCACTAGGAGAGGGCAATCCACCCTTTTCCAGGCAAGAACTATGCCCTCAGACTTGGAGGTGCTGATCCTCATCCCCGCAGCCTCACTTTCAGCTGCAAACCGCCCCAGAGCTTGCTGCAGGTCACACCCCAGTGACGCCAACAGGACATCATCATCTGTAAAAAGCAATGACGTGATCATGCAGTCACCGTATCAGACTCCCTCCACCCCTTGGCTACACCTAGTAATTCTGCCCATAAAAGTTATGAACAGAATCAGTAATAAAGATCAGCCCTGGAAGAGTCCAACATCCACCAGAAATGAGTCTGGGTTATTGCTGGCAATGTGAATCAAACTACGCTCCATTTATATAGGGATCTTATGGCCTGCAGCAGCGTATCACGTACCGCCCCAAGGACCCTCCAAGGGACACGATTGAATGCTTTTTCCATGTCCTCAAAAGACATGTAAACTGGTTAGGAAAACTTCCATAAACCCTCCAGTATCCTTGTGAGGGTGCAGAGCTGGTGCAACATTCCACAGCCAGGACGGAATCCACATTGTATCTCCTCGATCCAAGATTTGCCCAATGGATGGACCCTCCGCTCAAGTACCCCGGCATAGACCTTCCCAAGGAGGCTGAGTAGTGTGATCCCCCTGATTTTGGGACACATTTTCTGATCGTCTTTCTTAAAAATTGGGATCACCACCCCAGTCTGCCCCAAACCTCCACACAATGTTGAAGAGGCATGTCAGCCAAGGCAGCCAAACAACATCAAGAGCTTTCAAGAACTTGAAGAAATCTCATTCACCGCTGGAGCCTTGCCACAGAGGAGTTTTTTGACTACTTCAGTGACCTCAGCCCTCAGTGTGTGTGATATGCAATGCTAAGAAAGTGTAAAGATCAATATAGTATATTACCGTAATATATTCTACATGTTCTACGTCTCTCCTTGTTATGCAAGTGTACAGATAAATTCTCTTGTGTTAGCGTAAGAGATGTCTGTAGTATCTTTCAGCTCTGGGGTCCAGATAAAAATTGAATTCCCCATGGGTATTCAGTCTGCAGTTGCTTGTTTTGTAAATTATATTGACCATATTAATCACTTTTTTTTGTTTGTTTGTTTGTTGATTTTTCATTCTTGTTTCGTAGAGGTAGCAGAATTATGTGTACAGATTCTCATTGTGTTGGTATAACTCACCAAAAGTATTATGTGACATATTAATTTAGAAGATTACGGTGATTTTCAGCACATGTCTGTCCAAAGGAATTTTGTGATGAATGAGGGCATTCAATGCAGTAAGTATGCTGAGTTTATTAGCAATATATATCTTCTGATTAAAAGTAAGGTTCAAAGGGATAAAATGTTAGTTATCAATAATTTTTTTTCCCACTTCTGCAAGTGTGTGTGTGTGTCCCAAACTTATCCTGGTCAAGATCGTTTGGAGTCCATCCCAGCCAACATAGTGCAGTGACGTACACCATAGAAGGGATACTAGTCATTTGCAGGTCACATAAATGCATGCACACAACCATACACTGGAGGCTGCTCAGAGCCACTAGTTAGACTAACTAAAAGTCTTAAGACTGCAGGAAGAAACCAGAGCACCCAGAGGAAACCCACTTGACTTTGGGGAAAATATGCAAAAGTCCACACATAACGAAAGGAGGTGGAAATAAATGCAGGGTTGGGCTATGATTACAAATTGGCTTTGGACCTGCCCATAGGCCCGTCACACTTACATACCTACGACAAAACTTGCCGATCCCTCACGATGAATTTTTCTGCCACCCGGACACATCAATGCCATCAAGCCCCTTTTAAGAAAAGCACAGTCTCCACCCACTAATATACAGGAGGGCAAGACACATTTGTTATGTGTTTTATTTGGTCCACTACATAGGCCTTTGAAAAGAGGATTAATAGCTTTTGGACCAAATCCACTATTAATTCCACTTGGAAAGGAGATGATGACTTCCTTGTGTTCAAACGAGTGGGAAAAAGGAATCGGGTTAATTCTACTTATGTTTACCCTTTTACACATGAAAGCTTCAGAGCAAGGATTAATGTTTGCATAGAAAATATTAGACTGCTATTTGGGAGCCCCAAATCTGACATGAGGGAGTAGATCATACGACCGCAACGGCAGATGCCGGAGGATTTGGCATAGTCGTGCATTCTACACATTGGCATTCTCAGAAGTGTTTCAAACGCATGTGCTACTTTTTCCCATCGAGTCCTAAAGAGAAGAGAGCAGTACACCTACATGATACGTAAAATATGTTTAGCCATTGCCTTCCAGCCTTCAGGCCAGAGAAACACACTTCCATTGTTTGTGCATTTGAATCCTTTCTTTTAGCCTGTCAGCCCTTTGATTTCTTGACACACTCCCTTGCTGTGTTTTTGCTTCAATGCATACCACCCCCCCCCTTCCCCCAACCCCTCTTGTATCTGTCTTCTGTCTCATTTTGAATGTGCTTGCAGGCAACAAGTTCTATCCGTCTGCGTCTCATACATACAATATAGGGCTGTTGAGCTTCTGGCAAAAGCTTAAATGTCCTTTTAGTGAGATACACTGCAGAGAACATAAGACAGTTATCAGTTTTACATTCACTCATTAAACTACATTTAAATTCACCCTGTGGGTTTTAGTAATAAAAATCAGATATTGATAATTTGACAGTAATGGTCTGAGATTTGACTTTTGTCATTATTACTTGAATATGCAGAGAATTTGCAGTCCAGTTGGTTATTTTGTAGTTTAAAAATATGGATTTGTTAGCTGCCTTCATTTAAAGTTCATAATTCTATAATGTATAAACCTATAAATACTATTTAAAAAAATTAACTGCCTGCCCTGAGTTAACACATAGCACATCCTGAACCCTAAATACGTTTCTTCACTAAAACTGTTACTGCCCACTGTCGCGGCATTGCAAGTTTACATTTTACAGTGGAGAATGACAAATGCCAGTGCTCGATCACAGTTTATTCAGAGAATCAGCGCACAGTTTTCCAGACAGGTAATGAAACTCACTTGGGACTCTGTTCAGCTGGAGATGTGCAGTCTGAAATGGAATATCTGCACACCTTTGGCTTGAAGACATCTCTAAAGATGGGTAATTTTGACAAAACTGAAGAATCTGTGATGGTATCTCCTTCCGGATGTATAAAAAAGAAAAAAGCTGAAATGTATTCACGTAACCAATGCCAACCAAACCAATGGTGAAAAATAGTCTAGATGAAACAGATTGTACCATACTCACACAGTTTTTCGTAACCATTCCATTACAATTTAACAAAAACTGCAAGAAACCAGTGCTCTGTGAAATAGTTAGTAATTATATAATTGGCATTAAAAATCAAAAAATTAATGAATAATGAAAATATTCATTACAGTGCTAGCAACATTTGAAATTTAAAAAATTCAGCTTGGAAGTATACCTTGAAGGCCACTCTTATCCTTTCAAGTTAAGCAAACCAGCTACTTGGCATGACTGAGGCAACATTAACTGGGCACCAGGAGCCAATAACTGAGCACCAAGATGGTGGTGTAAGGCAATTCAAATACTGCTGCAACCCTACCAGTGCACCCCTAGTGGTCTGGCGCCCCTGGCAAATACTAGGTTTGCCCAGGCCACATGCCAGCCCAAGACTCTGCTTGGGGCAGTAAATTAATTGCCCTTTAGGCATCTGATTTAAGGACTCTTATTGTCTAAATTTTTGTTGCTATGTGTATGTCTTTGGTCAGCAATTGGCTGCGCTGCTACCCTGGGTGATTTTTCTAGTGCGCCAGAAGAGATATTGAGAGAGAGAGATAATGGACATACAGCTAGTGTTTCCAAAACAGAATGATTTATATTTTACATAATACACATTATTATGCACACAAATACTCAAAATATGTAATTATTGTTTATTAAAATCAAAAAAACTTTCCATCGGGGAGGGTGGTGTCCTAGCACCCCCTATTGACCAGCCATGCCTGCACATAACTTGAATGGAGTTCTGTAGGGTCTGGTGTCATGAGGCAGGATTTCTGCCTCAGCTGGATTAGTTGTTTGATTTCTGATCTGCTTTAAATATAAGTGAAATATTAGATGATGTTTTTGCAGTCTGGCTAGGATTTTCCAAGGTCTGATCTTGTTACGTTGTTTAAGCTCTTTACCTACCTGTTTTATGTTAAAGACGGTTAACAAGAAACTAATGTGAAAACTAATATAAACCATCTCATGGCTTTGTTTTACTCTGAAGCATGAAATGCAGAGTTTTCTGCTTTTGCTAAAAAATTTGGAGAGCAAAAAAATGCGATAGTTTAATTTTGAAAATTTGAGTTATTGTTACTTAATAAAAACAGTCCAACTGCAGTTTGATATCACCTGGAAAGCACAAAAAAAAAAAAAACGCATCAGTATGGAGTTGGTCCGCCCTTTGCAGCTATAACAGGTGCCAGTCTTCTGGGAAGGCTTTTTTGGAGTGTATCTGTGGGAATTTTTGCCCATTCGTCCTGAAGACCATATGTGAGTTCAGGCACTGATATTGGACATGAAGGCCTGGCTCACAATCTCCGTTCTTGTTCATCCCAAAGGTGTCTGATGGGGTTGAGGTCAGGGCTCTGGTTGGGCAAGTGCTTCCACACCCAAATCACCCAACCAAGTCCTTATGGATCTTGATTTGTGCACTGGGGCACAGACATGCTGGAACAGAAAATGGCTTTCCCCAAACTGTTCCCACAAAGATGGAAGCATAGAATTGTAGAAAATGTATTGGAAAGCTGAAGCATTAACCCCGTCCTGTGTTCGTTTTCTCTTATGTTAAATGGGTCGGTGCTGAACCACGTCTTAAATCAGCCATAAAATACCCCCACGACAATAATTTATCATCTAATTTGTTTCTTACCTCTTGGTTACCTTCTTAAGCTTCCTTATCCATGAAAAGATTGCTTTTAATATTTTAGGTGTGGCTAAATTTCTGGACCTTTCTTTGGACAGCGTACCTCTCATTTTCAATAAAAAAATAATGGTAAAATAAACCTCAAGAAAATTATATAAATAACCTAAAGTGGTCTTATCTTGGCTTACATGTATGGGCATGCCTTGCCTAGTGATTTTTTTTTAATTATTTATTTTGTTTAAATGGTTCCTGATGCAGTACACGAATTTATGTGGTGCTTTTATGTATTTTAAACTTAAAAACAGGTCAGTGCTGACCCCAACACCAGAGCTGTTATAATCCTGACCAGAGCTTTTATAATTTAATACATTTTCTATTTATTTATTTTCTTTAAGTAGAGGTTCCTGGCAAAGTAAAAAAAAAAAGCCTTGATGCAGTACACAAATGTATGTGGTGCTTTTATGCATTTTAAACTTTCAAACGGGTCGGTGCCGACCCCAACACCATAGCAAGGTCCAAACTTCCCTTCACTGGAGCTAAGGGCCCTAGCCCAACCCCTGAAAAACAACCCCATACCATTATCCCTCCTCCACCAAACTTTACAGTTGGCACAATGCAGTCAGTCAGGTAACGTTCTCCTGGTGTCCTCCAAACCCAGACTTGTCCATTACACTGCCAGACAGAGAAGTGTGATTGAGAACATGTTTCCACTACTTTAGAGTCCAGTGGTGGCGTGCTCTACACCACTCCATCTGGCACTTGGCATTACGCTTGTTGATGTGAGGCTTGCATGCAGCTGCTCGGCCATGGAAGCCCACTCCTTGGAGCTCCTGTTGGTTTTTGTGCTGGGGTTAATGCCAGAGGAAGTTTGGAACTCTGCAGATATTGAGTCAACAGAGTGTTGGCGCCTTTTACACATCGTGCACCTCAGCATTCGGCAACCCCACTCTGTTACTTCACGTGTTCTGTCACTTCGTGGCTGATTTTCTGTTGTTCCTAAATGCTTCCCCTTTGCAATAGTATCACTTACAGTTGACCTTGGAATATCTAGCAGGGAGAAAATTTCATGAACTGACTTATTACAAAGGTGGCATCCTAAGACAGCACCACACTTGAATTCACTGAGCTCTTTAGAATGACCCATTCTTTCCGAAATGTTTGTACGAGTAACTTTATGGTTAGGTGCATTATTTTTTATACCTGTGGCAATGGGTCTGAATGAAACACCTGATTCCCATGATTAATTACAGTAACAGGTGTGTCTGAGTACTTTTGCTCATATAGTATACTTTAGTAATTTTGAAATGCCTGTTGGTGGGTGTCGTTGAATGCTTGAGTTTAACGAAGTTTATATATTCTGTCTCATTAAACATTTGCTCATTACCTATTTTTCATTCAGCATTAACCCTGAAATTCATTCCATTTGGTAATGCTGTTAACATTACAACAGGTAAGCAGTTCTGTGACAGTAAAGAAAGAGTGTCAGCTGGATATTTACATATGTTTACAGTCTTGCCAGAAATTATTTTCCTTGTATATAAATGTCTATCTGTTACTGTTTTGATAGAGATTTATTAAGGATTTCTCTGTTTTCTTTGTAACTTGGCTTCAGCTTTGTGAGCACTTTAAACAGTTGCTATTGTGCTTATTATTTTATTTCCCCATGAACCTAACCTGGACAAATAGATGGAAAAGCTATTCAACAACAAAGCATTTACAAAATTGCACATAATTATTAGTCCTTATACCTGTGACAAAATTACAATGGACATTTCCATCGCAGTAACTTCTCATGATGAATTCACCCCAGTCAAGAAGTATTAGATAAAGGTTTTATATGAAGAGAGCAATGAACCTTGATTAGGATTTTCTAAACAAGATTCCATTGGTTTTCCTCTGTACCTTCTGTGAACCTATCTGTTGGTAAGATTAACAGTTCCAGTTTCCAGTAGTTGTCTGACGGAAAGTCATTGGATCATTCCTACTCTGTCAGAGATCTTCTGCTGGTTTCCATTTCCTGTTTCCCCTCTATCGCTTGCTTTCCGGGTTCCCCTTTCCAGACTGGTTCTCATCTCCCATGTTCACTAATCCTCTGCACCAATTCTGAGTCCTCCAGTTGCACATTTTGTTATGGGCCTGTCAGACCAGTCAGCAGCCTCAAATCCCATTAGTTGTCATTTTTTCTGCAATGTCTTTTTCAATGGATTCAAGTTTTTTGTGCAAAAACAAGCAAATAAAAAATAGATAATAGATAAATAAATAAACTCGCAGTTGGTAGGAAGCCTGGTTTAGGGTGATACCATTTGTCTGTTTTTCTTGACAGATACTGAAGTTAATAATATTTGTTGCACCTATATTCATTTTATAATTTTAAAATTTTGTTTGTTTTTGCTTGGTTGGTTTCCCTGGCTGTTTTCTTTTCACCCACACAATTGCAAAATATTATTACAAAACATTTCCAAGGTAGCTGTTAATCATAATAATTATATTGAAATCATATTTCAAATAATATATATAATATATATATATATAATATGTATGGTCTTGTGGAAATACAAAACCTTATTAGTAATTGAACATGAAGAAAATGTATTTATTTATTGTTGCAGAGCACAGTTTTTCTTCAAGAAATCAAAACATTCTACATGAAGCAGACCGCTGTGCTGTAACAGCAAACGATTTTACAATCAGTTTTCAGGTGAAGAGACTATTCAGTTGCCTAGCAATTTTTTGTGACCATTTTCACTGAAAATTAAGGGAAAAAACACTGAAAAAAAGTCAGCTGCTTTGGGTTCATCACAAGGAGAATAAAAACAGAGTGGGCGATGTTGAAAGGACTTGGGCCTCAATGTGTTGTCAATTCTGGGAGAAAAAATATAAGTGCATTTTGTATCATTGATATTTAGGCACAGTTGAATGATCTCACAGTTTTGTTTTTAACACATTCAGTTTCTAAATTTATATCATTTATCCACCCTTATATTCCAGATTTAATATATACAATTGAGTGAAGGCTAGAAAATTACAAAAACGAGTATTGTTAACTTGTCTTTGCATGTACAATGTGAGGTGTTGTTTTCGTACATTATTCATTTTTGATGCAAGCTTATAACAGAAGCTACAATCTCTTCAGCTAAAATATCCTAGTTAAATTTATTATTTATAATACCCTTAATCCTAATAAGGGCTTCAGATGCAAAATGATGCAAAACAATCTCAGAGCAAAACAGTGGAACTTTATAGTTTACAAGGTGTGTGAAGTCTTATAAGTTTAAGCCTCTCTCTCTCTCTCTCTCTCTCTCTCTCTCTCTCTCTCTCTCTCTCTCTCTTTACAGTTTTCCATATATGCAAATATACCCATATACCTCAGTCTTTGTTTCATCCATCCACAAACATGTTCTCAGTTACCACTCAAATGCAAATCCCCACAGCTTGTGTTTACTTAGAGAATTCAATTGAGGACCACACTTTGCAGCTCTGCTTTAAAGACCCCGCTAATATATTTTGTTTTCAAAGTCGAGTCAAAGTCAAAGTGAACTTTATTGTCATCTCAACATATACACGTATACAGAGAGACAAAATGGCAAAGCTCAGGGTCTACAATGGACACGTAGTGCAAATATGACAAGACATTGTACACAGACAGCGAGGGAAGTCCTGGTAGTTGGCAATACGCCAGTACAATTAACTAACGATAAAATGCACAGACACACATTAAATGTAAGACCTGAGCAGACAGCAAAATAGCAGTATTGAAATATTTATACAATCATTTGAATAAAGTGTAAAATAATCCTTTGGATAAAGTGACCACGCATGAGCGTGAGCTTGGTTATAAGGGGGTTGTGATCTAGGGTCTAAGCAGCGTGGTGTTGAGTAGCCTGACAGCCTGGGGGTAAAAACTATTCTGCAAACTGGCAGATCTGGCTGTGATGCTGCAAGACCTCCTCTTAGATGACAGAAGTGTGAAAAGTCCATGTGAGATATAGGAGGAGTCCAGCACAATGCTGCAGGCCTTGCGGACCCTGCATTTGCAGAATGTTTTTTTGAGTCAAGGGAGAGGTACTCCCATGATTCTCTTCACTGTCCTCACTATCCTCTGCAGGCACTTCAATCAAACATGTTGCAGTTGGGATACCAGGTAGTAATGCAGCTGATCAGGACACTCTAGATTTGGTGAGGATGCCTGGAGAGGGGCTTCCCTGTTTGAGGCCACCTACTGTAAGGAAATGTACTCTCTGCTGGTCTTTCTTCATCACGGAGGTGGTGTTGTTGGTCCAGCTAAAGTCCTCAGTTATGTGCTCTTTACTGTCGCCACAGCTGATGATGAGAGGGGTGTGGTCAGGACGGGACTTTCTGAATCTCTTTAGTCTTGACGACGTTAAAGGACAGGCTGTTGTCTCTAAATCAGGTGAACAGCTGTTCCACCTCCTCTCCAACTCATCATCCCTGCTTATCAGTATCAGCACAGTCATATCATCAGCAAACAGACGAGTTAGCAGAGTGAAGTCTAAAGCACGCAGCCTTCTGGAGCTTCAGTTGTCATTCGTGGAGTTGGAATGTTCCAGCCAATCCATATTGACTGAGGTTTTTCTGTCAAGAAATCGAAGATCCGGTTACAGAGCAAGGTGTACACCCTTAACTCACTCAGTTTCACGATCAGTTTTTTCTGGATGACTGCATTGAAAGTTGAGCTAATGTCTGACGTATGTGTCTCCTTTACCCAGTTTCAGGGAGAGGTGAAGGGCAGAGGTTTTGATGTCTTCTATAGACTTGTTGAGTTAGTATGGAAATTGCAGAGGTCTCAGATAGCTGGGAAGACAGTTTTTTTTATGTGTACCATGACTAACTTTTTGAAGGATGTGATAATGAGAGAGAGGCATGGGGCAACAGTCATTCAGGCAAGTCACTGATGACTTCTGTGGCACTGGGATGATTTTGGTGGATTTGAAACACATTGGAATGATTGACTGGCTTATGTGTTAAATATTTCTTTCAGGACACCAACCAGTTGATCTGAGCATTTCCTGAGCACACCGCCAGGAATCTTGTCACATCCTACAGTCTTGCATAGTTGACTCTAGATAGAGTTCTCTTTTTATCATTTGTGATAGACATAGTACCTGATTATTGGAGGGTATAGCTTTCCTCACAGGTTCTTTGTTCTGTGCCTCAAAGTGTGCGAAGAAGTCATTTACCTTGTCTGAAAGGGAGGCATCACCATCACTGCTGTGTGGAGTAGGCATATAGCCCATAATTGCCTGAATGCCCCACCACATACACCGGGTATCCCTGGTGGTTTGGTGTTCACTGATTCTCAACACATATGCTGAATTTGCTTTCCTTATAGAGTGGTAATGGTTGGCTCTGCAGCCCTGAGGGCTGCTTTGTCTTCAGATCTAAAGGCGGCATTTCTGATCTTGAGCACAACGCGTCAGCCTGGGCTTTTGGTTGACTCTCATAGAGACTACCTTGGAGAAAGTAGCAATCTTTGTGCACTCCTGGATGTAGTCAGTGACAGATTATGTGTACTCCTCCAGTCTGTTAATGCAAAGCAATCTTGAAGAGCTGAAATGATACCATCCCGCCACACGTTGATGTTCTTGCGAAGTGGTTTAAGTAAGGCTTTGTGCACAGGAACCATGAATATAGCGACATGATCTGAATAGCCAAGGTGGGGGGTGGTCCTGTGGTCCTCACAAATATCTGGGTAAATATTGTCCAGGAAGATTCCCCGTCTAGTAGCAAAGTTCACGTGCTGGAAGAATTTTAGAAAAACTGACTTCAGATAGCATGGTTGAAGTCTCCAGCAACAATGAGAAATGCTTCTGCATGTGGATTGAAATTTGTTTATGGCTTTGTACTGTTCGTTAAGCACCTGATTAGCATTAGCGCAAGACAGTAGGTACATAACCACCACTAACAAGCAGCTGTACTCTCTCAACAGGTAGAAAGACCAACATCTGACTGATAGAACCTGTATCAGTGGGGAACTTCATTTAAAGAAACAAAGCAACAATTCCAAGCAAGGCCAGCTGCTCGTAGATAAAAGCTGGACTCTGTCGCAGTGGAAACGTATTCTGTGGAGTGACGAATCACACTTCTCTGTCTGACAGTCTGGGTTTGGAGGAGAGCAGGAGAACGTTATTTGCCTGACAGCCTTGTGCCTACCGTAAAGTCTGGTGGAGGAGGGATAATGGTATGGGGTTTTTTTTCAGGGGTTTGGCAAGGCCCTTAGCTCCAGTGAAGGGGACTCTTACTTGCTTCAGCATTCCAAGACATGCTAAATTGTTCTGTGGCATCTACATAGGTAGTATATGCACTTGGCTGAAGTGGTTACGCAGCCAGTCCCATGAGATTCATAAGACCTGAAACCAGCACAATACGTTTATTTGCTTTGCATATAGGTCTGTTACACTGAAAACATTCCACGGCATCTAGAGTTGTGACATAACCGATCAAACGCGGTGACGTTGTTGTTTGAAGTATGCAACCACCCGTTCTTGCCAAAGTTTTGGATTTGGTTTTGTCCAGATCTCGTTTTAAGTACACAGCCACCTTTAAAGGTATCACAATCTAAGTGAGCATGATGTGATTATGCACACCTTCTCTCCTTTTATTTATACATTTTATTCAGGGTTTCCACCAGTATCACTCTGTCTTTCAAGGCAGTGGTGGTTTTCATGGCAGGAATGAACAAACACTGCCTGATGATTCCATCCAACCATTTTGTATTTGCACTTATCTTATGCAGGGTCAAAGGCTCCAGGCAGGGATTACCCAGGACGGGGCACCAACCCATCGCTGGGTACACACACCATTTATGCAAACACATTCACACCTACAGACAATTTTTTCATTTATCAGTTTTGCTTATGCTGGCTTGTTTTGCTGAGGAAAATTTACATCAGAGGTAAGAAATTTACAAAACCGCCTGATAAATTGGGAAAGTCTGAATACATGAAGATCTATGTGTCTCTTTTCTAACAGTGTAGTACATGAAGCAAGAATTGATTATTACATTTTTTTCTCAATCCCTGAAGAAAATGCTTTGGAGTCATATCCCCAAATGTTGATTTACGACATATTAATGTCATGAGTAATTTAATAAATATTGACCCTTTTGGGAACTTCAGGGCTGTTAGAAAAAAACTGTTTGTCATAAAGTGACTCTGAATTCTGAAATAACAATGTTTTAGATGACAATATAGATGAATAACACAACTCTTTATTTCTGCAATATAAAGAACGATTTACCCAGGCATTTCGAATTCTCTAAACCCATGACCCTGAGAAGTATATTCATGGGTTATTTTCTGCAGAATATGACATGGGTGTCAGGGTCAGAGCCCGTCGTGTCACTTCCCCACTTGGCCAGCATGTCTTGCTAGCCATACACTTCCCTCCTTTCTTTCAGCTAGACCCTTGTGTGCTTCCCTTGCCGCATAGCTCAATGTGCGGCGTGTGTGTGTGTGTGTGTGTGTGTGTGTGTATATATGTGTGTGCACTGAGGCTGTTAACCCGCAGTTGTGGGTTTGATGCCAGCCTCCCCAGTTTTTTGGGTGTGTATGTGTGTGTTTTTCCAGTTCCCCACCATTGCCCAGTTCCTTTCTAGTTTAGTTATTACTCATCAGTTGTTTATTTTCTCATGTTTAGTTTTGACCGCTTGTGGTCCGTTGTTTTGTAATTTTCCTGATTTCCTGTTTATTGAATGAACCTCGGGCGGCATGGTGGTGCAGTGGCTAGCACTGTTGCCTCACACCTCTGGGGCCCGGGTTCGAGTCTCCGCCTGGGTCG
>JAODKE010000002.1:24049116-24062596 GCA_026779605.1 Mormyrus hasselquistii
GGGTGGGCTAACCTGTTGGCCACACCAACACGTCTCCCACAGCAACCCAGCTTTCCTAGATGGTCTCCCATCCAAGTACTGGCCAGGCCCAAACTTGGTTAACTTCAGATGAATAACCCAGGCTGAAATAGAGGCGGTATGGATGCTGCATGACTGCATGTATATGTACATATGAATGAATATGCATGTCTGTCAGTTAGTCAAAGTATATTAGTAAGTCTTTTTGTACTGAATTCTGACATGTCAGTACATATCACCAACTAAAATCATTCAGTTTATATTTTATTGATCCCAGGGTGATGCAATACAGTGTACATCGGAGAATCTTGAATTATTGAAAAGGGGTGAATATGCACACAGTATTGATTTCAGAAGTATCAGAAAACAAAATGTTTATAGCTATATATCTCAGTACTGTATAGTTGAATTTCTCTCCAAAAAAAAACACATATTTTCCATTAGAACGTGTGCAAATTAAAAGTTGCAAAAAGTTACCCAGCAAGTTACTGATAACATGTTGGATTGTGGGAACAGCAGTTTGGTTCTCAAAACCCTCCTCAGTGGCACCGCCATCATTACACATATGTGCTGTATTTCTCAACCAGCTCAATTCATTAACTTAATTGGTTAATAAATTAATTATGGTTTCTTCAATGGAAGGAATTATTGACTAATGTCCAGTCTCAGAGTGTTCCGTATCCCTGCTTTCTCCTGTGAGCTTGATTCGCCTCCGGTCTGGTTCTGTGTGCCTGGTTTATCCGGTACCCAATCCCATAGATGTGTGTTCCTCTCCCCTTCTTGGAATGAGTGTGCATCTTGCTTCTCCTGTGTCTGCATGTATGTCTGCCTTACCCTGCAGCCCCATTGTAGCTCTTTTGGCTGTTCAGCCCCTGCTTCTGTTTTTCACTACGTCCCTTGCCTAGCTCATTGGCAACCCATTTGCTCCACATCTGGATCCACTGTTCCAGTGAGGTTTTTTACATTAGGGTGATTTTAGGAGAGGTTTTGAAATGGCTACGCTGGCCTACACTGACAGACATATTATCATAGTTTATAACAACCTGAAGACTACCTAGACGTCATCTTCTTTACCTGCCTAGGACCCTTGCATAGTACCGATATAAATATCGGTACATATACATACATGCATGATATTTAAAAGCTATTCTTATTCATGTTTGCGTGTATCTGGAAGACAGTTCTTTTTACTGTATCTTGACGTCATGCACATTCTCGCAATTCAGGGAGTTCAAATGCAGGGAAAACTGACATGCAGCTGGACATCAAAGGTGATTATTCCACGAGGGTTCTGCCTTTTACAAATCACCAGCTCTCTAATGATCGTAATTCTGCACGTTTCCCCTTTTTTCCGTTTCCTGATTATTCCACCACTCTGTGCTCTTTTATAAATGCGATGGGTGTCAATAGCGGGGGTCAGCTCCACTTAGCCCCATCTTTAACTTACCATCTGTAGCTCTGATTAAGAACGGCAATTCAGAGATTCTTCCTGGTAACAGAAGGCAAGATCCCTGGAAAGTATGACGCCACTAGCTAGAATGGTGTGTGGCATTTTATTGTCTTCAATAGAATCTAAAATGTATGTTTTCAATTTATTTTACTTTGTTTTCTCACCTGGCCATCCTCAAGAACTGCAAAAAATATGTTACAACACAATGGCTTCTGTTTGTATAAAGTCTCCCTGTCATTTTGACTAGATATGACTGGTTTCACCTACCTGGCATAAAATTACCCCAGAAAATATGTTTTAAAAATATTAATTAACTGTACCAGTATATTATTTCTCCTACATTATAGTTATATTGATAATACCATGATTCCTTCCATTTTCGAAAATTGATTTGACTCAATGTCCAAAACATCGTAAGCACCATGTGGTACAGGGGGTCGTGACGGGGCTGTCAGGGCCAAGTGGCGTCACCATCACATATTCCTACATGAAGTAAACAAAGCAAATGCTTTTATAACTGATTGTCTCCTATTTTTTCTTGGTAATGGGAAGGATTTTTCTATCATCACTATAATGTTTATGTTTATCTCATTTTCAATGTTTTATACACGTCAGATAAATATATCTTTATGGGGACCGCTCATTCATTTCTATAGAGAAAATACCAATGAGAACCTTAACCCCTACCCAGCCCTAACCATAACCATGAGTAACCAAGCAAAATGCAAGAGTTTTTGCATTTTTAGTCTTTTCGTTGCAGTCACAGATCTTTATGAAATAGAGCTTTCCCATATGGGGACCAGGAAAAACCGTGTATTCATCTCGTTGTGGGGACATTTGGTCCCCACAAGGTAAGGTACACTTGGACCATACACACATACACACACACACACACACACTATAGCTTGTAGAGATTCATATACCTGTATTGAGGGGTGAGGGTTAGGACACATTTAGCATCGAGCTTCAGTGACTCGGTGACAAGGAATGTTAAACTTATGAGATATCGCAAAGTAAGGAAGTTGTAAGGAAGTGGCCGGGGACTGTAAAGGAGGTACGGCATCATGCCATGTTATCAAAAAATATATATTGTGCCAAACACATTGAATTCTTTATTTTCTCATTAGCTTGCATGCAAACATTTGAAAAATGCACTCCCGTGGGTTCTTAATTACAGTGGAGGAAAACAATTAGAACAAAACAGCATTAAGCATCAATTAAGCATTCCCAGACACTTTTTGCAGATTAGTTCTACCTTGTCCGAACTCATCGCAGCTTAATTATCCAAATTTAAGTTTTATTAGTCGACTATAAGGGAAACACTGATAGGCCTTTGTGTTTTAATAAATAAAATAACTTGTGTTTAAATTAATGCAACCATTGCCTAACAGTCTATTTCATTCAATGAATTTGGCACTTTTTAAATTGTATATGTTTCATATTGTACAATGCCATACTGTTATGCATTTGCTGCCTTTAACGTAACAGAGGATAAAATGGTACCGCATGTTCATCAGACGCTAATCAGTGATTCAGTTAAATATTGCAAATATTACATTCAGCGAAGAACAACATGTGCCTGCTGATATAGAAAATTTGATCACAGAGCTGTTAAAACATCACAATACCAAAAGACAAATAGTGTGCCATGCATAAGGGTCCTTGGAATATGTAATTGTAATGGAAGTTGTCTGTGCGGAACGCATCAGTTCAATCACATAGTTATTCTGCTGGTAACAGAGGTTATCACCTTTGACAAAAAAGAATGGTACATTCCACATACTATAGATTTTTCATCGGTAAGAAATCAGAAAGTGGAGTGACAAACAGCTGCTCTTGAAATATAGTTTAGAAACAGAAGTGCATGGACAAGTAAATAAAAAGGAATTTGGGATCGATATGCCCACACAGTAGAAATAATTTTGTGTCACTATTGATTGTCTTGGATTAAACGAAATCAGAATTAATCTTTGGCTTAAATCAAAGACAAAATTGATAGTCACTATACATATAAGTCAGGCCTCACTATATATAATAGACAGGACTCAAACAAATACCTTCTAACCATTAAGGTACAAGAGTTATTAATATGGGTTTTGAAATATATCAATGTGCATTTTTTCTGAAGGCCGCAGCATAGCTCTGCATTCAATTCTGCTACAGAATTCTGTGTTAACCCTGTTATTGTGTTGATTTTCACACACATTATGAATTGATACTTTCTCAGCAAATACTTTAATCGCCTTTAGCATTCGACTTGTGCATGTATAAGTACCCTGCTGGACCTGCTAATTCAGTTCACATTTCTTTATGTGTTTCCTTTTGTTCAATTGATTAAAGCAAGCTCTTAAACAAAGTAACCTTTACAGTTTACCAATGAATACTGTAGTTTGATATCTTCTGATGCAAGTAGGGGAAATTTGTAATATACTTTTGAAAGATTGTTCAAATTTTAGTTAACATAGTGGCACTGGGCAGACTGAGGCGTCTCAGTGGTGGTGAATGAAGACTAGGAGAGCCGGATTGACACAAAGTTTTTCTGCATGTTAGCCTTTAAAAGGACCACACAACGTGAGGAAGTTACACTAAGGACGGTAAGGCAGACACACAGCTAAGACACGCGAGGATCAGACAAGAACTGAGTACAAACACAGGTAAGGGTACACACTGCAATCAGGTACACATCACAACAAGTATCTATGCTAAGAAATACAAACAGGGACTATATGCGAGACATAAAGGGGGCTATATGCACGTGTTTGCAAGGCATGCCAGGATGCGCTAATCCCACAATTTCTGCATTGCATATACTGATTCATCCATCTATGTATTCACCCATCCATTTTCAATAAGCACTTATCCAATACGGAGTCATGGTGTGCCTGGAGACTATCCTAGGAAGCGCAGGGCATGTGGTAGGAGTAATATCCGGGATGTGATGCCCGTTAAATGCCAGTACTTCAAATATTTCAAGCCATAGCAAGTTGAATGCAAAAATACCATGATAACGTTACATTGTAATTATTGCTGAAATTTATTTATCTTTTAGATAAAGCAGCAGCACACCCGCCTTAGTTTTCAACATGATGCATATTATCAGAAACTCCTGCGTGACTGAATGAATAATGGAACCTCCCATTTCTTCTTTCCCATTTTTTATGTCCCTGGTATTGGGCAGCCCATAATGGGCTGCTACTATAGCGACCATCTTCAGAGCATTTCTTATGTGGCACATCAGAAGTCTTTCCCCAGGCCTCCTTCAAAGTTAGCCCTCGCACTGGCGAGTTACAGTAGGCGTTGTGATCGGTGCTTGTGCATGCAGCAGAGCTTCAGTTCCATCATTGCTGTTATCTTCCCTGCCATCCAGACGAAACGCAAGTGGGACAGATAAAGAGACGTATAGTAAAAACAGAATATGAATTCCTTATTTATGCTGAGTTTGGCTGCTGATGTGGGAGAAGTTCTAAATTAACCTTCTTCCCTTTTTAAAAGCAAAAAAAAAATGTTTCAATTTGTGCCTAGTTGCTGGGGAAGTTGTTTACATTAAAATCAATTAATGAAATAAAGTAGCAGCATTTTGTATTTTGCATTTCTTTCAGCTGACAGTTTAATAAGCCTTTTTTTTTCCCCCATTTTGCTTTCTTTGGCTCCTAAAATGCATCAGAAAAGCTGAGAAAACGCAAGGCCAAGTATGTTTTCCTTTTTTTCCCCACTATCAAACTTAAATTTCTATAGAATTCAGTCCACTGCTGATAAATTAATATTGATGCTGACAGTGAATAGCAGGCGTATTGAAACCCCAGTGGCAAACAAAGAAGTAATGTAGGGTAGGGTACCTTAGAAAGTGAATAACATAAAACTGCAAGTGAATTGAAACAAATGTAGAAATATAGAATATAGAAACACAGTGTGTACGTGTGTATGTATACTTCCGTCATATATATGCACGTTTGTGTGCTTAAAGATTTGTACAAACAAGAATAAAATGAATACCATATCTTCCACTCAACAAGAGAAGCAATAATAATAATTATTGTTAATAATTAAAGTTGTAATATAAGTTGTAGTGATAGGTATCCTAGAAAATCCAAACCATCAGATGACAATTATAAATAGCTAAGTATGATTTACTTAACTCCTAAAACAATTTTACCAACTCAATTCACTCACCGCCAGTCCTGTATAACCTTACTATAATGTCAGAATATGTGTTTAATATCATAGTCATTCAATTTCAATATTTTATTTGGTAACAAATTTATAGTAGCATGATAGTAGAGCACTGTTTTTTTTTTGTCCTGCAAGATCTGCCACTATTTCACAACAAATACTGTATCATGTTTGACTGTATATATTCTTATGCAGCCAATTTTGTTAGGCACAACAGACATTGAAATGTCGAGTGGCATAAATTATAATAATTAATTTAAATGCACCTAGTTTTACAGCCCGTAGCTATTACAACTGTACACATGCTAGAACTGAGTGCTAATTTCATGAATGCCAAGACCTTTTCAATTCTCTTGTGTGTGTGTGTGTGTGTGTGTGTGTGTGTGTGTGTGCGTGCGTGTGGATTATGTTTATGTAACATTGTGGGGACCAGTTTTTTTGAATGATTTTTTGACGTTGTGGGGACCATTTTTCAGGTACCCAGAAAGATCTCTGAATGCTATCTGTTTGGTTACTTATGGTTAAGGTTTAGGGCTGGGTAGGGTTTCCAGTCATCATGCTGGGATCGGAGATTTCCTCATAGAAATGAATGGAGAGTCCCATAAAGATATAATTACAAACGTGTGTGTGTGTGTGTGTGTGTGTGTGTATTCTTCTTTTGTAAAGCGTCATCTCAGGCAAAGACTTTTTTCTGCATGTGTCTTCAATTCAGGAAAACATTTTATAAGGCTAAATGTTGCAAGACAAGTCTAGGTGATAAGTAAAGTTCATTACATTAAATGGTACAGATAATTGGCTACATTCCTATTCATATTATTCCATTCATATTAAATCATGGACAAATTTGATTAGATATGGTGGTTCTCACACTGTGTCAAGTGAGAATAATATTGTCTATTGGGTATAAGATCTATCAGGGCTATTACATCTGTGTCTACTAGGTACATATAAAGTGAAATTGCCTTGCAATTTATATGTATATTATTCATTGAAATATAACAGGTGGCTGGGCTTCAGAATGTCACATTTCATCATACCACGTATACATATATGAAGGAAAGAAGGAATGAAGGAGGGAAGAAAGGAAGGAAGGAGGTTTTGTGCTTAGTGCCATATTCTCACACCTCCTAATCCTTCTTGGACTTTGCTTGTTCTTGGTACATTTTCCATAAGGTACTTTGATATCCACCAAAACCATGTAGTAAGAGGAATCAGTGTCTCTAAATTGTGTGACTGTGAGTTTGTGTACCCTGCAATGGACTGGAATCTTGTGCTCTCTTTGGTGCCCCTATGCATCCTGGGATAGGCTCCAAGATGACACAATGACTCTGGAGTTGATGAGTAAAATAGAAGAGATATATACAGTTGTAATTGTACATCCCCCAAAAATGAGATCAACATATAACTGAAATAATGGAAATATATTTTTTATTGCCTGTTATTCAATTAATGATGAAACATTCTGATAAGCCTTCCAGCTTAACCCATAACATAATGTGCTGGGAGCATAATGCCTGGCCAGGATATCTCAAAATCTGCATCTAATACTCTGCTATCAATGACCTATGTAGGCCTGTGTGAAGCACCAAATGTCTCGTTTCAGAACATTACTGGTGTCTAGAAATTCCTGCAAAGATGTTGGTCCTGCCAGTTAAAGTGTTTCTCTGTGGTGTAGAAGCTTACTGGAATTTCACATGCCAGTTTCAATGAGCTTACGCTGCACGCAGTGCTGAGGCGTGTTTCGAGTTCTCAGTGAAGCACAGGCAGTAGCAGAGCTCTCCCCGGAGCCCCTGTTTACCAACCAAGTCGGATTTGCACACAGACAGACGGCTTCACCTTCCCCCTTGGGGCCTTCATTTCGTCTCGCATCCAGGCCGGCTCAGCTACCGCCAGAATCCGCTCAAGAGCTCCCCTAGAATGATGGGCTCCTATGCAAATCACTGCACCAAAACTCATGGTTAGAAGCCCATGTCATATTCTGACAGCCCAAGAAAAATAGGGGGGAAACACACTTCAAACAGAAACCATTTAATTTTCTGAACAAAATATAGAGAATTTTCTTCATGATTTTTAGCTCTCTCTGCTTGTAATTTTAGCTTGGTCACAAATACTGCACCGAATGGTGCAGTAATAATAATAAAAATGATAGTAATAATAATAAAAATGATAGTAATAAAAATAAAAAAGGATCATCATCATCATTCATTTGTTGTTTTGTTTTAACCAACACTTCAACAGGAGTGTGGCTTTGTAATACGCTTTTGAATGATTGTTCGAATTTTAGTTAACATAGTGTGGCCTAACAAGCACAAGGCACTTCAAATGTATTCCCCATGATTTAAAATGTTCTGATAAAGAGTGACATAATACGAGACAATGGCTACCAATGACGTTTATATACTTACATTTATCCTTGCAAATGTGAAGTGGAGTTTCATAAATTCTGATTCAAAGCTAAGTACAATTTTAAACTTTTACTGAGCCAATAGAGATCCAAGAAAAAGAGAGAGATGAGACACTGGGAAAGTATAATACATCTACACAACATTTTCTGTTCTAGAGACATGATACATCTTTTAGAAAATTAACCAAAAACCAAATCTTTCATTTTAATACAACAACAACAATAATGATCACAATAACAAATATAATAATAACAATAATAATAATAATAATTAGTAGTATCATTATTATTATTAGTATATAATATGGGCGACATGGTGGTGCAGTGGTTAGCACTGTTGCCTCACACCTCTGGGACCCCTGGGTTACATGTGTGTGGAGTTTGCATGTTCTCACTGTGTCGTTGTGGGGTTTCCTCTGGGTACTCTGGAGTTAATAAATTGCCTGTAGGCGTGAATGGTACAGTATGTGAGTGTGCCCTGCGATGGGCTGGCCCCCTGTCCAGGGTTGTTCCCTGCCTCGTGCCCATTGCTTCCAGGATAGGCTCTGGACCCCCCGCGACCCAATAGGATAAAGCAGGTTGGAGAACGAATGAATTATTAGTAGTAGTCCTAAAACATTTTGGGCCTACTGGAACGTCCCATATCAAATTATCTATGTGTCATGTACGCTGAGTATGTAGTGGGGACACAGGAGCAGCAATCAAAGAAGTCGGGTGACCATGGGGTTCATTCAGGAGCCGCACACTCAGGCGCACAAGCTGACATCAAAGACGTTAATGACTGGATTAACAAAAGGCACACGGACTTAAACGCACCAAACTAATTAACAGAACTAGAAATGGTTGAAAAGACGGGGATTCCACACGAGGCCAACGAGGGGGCGTGGCACAGAGGAGGATCGGAACTATCAGGGCATGATACAATGTGTGTGTGTGTGTGTGTGTATATATATATATATATATATATATATATATATATATATATAATTTATATATATTTTTGATGCCCAGGTTATCAGTTGCAATGAATTGCTGATATTTTCAATGGAATAATAAGCCTGTCTGATGCCAGCCCGCCAGTAATATGGAATCTCGTCACTCTCAGTGTTCTGTTTTGCTTGATCTGTCGTAGAGGCTGGAGCTTCACACAGATCTTGTCTCCTCCATTCCCTCCAGCTGCAAACCTGCCTGGCCATCAGACATGAAATCAATATACAACCGTCTACACTTGACGGATGGTCTTGACACAAGATGGTCTTCTCCGTGTGAAGTAAGAAAAAAAAAAGAAAACTTCAGTTGATTGTTGCAATGTACATATGTACCAAACCATTCATCATTGTATATATTAATACAGTATAAATGGATATGTTTCCATCAAATTCTGAACATTTCAGATACATTGTATACCGGACTGCCAGGTTATTGTAGATGTCTTTGGGTGTCAATGAAATACAATGACCCAGAAAGTAGCATTATTATGTCAAAAGCCACAGTGTTGCAAGGTCAAATCCATCCCTGGCCTCATCCTACTCTCTTTCCCCATCTCATCATCAAAGTCACACCTTTCAAGTGTAACAGTGACTTACAATTCTGTGGGTGTATGAGTAAATGGTGACATTAAATGTATGCCCAACAGTGTTATTTCCAGGGAAAACCTTACCTAACAGCCAGCGGAATGTGACTGTGGTAACAGTTACTGATTAGAAAATAAAGAAAAACCTGAAATATATGTTTTCGCAAAAAAAAAAAAAAAAAAAAAAAAAATGAAGGTAGCAAGACCAAAATAAAGTTTTCCTTCCAACTCCTGATTGATATTCTGGCAGTCCCAGAAAATCCATCATACATACAGTGTCAGGCAGTCTTTATAGTAGTTATTTATCTCAAGGAAGCTTCTGTTTCTTTTTATTATTATTAATATTTAATACTATTTTATTATTATTATAATAGTTGAAAAAATTTAAACAACCATTTAAACATTCATGTGTGTGTGGTGATTATGATGTAAACAGACCTACCTTTTTAATCGTTGTTTTAAAATGTACTCTTTCGAAAGAGTAGAAAAACAAAAAGTAACTTTACTGTAGGTGTAGAAGGCTGTAGCATATGATAGATAGATAGATAGATAGATAGATAGATAGATAGATAGATAGATAGATAGACTGCCAACTAAAACAAAAGGATAGAAATTATTCTAGTGATCTTTATTTAAATAGGCAACCCCCACTCCTTAATGGAAATTTGTAATCAAACACATGCAAAGAACCCTATGAGAGGTCTTTTAAATCAGTGGAATAATGTGAAGAATAAAGCTGGAGTCTAGATCAAAAGTGACCCCTCCACGCTTCTTTGAGGAACACAGTGCACAGAAGGGAAGAGGAGGGGATTGTGGGTAACCGCCCCATCAATCTTTTCCTGCCAAAAAAAAACTTCCTGCCATTAGGAATCCTGACTTCCATAAAATCAGAATCAGAAAAGACCACATGTCCCATCTTTACACTGATAATTAGACACCAGGGCATCTCAGAGCTACAGTAGTAGGCACTGTCTCTACAATGAGCAACTCCCTTAAGGTCAGGATGACTGAGAATCAGCGTCTCCTCTCTGTTGGAATCCAGATGAAGAATGTCAATCACCTTCGACCTTGAAGAAAAGTCTCTCCTTTTTAGATTGCCACGGGTCTCTTGTGCATCTGTGAAGTGTCTTAATTTAAGTGGTTTGCACCATTGACTTAAAATACAAAGAAATTACATGCCTGCATATGATATATCATTGCTACAGTGGAAAAATGGAAACGTTTTTGAAATAAACAAAGGACTGGACTAATGCTCTGAGATATGTTGACATTTAAAATTTTAGGAGAAATCAAACCATTTTAGAAACCTAAAATCTTGCTTGCGTAGATATTTTATGCATTAAAGTGCTTAAATGGGATTTGACGAGCATTATGACGGTATACAGTTGTGTGAATGAAATAAACATTCTCAAATGCTGAATTTGGGAGATAAATGAGTAAGCACTCAAAAAGGAAATATTGCAGACTCTGCTACATTCCACTTATCCAATACAAATATAATTTCCATGTGATTGAACATTAGCAATATGCTCAGGGAATAAAATTCAATAAACAAATTCCACTGACGTGATAAATTTTATAGTGGATATTGTCATATTCATAATTCAATGAAAACATAAACAGAGAATAGAATACTTTATTCATCCCTGTGGGGAAATTGGTTAGTTTTCATGCTTCACCTTGCTCTCCATGAGATACACAGATGTGTATATAGAGGTGCATGCAAGTGTTAGGTCAGCCAACATCCAGAGTACCTGGAGCAGCTGGAAGAAAGGGCCCTGGACAAGGCCCCAACAGTGATAGGTATGTCCTAATAAAAGCATTGATCCCTGAGCTGAACTATCCACCTCAAGAAATATAAACCTTATAATAAATGATAAACGCTTGTTTTATTATAAAAGAATGATTTGGGGAAAAAGAACATCTTTTGGTTTTCTTGAATCCCTTTCTACCATGTATAAATAAAGAAATACGTAGCCTTTCTTCACCAGACATTTCTGTTCTATATTATTACAACAGTAGCAAGTAGATATTTGTCATGAGTACAATCTGTCTGAAAGAGATAATAATACCTTCCATGGCACTCTATTGATGAAGTTCATCCTCACAGATCATGATATATACAGAATCAAGCCCTTTGCACTGCAAATTGGGGAGACAATGAAAGCCTCAGGCAGAAGTAAATCTTTTCAAAGGTCACGGGCGCTACATAGGAAATAAATACATGCCATTGGCTGCAGAGTGAAAGCATTTCTTTAGGTGATGGTTTAATAATGAGTCTCACCACAAGTGGAAAGAAAAAGAAAGAAAGAAAAAAACATTTCTCAGGCTAACTTCAATCGACAGGCACAATATTGTGTTGGAACACCTCAATCAAGGTCTGACGACTCGACAGTGTTCCGGAAAGTAACTTTATATGGAAAAAATATATCAGTTTTATAAGCATAGAACAACAACAAAACAACAACATAATGCTACTACTACTACTACTAATAATAATAATTATTATTTCAAAGCAGCATATATGTGATTTAATGATTTAATTTTAAATATAGAAGGCCAAAGAAAAAACCAGTAATAATAAAGGTATGAAAGAGTAAGAGTTTTTGCTGAGGTTTCATATCCTAAGCGTGTGTGTGTGTGTACCTGTGTGTGTGTGTGCGTGTGTGTGTTTGTGTGTCTGTCACATATGGTTCCTGCACTAATTAATTCTTCTCATTTTAATACTTTTGATAATAGGAATAACTCTTCTAAGACATGAAATACGAATACTGAGTATACAAAGTGCTATACAGTGAATCTGTAAGACACAGAGATAATTATCATGATAGTGTGTAATTCTGAAGCCAGACACCAATGGTATGGGTTCACTTTTGAACTGCAGGTCTGTCTGTGGAATTTGCATGTTTTCTGTGTGCTTGTGCACTTCCTCCTACAGCCCAAAGACCTACTGTTAGGTGAACTGACGTCACTATAGAATATGGTTGTTTATGGTTGTTTAGTGAGCATGTGTACTGTAGTGATCTGGGATCCAATCTGAAGTGTCCTCTGCCTAAATAATCGGTTAAGGGAAGGATAATCCAAGAAAATTAAACATTGTAACAATAATATATTCAAAATATTCCCAAGAAAATCTAACAAATTAGATTAAGGGTGATTAACGAACTTATTTCTAACAATTTTCCAAATCATTTTTATTCTGTAAGTGAATTTGTATTGTCATGTTATTGATTCCAAACATTGCACTTTAGATACATGGTTATATGGTTATATAAAAGCATTTAGGATAAATTAAACAGAGATGTTTCTTCTTGTAATGCGGAAAAGGCTTGTCATCATTTTAAGGTCTCGTCATAATTAAGGATTTGTGGCATTCCCCATGGAAAACTGCTTCGGTCCAGAAAAATAGGTGGTATGGAAACAGAATTACCGCACTGCATTATGAAAATAAAGAAAATGTCATTTATTTTTTAAATAATTCAGACCTACACACACAATGCTAATTTTACAGATTCATTTGTTGTTGTTTATGACTTCACTTTCTGCTACATATCACCGTGGAAATCCAGTTTGGTAGGTCAGGTCATGCTTTACCTTATTGATAAATCATATTTGCATAAACGGTAGTCACTTTGCATAGTTCCACAACCAAAAACCTCCCTACATTACATTCAGACATACAAAAGAGGCATTCTTGTTGTTTAAAAAAGGGAAAAAAAAACATTTGCATAAGCTTTAGACCTACAGCAATGTGTAACCCAAAGGATTTAAAAAATTGCCTAGACATTATAATCTAACACATAGCAGAATATTGCACAATTCATCTGAGAAATAAAATGGCAGGGTTTCTGTAATGAAGCCAATT
>JAODKE010000002.1:24062696-24073358 GCA_026779605.1 Mormyrus hasselquistii
CTTGCAACTTGTACACAGTGTTGTAATGTATGGGCATAACCTTCTGCTATGGGGCTTCTGCTATGATCTCAGCTAACCTTTATTATCACTTGGTAGCATCTGCCCCCTCCCCACCCCCAACACCACAACCTTTGCTGCCGGCACCCCACTCCCTCTCACCTAGCTGTCAATAACAGCATAGTCATAGTAGGGAGGTCACTAGGAACCAAAACAGCCCAGGGACCTCTGACCACAGTGTTAATGTGTCTCTATCACAATACAGATACAGATCAGAAGAATACTTTGGACAAACCAGCGTTTTGTCAACGTTAAGACCAAAATGACAGGTTTTGTAATTGAAATATTCAATATAAAATATTTTTGGAGCTTGCAGTAAGATCGTAGAAACTCACAGATGACGTGAAAGCCAAAAGCACTACTCACTATCATTAAAACATAAAATATTAGTGATAAACCATATTTGTTATTTTTTTTTTCTTATGTTAATGTAAATCATACTATAATTATATCTTTGACATTAATATTAAAAGTCTTGTCTTGGGTACGCCACGCATCTTTTTGACCGTTGAATGTCACAGGTTTGCAATAAGTTTTAAATTTAAGTGTCATTAATTTTGCAATTTTTAGAAATGACTCTAAATTGTAGTGGTCTCAGTGTATACAGTAGTAATTTTGTACACACATAATGCATAATGTAGATGGTCTGTAGGCTATATAATATAAAAAGATCTAAATAACAGAAATTAAAAAGTAATTTGACGTGTGAAGTGTACTGTACTGTTTGTGTAGTAATTGTAAAAGAAAAAGTAACCTTTCACATTATCATTCAGGCTAGCATACTGTTATTTATGAGTTCAGGTTAAGGGTTCCCAAATATTATGTGCAAATTTTCACACACACACACACACACACACTCAGGTGTGTAAATATATATTTGTGGAGACTCTCCGTTCATTTCTATGGGGAAAACTTTAATTCCAAGATGATGACCCTAACCCTTACTCTGCCCTAACCTTAACCATAAGTAACCAAACAAAATACGAGACCGTTTTTAGTTTTTTGACTGCATTAAAAGATTTTTCTGGGGACCTGGAACGTAGTCACTAGAATGTCAAAATAGGTTTTTATTACATTGTGCGTTACACACAGACGCACACAGACGCACACAGACGCACAAAATGCTCATGCTCATTCAGTAAAAATATTGCAAATTTATTCTTTCCACCTCTCTTTCCATACTACTACATTCTACTATATATATATATGTGTGTGTGTGTGTGTTTCTGTTTGTGTTTGTGCATGTTTATGCATGTGTGTGCATGCATGCGAGCGGGTATACTGTACCTATCCTTATGGGGTCACAATGTTTCCTGCTCTCCAAAAGGGAAAACTCTGTTTTATAAAAATCGGTGACAGCTATGAAAAAACTAAAATTTAGCCTTAGCATTTTTCCCATACAAGTGAATAAGTGGGACTCATAAAGATAGGTATACCCGACATGTGTGTGTGTGTGCGTGTGTGTGTGCATGTGTGTGTGTGTGCATGTGTTACATTAGAAAAAATCAGTAGTTTAAAGTAAAAGATTCATTTCAAATAATAATAATTTTAGAGCCATATTACAGTTCTAAAACAGCTATTGCAAGTTAAAAAGTTAAATGACAAGCAATCTCATTGGGTGTTTTTTGATTTGCAATTACACAAAAAACAAATTTGTGTTTAGTAGCCTTTGGGAGAAAATGACTACAATTGCAATAGCAAAATGGTAAGAACAGAACTGAAAGTAAATTAAAAAAGACACTTAAAAATTCCGTGTGTATGGAAGATGTGTTAAACATTGCTTGTCAACGGACTTTTGTATTTGTATATGGATACTTCCTGAGCATTGGTAGATAAATGGTGGTATTTTGTTAATTGTGTATGCCATGGGTGAACATGCTATACTGTATAAACCTATATGTGAGAAGTCACATCCCATTGTGTTATACCGCATATGCTTCAGATATCCTATTAAGAAGCATATGGGATACATCTTTTATCCATCCAAATGACCCATGTATCAGTAGACACTATTTTATACCTGTCACCTGTCTTTTATAAAACTAGGGTTTTACCTTTTGCTGCTTCGCCGTGGTAAATTGGTCATTTTGTGCTGTGTTTTCATAACAGCTGTTGGAATTGTTACCTAGGATACTGCTGGTTTTAAAATACTTTAAAAACAAGCTCTATTTAATAATAAGTTGTTCAAATTTTACCTTTTTAACGGTGAGTCACTTGAGTTATCACAATAAGTTATAGATTATTTCTGTACTGTGACGGTAAAGTGGAAGCTAGCAACCTCTCTATCTGCAGTATTTTAGCTATAGAGGCACCTTGGGACAACAGTAAGTGTATATTTTTTTCACACATTTTCAATGTGAGTGAAAATTCTTGAAATATAGTCACAGGTGGTGAGATACATTAAAAAGCATGCACAATATCTTTTATTCTGTATGATTATGGGTAGATGTGTTTGTAAAATTTTTGTCAGTATCATTGTGTAGATTACTTAATGGTTGTTCTTTACTTCTTTCCTCATAAGTAGAAGCTGTACTGTTTTTTTTTCCTTTATTGATCACGTAATATTCACTTTTTATTGTCTTTAATGGTACCTGGTATATAAATCCTGCAGATTGTTATGTAAGAGAACACCTGTAGCTGAACAGATTTTGTAGAATATCACAGAGCGCATTGTCTGTCGGGCGGTACGGTGACTCACAACTGCAGGGTCGCAGGTTTGAATCCCATCCCTACTCCGTGTCTTTAGATTTGGAATGATTTCCTCCCGCACTTCCAAAGCATGCATATTCCCTGTGGTATGGTATGTTTAGATTTCCCGTAGTTTGTTATTGTGTATGTAAGCGTTTATATAACCTGCATTGAGGGTACTCCCCTACATTGTGCCTTATACTTCCTATTGAGGCTCCAGGCTGACAGCACAACCCAGTAATGGATAAGATGTTGTGAGATGGGTGGGTGGGTGGGTATGTTGTTTGTGTTGACTATTGAAATCATAATTTGGTGAAATTTGGCATTATCATACACCAGTAGCAACAAACAAAATTGCTGCTATTGTTTCATTCTGTCTGAAAGCCATCCCTTATGATGACAATCAATGGACAGAGAGATCAGAACCATCATCGTTAATGGTCTGTGAACAGCTGTACTTGGTGTATTGGATTATAGTGTAACAAAACCTCTGGAAACTGAAGTTACTGTATCTTTCCCCTGGAGAAGATATTCTACTTAGTAGCTCAAAGTAGTCCAAAGAAGAGGCAGCAAGGGCATGTCTGCTACAGATTCATTTTTACCCCCTACTTTGCCTTTTAAGCTGAAACTTGAGGAATTGTTTGAACATGCTTGTATCTCATATCTCACTTTTAATAAAGCATCGAGGGAGGCTTTGACAGCGATGGAGATATTATATGAGTGAGTGAGGGACGAAAGTTGCATCAGCATCTTTCAGAGAACCAGAGAAGATTCCATTTTGTACATGTACAAAATTGAGTTTCTCCTTATGGAGACTGAAAAAATGGTTATGTATATATTTGGTCCCCACAATGTAATATATCCCCCCCCCCCGACACACACACACACACAGAAAAAAAATATCTGTCCTAAAATAGCATTGGTCATTCCCAGCGTCTTGGGTTTGATCCTATAAAAAAAGCTGATTTTTAAGCTCTGTCTACCTACTTTGTTACTTATTTTATACTATTAACTAAATGTGAACGACATACAATGGCAGGGTCATCATGTCGCCGACGCTTTGCTAAGTCAGTACCTCTTCAGAAGATGGATGCTCCATCACTTAGCCCTGGGCTCCTGGCCTAATGTCACTGCTGCTGTGTGAGTGTGTGTGTTAAGATGTTGGGTGGAATGAACTCTATAACCCTGGCCAAAAAATACTATCATTCATCGGACTTTCAGTTTCTTCCAACAGTCCAAAAACATGGAGACGGATGGAATTACGTGTCTGAATTACCCGGAGAGTGCGATTCGGTGCGAGTCTGTGTCTTTTGATGGACAGGCGTCGCTTTTGCAGTGTCTCCTTTATGTCCCCTATGCTTCCTTTGACAGCAATCTAGGGTCACCATGACTCTGTATTGGTGTGATCGATGGACGGATGTTTGTCTACTCACATGTATCAGGATCAGACCCAAAGACCTGCTTGCACAACAAATACCACAAATAGCAAGAATTTCTCTGATGAGACCAGGAGAATTTATGTTACATTCTGATATCAATATTTAATACTTACACCAAGCTGTGTAAAATATATAAATAAAGGACTGGTTAACATGCACAACTGTATGACAGGAAAATATTGAAGTAACAGTTTACAAGGTCACATATCACATTAAAATATGTCTAACATGTTAGATATAACTGATACCAGATGGTTAGCAAGAGCTATTTTTTTTTTAATTCATATCTGAGGGTCACTTTGTGTATTTCTCAGATACTGCTGACCCATTCATTTTCTATAGCTGCTTTTCCAAGGTAGAGTCATGGTGAGCTTGGAGTCTGTACCAGGAAGCATGAGGCTCAAGACAGGTTACTCCATGGAGAGACCACCAGCCCTTCATAAGAGCATGCGCCCTAACATAAGTGCACACCATAGAAAATGTAGACACTTAATTCTGCCTAAACTGTATTTGTCTTGACCAGGGGTTAAAATCTGAGTACTTGAAGGAAACCTGAATAAACAAACTGTGCACAGATCTGGGGCAGGAATCAAACCAATACCCCAGAGAGATCTTAATGTATGCACATTTTTATTCATTCATATATATGACTGAATAAAAATGTGCATAAATCGAGACCTCTTAAAAATAAAGGGTAAACCTTAAAGTTTGATACAAAAGATATAAATGTCAGCCCCCGAATATGCTGTGAGTCTAAAAGTTTTAAAAGATTTAGCACAATATAATTTGGTTTTAAACCCAGATATGAAGAACAACAAGCCTAGCCTAATCTGATGATCTTGGGACTCATTTGGTGTCTAAGGGATTAATGATGTATTGTGGGGGTGAAGCCATGTTTTGTATTTAGTGGTCCTTCATAGCTGCTGGATTTCTATTGTTTTCGCATTAATATTTGTAACTGCTTTGAATTTGCATTTAGCATTTGATCGAAAGATCACACTTAGAATTTCTTCAAACTTGTTTCTAATAGAAGCTTCAGTAACACTTTATTGTGCATATTTATTATAATGCATTTTAAAGCTATAAATATTTATCAAAAGCCATAACACATTATAGTCATGTTTAAAATGCATTGTGACTACCATATGAAGCTCTCATCTACCATGTGCTATAGAAACCTTTTTAATGCAGTACAAAGCATCCTTAATTCTTATACTGCTCAGATAAATGCATTATAAAGGTATGTACAGTGCGTTATACATGATTCATTAGGCATTAATAATTCATAATACACGTGGCTGTAATGTGTTATGGCTTTTGATACAAATTTATAGCCATGTTTATAATGCTTTATGAATGCATTATTTGGTATGAATGTATTTATAAATTATATAAAAAAAAACATGGCCTTAAATAAAGTGTTAGTTAAGCTTCTGCTAGAATCTTAAGAGGTGGAAGTATCCAGCTTTTAACATTAGGCAACGATGCGACAGTCAACCAACAGATTTTCTTTTGTTTGAGTGATATTGGTAACATAAGTTTGAAAGGAGCTACCCACATAATTTGCTAAAAACTCCAAAACAGCTTCATAACTGTCCTTTCAAGGAAGCTAAAATTCAATTTAACATGCATGCATTCATTCATTTAATTGAGAAGGGTTTTAAAAAATACAAAGTAAAAATTAAGAATGAAATATCTATATTGCACTCTTAACTTGCACTTCTAGGGTAGGGGCTTTTAATCTGACCCCAGATCTGCATCTGCATAGTCTGCAAGCACACACTGCAAGCTAAAGACATGGCCATTGGCATCAAAAAATTACCCATAGTGCATGGTCCTGTGTTTCTGTGTACATGTCCTGCAATGGACTAGCACCTTGTCGCGGGTGTCCCTGTGCTGCTTGAGTTGCATTCCAAGCCCATCATGACCTCGACCCTGACAGCAACAACAAGAACAAGTGGCTAAACTAAATATTGTCTTTTGAAGCAAAATATAAATTTCAGTACTGCCATAAACAACTGTCATGTCTTTCTTTAGCACCAGGTCAAAACTGAATATGCAGCTAGAAGACAAAGGGACATTCTCTTATCTGACAGTAACCGGGTCATATCACACCCCGTGCAGCAGGGGGTGCTTATGAAAATTCGAAGCACATACTTCTCTACTCCAGTCAGAGTGTAAAGGACATATTCATAATCATAGTTCTGCCACAACTGGACAAGAGGCTATTGCTCCCTTGATATGAGTGCCTAGTAACAGCTGTCAGTCAGCTGTTAAAAGAGGCTTTAGCGAAGTGCTTTATTAAACTGCATAAGAAATTGCTCTGTCCAAATGATAATGATTAGTTCTTAGCACTTGAATTGCCATTGAATTAATACAGTTGCAGTGATACATACATATTTAGGCTATTAAGAGGTTAATAGATGCTTAATGGAATGAGGTGATCACATAATGTAATAATAGTATTTGCGTGCCAACAGTAAGCTAATTGAGAGAACTTTGAAGTGATAACTGTGTATTGTATAATAAAATCCATTTAGAGCAGAGAAAAAAAATATCTTGGATTCATCTTAATTTCAAATTTGCCATTCTTCTTATTCTCATTATTATTATTATTATTATTCTCATTATAATAATAATAATAATAATTATTATTATTATTATTATTAGAAGTAGTAGTAATAGTAGTATTAGCAGTAGCAGTAGTAGTAATAGTAATAGCATTGTTTCTGCTGCTGCAATGGTTGTTTTTTATGAAAATGGCTCTTTTTTCCTCAAGAAAATGTATGACTCTCATACAGATTTCTGATTCATGAAGGGACTGAAAAAGTAGACGATAGCCACTGTCATCTGATTTAGACCCAACAAACGATATGTTAGGTAGGCTACTTCTTGGTAAATAATATCAAGGAGCTAGGTGTAACGTTAAAAGAGGAGGCTTGATGTACCATTTATTACCTTAAAAATTCGTAAGGTATTTATGGAACATGCAAATAGTTCGCATTACTTCAAACCGCGGTCCCATTCTTGCTCAAGTGCTCATCACAGCAAAATCATTATGTGCACTTCAAAACCAACATCATCTCTGAAGAAAGAATCTCATGGGACAAAATTGGGTTGATGCATTTTCTTCTTTGCATTGATCTGCATTGTCTTCAAAAGTAAAATCAGCAATTTACAGTCCCTGGCTTCAATTTTATTCATCAAACATGTTCAACTCTGGCTGATGCAAGGCTAAGAAAACGCAACATCACATGACATGATCTTAAAGAAATTCAGCAGTAAAATCTTTTTTAGAGCAATCTAAGAGGTTCCCATCTTATAACTGTTTTCATCCTTAATAAATATGAAAAAATAAAAAAAATCAAAGAATAAACAAATTGATAAAATATCGTCTTTGTGACTGATTGTGTTGCAATAATATTTTTGTGTGTGTGCACATAAAAATGATTTTAAAAGCATCTCCAGAATTTAAGCTATCCCAGTGGCATTGTAGATGAGCATTTGCTAATCATTTTGTAAAAAAAAACTGGCATTTTCTTTATAAGCAAGTCATCGCAAAGAACTGAACAAGTGATTTTCTAGGGAATTTTTCCAAAGACAGGAATCCTAATCTGGCGTTGTGAGAAATGCTAAGCCCCTTAAAACATGGTTATTATCTGAAGATCCAGGAAAAAGGAGAGAAAGGAATACATATAAAGAATTATAACTAATATGAGATGAAGGACTGATAATGCTGGTAAGCATCATGCCGGCTGCTCGTTCCAGGTTGTTGAGATGGAATACGAGGGATGCAGCAGATGGCCGTGGTCCCATGCAGATCCCTGATGGCACAGCATAACAGCATCCCTGCCGAGACGCCAAAGCCAGTGACACCCGCGCAAGTCGCCATTACGAGCCATCCCTCCTGACCTTCTGAAGAGTTTTCATTTAGATTGATATCTTAACCACATAAACACTTGACTGGAGATCAATCCTGTGACCTTCACATATCTCAAGGTAAGATGCATTAACATACTGATCACATTGGCCATATTTATGGATGTGACAAGACAATGTGAAATGATTTCTTTTTCGGTGGGAGAACAATGTCTTGAATTGTGAACTGCTGCAAAATGATTTTTTATTATTATTATTATTATTTTTTTAGAAAGGTTTAGGTGAAAAAATCATCGGGGATGTTTTTTAACCTTCTGCAGAAAAGGGGATTAAAAAATTGAAAACTGAAAGCTTGAATTATTAGCTTTACAACTGCCCATGCTACTGAAGGCATTTAATTTTAAACACTTGTTAAAAAGATGAACTACTTGTTCATTTTGGAGATCATTAAGGTAAGGTCACATGCATGCATATTAGGAGGAGATCAAACACAACCATTGCAAATTTTTTAAAAAAAGAAAAAAACAACTGAGGTACAGTTACACTGTGAAATAAGATTGAATTACATAAATTAAGTAGCACAGGAAAAGAACTATATCTGTGGACAGAGTAAAAAGGTTGCATGATGATTTGTCTCCTGCTAGCTAAATCTTGAGGCATGTTTGCTTTGGTGACATATGAGTAGTACTGAGAAATAGCACTGAACGTTCAAGGCGATTAGCCCATTCTCTGAATCAGTTATGTCCCGTCTAGTCACATACTCTGTGCTCTGAGAAAAATTTGTTGGCCTCAAGCACAGTATGATTAAAGATAAAACGTAGTTTTAGCTTGAAAGATTTCATAAAATTTGTAAAAAAAAGGGAAACGTATTTCATTTCTAGGAAATGCGTATTCCATTTTGTGCAGTAATTCTGTTATATATAATTATTTTTTATTTTTTATCTGTTTTGGACTAATTTTTGCTTTGAACTGAGTACCTTAATATAAATTAAGATATAAACCATGAGCATTTTTTTTCTTTAATTTCATTTTATTAGTGAATTCTGCACCCTAAATATCTGTAAGACTGAAACTATTTCTATTTCAGAATTCTGTACATATGGTTCTTATAATGATATAAAATAACTTTATGCGAATGTTTATTTAATAATAAAAAAATTCCATCCATCCGTCTTCCAACTTCTCTTCCAGTATAGCGTTATCCTTGCTAGAAGATGGCATTTGTAGTAAAGTCTATCCTGTTAGTAGAGTTTAAGTAGAATAGGGACGGAGGTAGGTTTGTACACGGCCCTGTCCTTTACAGGGCACACACGTGTACACACAACATGAGGAGAACATGAGAGTTCCACATGCATGGAAAGTAGGGACATGATTCATGCCCTGGCTTACTGTGCCACTTGACAATTAAATTCTACAAGATAATTAATGCAAATTAAATGACAGGAGAGGTTACATCTAACCAAACGAGGCAGATGAACCAGTTTAGGCATGTATGTTTTTATCACAGTCTGAAAATTATGTATAAAAATTATGCATGTAAATTGAGAATACACTATCAGAACCATGTATTGACCATCCGGAAAGAAGGACAGAATGGTTTTGAAGTTATTATAAAGTTCATAGCTACAATAAATGCAACAAATGAATAACCAGATACAGTATGGAATTTAAGCTTTAAGATCAGCAGATGCTCGTGGCGTTATAGAAAATACTGGGGGTGAGCTGACTATTCAGTTGAATCAAGGATTAAAGGGACATTGCTGTTGGATTTTTCAAATGTATTTTTCTGGCACTTTAATCAGCAGAAAACGAATGCCATTCACTCCCATTATACTTGAGAGAAATCCCACATTTCTACGACCAATATCTCCAAAACTATGCAACTGCCAAAAGAGCAACCTAGAGAAACTTTTTTTCAGTTTTGGGGTGAACGGGTCCTTTAATACTGAAACGCAACTATCGGTTCTCTCAACTGGAATGTTTCATTTAGAGAAGAATATTATTAACAATGGCATGACATGAGCTACTACTGGCCAGGGCTATGTTTAAGGAGGGAGAAATGGGAAGGTAGACTTTCAGGGGCTAAACGCTAGTGACTGAGTAAACGGAATGATCCACCTGCTAGCATCCCTCTATGGATGACAAATGTTGTAGTTAATTTCCTCACCCCCTGCTTGGCAAATTTTACCATCAGGGTTGGACTTGAAAAGAAAATCAGTGGCATCAGCCATACCTATAATATGTAACATGGACTTTCTGATGCCAAGTTGCTCACACAGAACCCTTAACCAGTCCAGTAGCCAGAAATAAATTTAATGAGGGGTCTACTAACCATATCAATAGGTCCCCATCTGTAGATTTTGCTGACCGGGGTGGGTAGGGTGTCCCATCCATAAATTATTTCACTAAGTGCCTGCCATTAAATATTTTCTTCTTGGCTGACACTAATCATCCATCTACATGAGTAGGGGAAAGTTTTCCAGACATCTTCAAGCAATCTTTCAGTGTTTGACCTGCATTACATGTGTAAACTCTGTTCTCATTTACTTTGCGTAGATGCATCTTCAGCTGAGCACTGGCAGTGGTGGTGGGGGTGGGG
>JAODKE010000002.1:24083918-24096742 GCA_026779605.1 Mormyrus hasselquistii
CTATCTATCTATCTATCTATCTATCTATCTGCTATTTTTTTTTATTTATGACACTGCCAATACTGTACTAACAACACGATACAACACAAAACTAGTCAGATGGCACTAATTGGAGTTCTTTTTTTACACCTACATGGATTTTACATTTTACTATGATTAGGAAATAATATATTTTATGTTCAGTTGAGTATGATACATAAAAGCTGATCTGCCTGTAAGTCAAACATTTAAATTTTATTATGCACCTCAGGGGCAGGTAATAACTTTGAAGTTATTATTACATGTGCCCTCTAAGGTATATTTTATGCTAACATTGTAGATTACATCAATGCACTGACCATTAGGAGACATTCTCTTAGGTTTTAGTTTTATTAACTTTTAAAGAAGTCCCTAAGGGTAACTCCATTTGTTTCTATTTTTTTAGATTTAAAAAAAAGATTTTCGATTTTTGTTACATTATGGGAAAAAAGCAAAATAATATTCATATATACGCTATAATTTATGTGTGCAGACAGAGAGCAAGAAACTAAACTCCAAATAAACTAAAAAGTGTTCCGCTGGTATTAGCTGTTGTGTGTGTTTTGATAAGATGTAAGATGATAAAAATTACTGGCATGTAGCTTGGCCGTGTGCACTTTAATAGCCTCTGGTTTCACAGTATGTGTTTATGGATTTGCAGTGCCATCTCCTAAGGGAAAAGACCCCGTGAGTGACAAAGGCGAAACGTTGAACACCCCATCCGCAAGGGAGAACATAACTTGGCATTAGAGTTTATGAAGTTCTCGCCTTACTGATGAAGCTGTAATTCCCTAGTGAGTCGCAAGTGTGGAATACCAGCGATATCTCTGGAGTTTACTGTATATATAAGTGTGTGTGTGTGTGTGTGTGTGTATATATATATATATATATATATATATATATGTGTGTGTGTGTGTTGGCTTACCAAGATATTACGACCTTCAAAGGGGATGGACTTCATTTCTGCATTAATTAGTCTGATTCAACATGGCTACAACTGCTGTCCTAATGGCTCTCTAATCTTGGACGCCTCTGGGACATGCTTATTAACAATTATTGCAAGTGAAGTGCCACAAGGTCTTCTGTTAACAACCCAAGTCTTGTTTAAGGATATAAAAGGCAACAGTGATTGATACGCTAAATGTGTTGAGAAGACAATTCTAAGTTACTATTGATCCGCAAGTACGGTGTTACAGATACAACACGTCAGCCTCAATTAACTCCATTAGATATGAACAGTTTGAACACCTTTTAATGTCAGCTTCAGCTTTACAAAAAAAAAAAAAAAAAAAATACAAAAAAACAAACAAAAAAAGCGCATCTTCTCTGCGCTGGGAGATTTTTTTATCTCACGCCATGTTTCTTATTTAGTAAACGTCTCCCATTAACCAACGGGACAGAACAACAACCCAATTTTGTCAGCATTTATAATTTATAAATCTAAGATCCGACTTGTATTTCTTTGCAATTCCATGGATGAAACAACCATCATGCTTTGAAATTAATAGATAGAATAAAATAAATAAATCACCATTTCTTAGCAAAGCGAACACTGCCCCCTCGTCTTCGCAGGCAGATGCGGGAGACGGTGCAGCTCCACCTTGTGTGCCGCCCCGACAAACCCGCCGCCTCGGCGTCTCCGGCGCGCTAGTGCGACTTTAAGGAAAAACCCATCATTTGTATTCTGCCCTAGGCTCCTCCTTCCACAATGATGTCAATCGGAGGTGGAGTGGTGGGCAGTACTAAGGGGCTGGGTTCATCGAGCACATCTGAAGGAAGCCGGAGCTTTGCGCACCGTGCGTGCATAGCGTCTAATTCCACAACTTTTGAGAGTGATGCTGCGCAGCCTCCCGCTACGCCGGCGAAGGTAACGCGCTGACCGGCGGCCGGGACCCAGCTTTTCAGAGACTGTTCCCGTGCTTTGTGAACCAACACAGGCACATCATATAAAACCAATTAAAGAAGTACGGAGTCATCTGCGGCAACCTAAAAATGTTAATTTAATGAAACGTGTGTCTAATACAAATGTGCACTTGTTAAACGATTTGTTACGTCTGAAGATCACGTTAAATGTCGCCCGTATTGCCGATTTCTGAGTTTTAAATAACATGAATGCACACCGAAATCCACTGTATTATTATTTGAAATAATAAAAAAGAAAAAAGACTTGGACCACCGGTTCTTGGAATTGCACTGCAGTTTTTCCAAGACATCCGAAGAGGAATTATCTTTGATAAATACTATGAACCATTTCTCATAAACGTTTTGCTATCGTTTTTGGACCATATTCGGCGTAAAAGACGGACCATCTCCGATGGTTGGATCTAATTTGATGTAATATTTTAGTTCTGTTACCGAAGAGGAATTTTTTTTTCTCCCCCTCTACCCCTTCACTTCAGTCCTGTTCGAGGACCATCATCTTTAAAAGCACTGATGTTGCTACGTGTAGGGGATTGCAAATAATTTGGCTAATATTCTGCTTCAAGGAGTGTAAGGTAAGATTAATATTTTTAATAATCAAACTTGGAAACCATATCTACCATTATAGTGCATTCAGAACTGTAATTTAGGAATACAAAGCTTTGTGCAGTAGTGGTGGCTTCTAATTCAAAGCAGTCCTCGGTATATTCAATCGGCTTTCCAAGTAACCTCGCCTTATGCGAGAACTTTCCTGGCATCATTTACGATTAATAAGTTCTAACGAGATGAGTTGTGATTGACACGAATTCAACAAATAGTTTGCTGCTCTTACACATTAAATGCATTTGCTAGATAGAGTACAAGTGACTACAGTGTTCGCGAATGAAATACGTTATCTAACAGCAGTCTTGTAAAACATATGGATATATGTGCAGTCCAGTTATGTTTATTTGATTATTATTTCATGTAATTGTTAGTAACACTATCTTTGTTTCATTTACAATCATTACCTTATCTGAACAGGTAAAAGCTGAAATTAATCCATGATCGCGCAATAGGATACAGCTTGGTGGTTCGCATTAGTGCGGTCAAAATGCACGCTGAGCAGTAGAAAATGTTGCAGCTGTATTGGATCCACAGCTAAATTCAGACATATATGTGTGCACACATGCATTCGTATTATACACACATATACGCACACAGGCGCAATGTTTGGATAACAAGACCGCATCATTAAATAGGTAGTATGTTGTCGATATATGGTATCTGTATTTTCCGATTATGATTTTGTTAATTTTGTTCTCAGAACAATGATCTGGGTATTTCCTGAAAAAAAGGAGAAAAAGTTGCCGTTTACAGGGAGGCTAAATGCCAGTTAAGTAGTTATAATCAATGCCGACAGCATCACTGCGATTTCAAGCCAAACAGACACTGTCATAATAAGTACATTATGTCGAAGTTAAGTATATTAATTATACTGCGCACGGGATGTTATCTTACTGAATGTGTCAGTAACGCAGAAAGATCTGTAAAGTAATTTCTGGTGTTTGAACACACAATTGTAGTGCATAAACATTTCTACACGAGATCTGGATTGTTTCTAATATTGTGCAATGCGCGGTTTTAAAAAGTGTACAGTATTGGTTGAATTTCAGGAAATTCAGATGTCCTCGCTTAACCGCGCCACATGAAAGGCTTCAGGCGGTGTTGCCTCTTGGGTTGTAGATGCAACATTTTATAATGGCGAATTACTGAAAATGTTATGAAGTTAAAAGGCATTTGAACAAACAAACAAATATATGAATATTTTATCTAATATTCTAAATCTCATTTGAAATATTAGGTATGGAATTCTGAAATAAATAGTTACAGCAATGTTTGCTAAACTTTAGAATTTTAGCAGAGATTTTGACATATATAAACTTGTTACTGCAGTTAAATCCAGTTGAATGGGCTCGTATTTTCCTCAGTACAGGTGTAGGTGTGACAGAAATTTTCACTGATGCTTGGAACTTCCTACTTAGATATATTTATATATGACTTTACTGCTGATTCTTGCATATTATAGTTATGTACTATCATTTTCTTCAACATAAGAAGTGATTTTATACAAGTTCACCGGCAAGAGAAAATGGTTGTGTTATTCATAATATGTCATGCTGACTTAATAGCAGGTTACAAGTGATGTGTGTTGCAACGTAAGCAACAAAATGTAGTTTTACATATTTTTGAATATGTAAATGAAATGCAAATATACATAGAATGGGTTAAATTCACGAGGAAGTTTAGCAGTTTGGGTGACATTAAAATTGTTTATCCGTCTTCTCCCGTCGTGGGAAAGACAGTTTATTTGAGCGATTCATAACCTTTTTTTGAACAAATAGTTTTCCTTTTTTTATTCCTGTTAATCTTCTTCTTCTTCTTTTTCTGAGACCTTCTTGCTATTTATATAACATAATTAGAGCTTTTAAATTCTCAAAATCACACATACCACTTGTATGCATAGTTTTATGCACGGTATCCTGTACTCTTATAGGGAAAGAAAAAGGTAGATCCGTATTTTGATGTGTTCATATATATGACGTGTGAATTTTGTGTCATCTCCTGTGTCTGTTTTTAGTCATGTAATTGTGTTCTAAAATGTAAATATTACATAGTTTGGCCGTGAAGCATTTTGAGTACATATACATTTTTTTTAATAATATTGCTAGTTTAGAATATTAGAATTAACCATTGACATTTATGTTCAGCAGTATTTTCCTTTCTGCTATTTTGAGATGTTTTATGATACTAACAAGGGCCAACAAATTTGGGCATTTTTCTTAAGGACAAATCCCACAAATCACTTTGGGTTACCTGTTGTTGTTGCCCTTTACTGCCCTCTACAGGTGGTTTAGATAATGAAAATATTACCATGAAATTAGCACTCAGTCTATACCATAAGTTTATACTCTGTCTGTATAAGTAGAAAAAAAAATCTTCTACAAAAACAGGGCTTTCTATTTGACTGTAAATTGCAAAAACTAATACATATCAAATTATCAATTAAATTTCATCAACTGTTATTTTATGACAGAGAAATTACAGTTCAAAATTATTCCAAGAATTTTTAATAAGTTGGGCTTTCTTTAGATAAATGACGACTATCTCCATATATAGATCTCCCCCCCCCCCCACATTTTAGTTATGAAGCGTGGTATATTCTCCCAAGTCATGTTTTATGTTCAGTGGTTGTTTATTCAATATGGTTGAAGTAACTTCTTGTTAATGATGCCCCAAATCGCGTATGATTTATATAATACATCATTTGGCTTGTGATGGTTTGGCACCCTGTCATGGGTTATTCAGTGCCATGCATCCATTCTGGGATGGGCTGTGAATCCCCACGACCCTGCATAGGACAAGCTTGCATGGAAAACGTGTGAATGAATGAAATTTGTTTGTGCGTCAGATGGGGTCAATTTTAAATTATAAGACTCAATAATAAATATTCTGGGCATGTGATGTCGGGATAGAAAGATAATGGCATTATTGCTAGGTAACACTGTCTTATATCCCTTTCTTCACCCATGAGGTGATTTGCGGTGGCGTCATTGCCTATAGAAGCCATTCAATATTAAATTCAATATTAGAGCATTGAGAAGAATTAACCATTATTCTCCTCTGGCAGTGTGATAAAGAACCAGAAAGGTTGCAGATACCGGGGAGGAAATAATGGATCACTTCCTTTGGCCTCTATGTCAGAATGCCAAGGATCCCAGAGACTCCTTTCATTGTCACACGTCCTAAGAGAGCCCCACATAAGACACCCTGTCACTTGCGAGAACCTTGCGATTCACGTTTGCGTTAAAGTTAAATGTTCTTTCTTGGTTAATTGCCTTGTCAGTCTGTGGGTCACTCATAATAGATTACACTGCATCCTTATCTGGCCAGACATCGTTGGAAGGCTTTTGTTAGTTCTTGTCAATGCAGAATAACTAAATGTTCTTCAATGTGATGGCAAAAGGGAAGGGAGGAGACTGAGGGAGATGCATATTGTAAATATTATGTGGCCTTTGGGGAGAAGGAAATAGTTCCCTTTGTTATACCACATAAACTTGTTAATAGCAATATATTACATTAGCTTACCTACTTATTTCAATTCTTAATATAATTTAATAAAATTTTCTTTACCAAGTCAAAATAATTTTAAATAACTGCAAGATAATTACCCAAAATCCCCCTCTCCCAAAAAAATGCAATAATAGGAACAATTTAGCATATATTTTTACTATTTAAATTAACAATTGAGAATAACATGACATTTCATGGCACCTAAAGTACTCAAAGTTTGCTCAGTGATTGTGGTCTTAGTTACTATTTCGGGGTGGGTGAATTTGAGATGTCAAAACAAATGTTGAATTTGGTGAGAGAGGCTGTGGCGGGGTTAGCCTGTAGTAACCGAGACAGCAAAAGTAATCCACTGGTTAGATTGAATTGTGTCCTTCCAAAAGAGCAAAAGAGGGATTTAAAAATATCTGTCAATTGCAGGTGGAAGCATAAAACAATGTGATGTAATCTTAAGCCAGGTGTATATCCATGGATTTTCAAAATGGATGAAAGTTATTTTGCCGATCCTCCTCCAACCAGTAATTCATGTTGAATGCCTTGTTCAGCCCTAACGGTTAGAACTTTATAGCTGAAATGACTATTGGACTGTTGTCCTAAAAGATCTCAAACTGGCTTTTTATATTTTGGGTTGCTTTGTATAACTATACTCCGAAAATAAACATGCATCACATCATAAGCTCAAATCTTTTCAAAGGACATCATGACAGACTGTGTACCCACTGTCAAGGGTAGCTTACACATAAATCAATGTCATGTACATAACTTTATTCACAGTCCTCCCTTCCAACAGGCCTATAATGAGTCTCCAATGAGTTCTTCCAAGAGTAAAAAGAACATACACTCAAACACATGGTATTCATACTTTGACCACTCTTATGTCAGAAGCAGGATGTATCATCTTTTTAAAGTATTTGCTAATAACTTGTTCTTCTCTCTCATGGTAGTAAAAATCATAGCAAAATAAAAAAAGGAAAGAAAAAAACTTGTAGTGTAAATGCAGACACATAATGTATTCCCAGAAGAGCGGCTGTCGTGGATGTTTCTTCCCATAAAACTGCAAAAAAATTAAACAAGGGAGTACACAAAGGTATACATTACATGAGGAGGACTCAAAAGTGCATGACCTACTTCTGGAAAATTCACATCTCTCATGCAAAAATAATCAGGATGAACTATGATTACAAAATAATGGATGCCATTGAATTATGAGAAGATCTCAGTAGTGTGGAATGCGGCTTATTTTCATGTACGTGGCGATAAACGCGGCCTTACCGAGGGCGGTTCAGAGGGCAGTGTCTAGATGGGAAGTTGAATTCTGTGAGCTGGATTTTGGGGAGGAATGTTACATAGTCTGCTGACCACCACTTGTTTACTGTTTGGCTACTGCCCAAAGAGTCCTGAGGCCAACAGCCCCGTGGTCAGGGTTCCAGCAGCTGCAAACTCTTGTGGTTCATTAATGAGGTGGATTGTCTGTGTTGAGACTTTCTAATAAAATTGTGAGTGATATAGCACAGTATGCTGCCATAGGCACAGCTGCATTCTTGTTTGCTGCACTTTTGCTGTGCTGGGAGAATGAGTCTCCGGAACGACAGTACTTACATCTAAGGAGCTTTGTTTTTATGCAGCATGATGAACGCAAAGATAACAATAACTCTCATGAAATGATTACTATATCCCAGTCCCATTTAGTATTTTGGATGCTTTCGACAACAGCCATTGCCTTTTTAAACATTTTCAATCATTGGAGCATGACTGTAAGTACTAGGGGTGTAAAAGTTCCTCTGTTGTTACCACCATGATATGATTTAATTCGACCCAGTTAACAAATGTTGATTTATATCATTAAATCATGACGACATGTTGAAACATTGCTGAAAAAAAATCTGTAAAAAAAAATCTTTCACACAGAGCAATCTAGAGACTCACCTTTGAGAGTAGAAACCAATATATTATGGTACATTTTATGTAGTGTAGTACACCTGTGTTACTATCTTTTCAGAGAGTAAGCTACACATATCTAAAAATTAGTTTTTTGTTAATTAATTCAAGTACAAATGCAAGACATTGCTTCTTCTGCAGGTTTAGTGTTTTTGAGACATGTACAGTTTTTTCAGCATACTGTGTTGTTAAAATGAAAACATTCATTGTGAAGTTTTTTTTTTAATTCAAATAAATTCAGCGAAAATCAGCTTATGTTTCACTTTATTGAAAATACTGATAACGTAGTACTGAATTGTTACAGTATCGCAGTAACATTTCAGATATCACTAGACATCAAATTGCTGCCTTGAAAGACTGAATCATATTGTGACAAAGTTTATGATTTATACCCCTAAGAAGTACAGTCATATGTGTAGTGTCTGACCTTATAGTCAGATCAACAAGGATGTAGGTAATCATTTTGTAGTAATCCATACAGTTGTTTTTTAGAGTTTCCGTTTCCTTCCAATACGTTTTGACTCTATTGAATTAATTGAAATAACAATAACTCATGTATAGACTTTAAACTGAAGATTGATGCAGCCTTAAGCTTTTTGTAAAACAATAACGATGTAGGGCTCTGGAAACAGCAAGGCATCTAACCTGCCAGTTTTACAGTGACCTACTTGAGCTTTTGCTGCTTACTGGGGAGTTCAGCCCTTCAGCCATTTTTATTTATATTCTGCTTGAATTGGATTTGTGTTGTTATCAAACAAATTGGCATTGGGGACCAAAGCACTGTTTTACAAATCATGTTGGATGGTGCTAAAACCCACAGGCTCTTTGTCCACAATCCATCATGCTACTGATTGGATGAAATGGTTGTCCTATGTCTGAACTGTGAGTTATTTTCCATTATGGTCTTTTCGCCTGCTTTCATCTGACATTGCTAAATACAAAAAAACAAGCAGACTATTATTTAACATGGAGGAAGAGGGTGTTTACTTTCGTGTGTGTTGCGATTTCATGACTCCATTGGTGAAATTTTAATGGATGGTAACCTACATAGAGTGCAAAATAATCCTCTTTGTCTCTGCACATCATTGCATACCGTTAAATTAATTTGATCAAGAAATGTATGCACAGATGTCTAAGATATTTAGAAATTGAAAAAAAATATTTATTTTGATACCCAAGTTCATTGTGAAGTCACCGGCTGTTTTAACAAACGCGCACTGCAGATTTTATTGAAACATAGCGCATGCTGAGAAAGACAGTTGCTGTATTTTTTTAAAGTGATGTAATGTAAAATGTAGCAATTGTACCCAATAGACTATACTTTTATAACCATACAGCAAATTCAAAATCCATCTGTACTGAAAGATAATGTTCGTACAGACAGAAATAATCAAGCATAATGAGAAAGATACAGGAATGAACATAGTCATTTACCACATATTCAAAGACATTATATGATAGTATTGAGATTATCATTCGTTGATTTGAGTATGTGTGTAGGACTGAACCTTCCTGTCATATTGCTGCCAAATAGCTCACTTAATACAGAACGGTTGTCAACAGATATCTCACCCTAAACGTAATGAAATAATGAATAAATGACACTGGACAAGTTAACTTTTCATACAGTATGTGTGACATTTAGATTTCCAAGAGAAGGTAGACTGTGTGGTTGTGGTGTGTTGCGTAACTCCAGCTGGCTGGGATGATGACCAAATTATAATATATAATTATAAGTGTGAAGCTATACATGGACACAGTTGGAATTCTGCAAATTGCACCAGATACATTTACAAAAAAATACCGTGTCATAGTGAGGATACTGATAATTAGTATTATTGTCATTTTAATAATAGGTTAAGAAAGTGTAGTGCATTTCTTTCCTTGAATGTTTAATGTTTATTTGTGAATCTTTGATGCATCAGTTTAATTTCTTTCCTGTTTTTGTGCCAGAACCTTTCAGGTAGGTCCTCTCCCCTTCTGAAATGGACTTACCGTGTGAGGTGTATCTGCTGGTGGGTTTGCTCACCTGCCTGGCCTTGCAGTCCTGGGCACAGGAGAGGGAATATACAGTTCGAGAGGAGTTGCCGGAGAATGTGCGGATCGGGAACCTTCGCAAAGACCTGGACCTGGCCCTCGACCCAGATGTCAAGCTCTCCTCACCCTTGCAGTTCAAGCCGGTTTACAAGACTGGGGACGTACCTTTAGTGAGAGTGGAGGCCAGCACGGGGGACATCTTCACCACCTCCAACCGCATCGACCGTGAGAAGCTCTGCTCTGGCGTCTTCACTGAAAAGCGCTGCTTCTATGAAATCGAGGTGGCTGTGCTGCCCGATGAGATTTTCCGCCTCGTCAAGATCCGCTTTCAGATAGAGGACATCAATGATAATGCCCCACTCTTCCAGTCCACGGTCATCAACATTTCCATCCCAGAGAACACAGCCGTTAACTCCCGTTACCCTGTGCCCTCTGCTTTGGACCCAGATGTGGGAATCAATGGGATTCAGCACTACGAGCTTGTAAAGGTGAATCTTTTCACCAATTACTATTTGAAAACTAAGAAATTACAACAGATACTGATCTCAACAAATGAATGCATGTGTATCATTTCCAGTGAGTTTAATTATCTTAGTTGTTCTCTTCTCCTTTTGTAAAGCAACAACAGCGATGCTGTTTTCTTCTGCAGAATTTATTTTCAAGGCGTCCTTTATGATTATAGTTAAACTTGTACAGCCTCCAAACTCCATGAAGTGTCTCCTTAGATGCTGTTAAAGTGGATCAGCTGACTGGATTTTATTATCCCACTCGGCCAGATATAATTATGTTGGCTAAATGAAGCCAAAGCCATCCAGCCCCTGAGAATGATGGGATACATTTTTAGGCTTGAATATGTGACCTGTCTTTAATCATTTAGGTGCGTGACGGCTTTTGTGGTGGACATGTGGTGAATGACAAGGAAAAGGAAAACATTTGTGGTATTTCACTGCTATTATGACGTTGCTGCGCAGTGATTAAATTAGGCTATGAAAATACCTTTCATTGGCAGATTGATAATGACAACCCCTTGCTGAAAAGTCCTCAGCACTATATTTGAGATTCTGACCGCCTCAGTATGGTAATCATAATGTGACTTATTGAGTCCACATGGAATAACGCATGATAAATGGTGTCGTGGTAGGTCTTTAATTGGAAAATATTAATCAGGACCTTGTGCACCACTCAGAACTTCTCACTCATCTGTTAATTGAAGGTTTATGAAAAATGGTGCAATATCCTGATAGGGCAAACATGTGCAATATATGAAAAACAACAAGATGTGACTTGTATTCCATTTAAATGACAAACACAAACAGCACAGCAGACTTGTCAACGGCTGGCCGGAGCAATTAGTGTCGTTTTTTTGCTGTTTCATGGGTTTTAAAAACGCTCAGAAATCCCGCATCCTGTAGCATATGAATCATGAACTATATAGATGTAAATAATATGATAACCCTTATATAAAAAGAAGTGAAGAGGGTCTGATGTGATGCTTTTCCAAAAAAAGGAGAATCAAAAGTAATGGGGGGGGGGGGGCAAATGAATAAATAACTGCTATTCCACTAGAATTTAGCCACTAAATAAATAAATATATATCCAACATTACAGTCTGAAGAGCAATTTGTACCTTTTTTTCTGAGAATTACGAGAATTCCCCACTTTCTGTGTTTGACTTGATTACCAATTTGCATTTTTAAAGAGGGTTTATCTCTGCCAAGGTCCCTTTGCTGCTCTGCCTTGAATTGATGAGAGTCTGACTACAATTGTTTATGCTTGGAAAATAACCAGCATAATGTTCCTCCGCACCACAATGAAGAAACACCACTATATTCTCAGCCAGAAAAATAATAATTTATTTATGCCTCGCATTTTTGTCAAAATGGGGGAAATTGAGTGGACATGGATGATACTACCAAAGCCCACATCAAATTAAATTTGCAAATATGTCATAAAAGACAAAGGTGGAGGCTGAAGGATGCAAACAAATATGTATGATCAAGAAATGTAGGGTATGGAAAAACAGAGTAGTATAATGCTGTTTTATAGATATAGTAGTCTTCGAAAACAAATAAATAAACAAAGCAAATAAATAAATCTGCCAGAGTCCGAGAAAATGCAGAAATAAGCTTCTCAAAATCTCATTGCAATATTCATTTAGTGATTCTCTTCCATAAGTCGGTTTCCCAGCAGTTCTGTGTATACTTGAAACAAATCTTACTATAAAAGTGACAGATTGCTGGAAAAGAAGATCAACAAAACAAATTCTGAAGTATGTGCTGGTTGAAGGGGTGGATTTCAAATGAGCCATGTCTTTTGAGGGGAAAAGGCAAGTCAGGGGAGATGCAGATCTATCTGCAAAGCTCAATGCACAGTGACTATCTTGCCTAGGCTCCTTGTTCTGTCTCAGCATGGTGCTGCAGCGAGTGCCATCAAGTGCCACAGTGGGCTCCATTACTGCAGCAGATTCTCAGCAGCAAGTGTTATAATAAACTCGGAATAAGAATGACAATTTCTAAAAGCTAAAATGGAGAGGAAAAAATATGAAGAGGACTCAGAACAGTGGGTCCGATTGCTGTGCCTTTGATCTGAGAGTAAGATGGCATTTATTGAACGTCATTTTCTTCTGTGCCTGCTGAGGTGGACGAGGCGGCGTGGAAGCGCTTGTCGCGCTACCTGGCAGGCGACAGCAATGTCATATGAAATGAGCACGTCAGCTCAGGCATAGTGATATGATGCATGCTTAAATACGGCTTTGCCATTAAAAAAATAAATTATGATGTAATAATAATAATAATAATAAT
>JAODKE010000002.1:24133943-24163351 GCA_026779605.1 Mormyrus hasselquistii
TTTTTTTTTTTTTTTTTATATATAAAATATATATATATATATATATATATATATATATATATATATATATATCAGTTAAACACAAATCAATATATTTGCCTGATTTTAGCTCAGAAAAATGCTGACCACAAAGGAAAGTTCTGGAATGCTGCAAGCAATGGGTGACCTTTAACATCTCGGAAAGTTTATCTGATCAATTGCATTATGCCTGATAAACTTTACACTCCCCCACTGTACCCGATGAAAACCTTTACTGTAGTGTACAATAGTCCAGAGGTGTGACTAAGAAAAGGTGAGAATATAAATCTCTTTGCAGAGTGATACCTCCATAACCCGCCACCTCATGAGCAGGTTCATCCTTCTTTGTTCAAATTGTGTGAGTGGAGCAGGAACTTCTTGTTTGTTGAGAATAAGTGATGTATGTCATACTGAGAATGGATACAGGCTATGAAGTTTTTCGCTTTTTTCATCATCTCTCTGAAGAGAACTATAGCTTCCAGCACTGCACATTAATTTAATCTCAGATGTTGACTGGGTAAGATACATAGGAACCATTCGTCCATCCATCTATCCATCCTCCCGTCTTCTAACTGCTTATCATGGCCAGATACATAGGAACCAGCAAAGCCAATTTAGTGAACAGCTTCGAGACTCTAAATCTCAAGAAATGAATTTTATTTTGAAAATTATGATTGCTTGTGATGCTTGCATTTTGTCATTATTATTTTTTTCTGCCTATTCTGATCGGGGGCAGGGGTGGCAAGGGGTGACCATGGGCCCCCTAGTAAATATGTGTCCACCTCAATTACCACCCATCACCAAAAAATTAAAACGAAATGTGGAGCATTTAATTGCCCAGCTGGATTGCGAGATTAATCCATCCCCCAGTGCTGGATCAGGAGATGATTAACCCTGTTCCTCCAATCAGCAAAATATTGCCCCATCGCTCCCCCCAGTAAAATCATTAGGTCTACTCTGGCCACCCCATTGTACCTGGGTCTGGCTAGGCTCTTGATTCTGATACTCTCCTACAGTCCAACTACGCTCTTTTAGGTACACTTGTATCTATACATTAACCATATTGCAGGATTGTACGTATCTGCCTGGTAGTAAACCAGCATTACTTTCACGGTCTACCCCAATCTTATACCCTTTGTTGCCTGGCATAGATGTACAGAAGGTATATTTGATAAAGAGAAGATCGATGTTATGTGGCATTTACATATATGTATATCAATATACTATGTATATTGCATATGTATAGTTAAATGCAACTAAGAAAGATAAACGATTTAATATTAGATGTTTAATAAATTATTTATTCATCAATTCACATGAGTATGACACAGAGACAAAGTGGCAAGGTGTGTAAACAGCATAAACAGAAGGTTAAAGACAAGGCAGAAGTCAAAGTGTATCGTCAGTGGTTGTTCAAAGTGACAAGACAGAACGTTGGCGCCTTTCCCACAGTCCTCTGGGGCAGAGTGCATATACCAATGACAAATTTAATCCACGTGTGAAGAATAGCAAAAATATTACTTGTGTGTGTGTGTGTGTGTGTGTGTGTGTGCTTAACATTCACAACATAAATAACATTGTAATTAATGTATTAACTTTAAGAACACTTATTTAAATATAATTTACTCGTAGTAAATAAATGAATATCATCATAGATAATACCACTATCAAGTGTCGTTAAGATTTTTTAAAATTATATTACCGTTTTTGGCTTGTTTTGTTTATAAATACCCCCAAATAAATGCTATAGCAAACATTTCGACAACTAGCTACCTACAGTAGGCTGATCACTTCATTAATAAAAAAAATCTTACATTACATTCGACTCAGCCACAGGAAATTTCATTTTCCTAATTTTCTTAATTTTGTGGTAAGGATTAGCACACTTGTGGCTAACCAGATAACAAACTGTTATATGGTGTATTTTAAATGTTATACACTCATTATTAATTGATTAAAAAGCATGAATAGTTCAAAGTCTTAATTCCTTCTGTTGAAATACTTTGGGCAATTCTAGAACTATATAAATCTAGCTTTGGCCTTTACCACGAATGCAAAGTTGTCAGCACACAGTCTCTAGACTTCAGGTCAGTACCGGAGAGTTCTACAAGAAAATGTCAGGCCATTCTTCTATGAGATGAAGCACACCTGACGCATGCAGAAGCGATGCCCAAAACAGTTTAGCCAGTCTACATGAATAAAATGGAAAGTTCTATTTCAGATTGGCCTGCTCAAAGTCTATGACTAAAGTGCATTGAGCTGTTAGGGCTACGCAAATTCATGCCTGCTATTCCAGAAATGTCACAGAGTTGAAGCAGTTCTGTGTGGGGAGTGGGTGAAATTCTACATGAATCCTGTTGCTCTGTATTTAACACCAGCCATTCCTGTTATTAGTATACAGCTGCAGATTTCTGTCAGGCTTCCTTAGATTCACATTTTCCTAAATAAAACTATCCTGAACCTGAACCTTTCTGATGTTCTCTAGACTCTTTTATATACCAGGGTAAATCGACAACAGAAACTGTGGACAAAAGAAAAATATGAATTAAATTCATATGTCAATTATTAAAGTAACAAGTACAAAAATATCACTCGAAATACCTGGGAAATCTGCTTGAAAAAATTAAAGTTTTCCATCTTAATATCTGCAGGTTGCTACTAATCCCATATAATAAATGTAAAATATACAGTTAATTTCAACCTGATTCTGCAATATACATTATGTTCCTGTGCCAATTCACAATGCACAATTCCATTCGGAGCTTCTTTCTATTTGACTTTTCTGACATTGATAAAATTTAGCTTCCATTCCAATCTAGTGATATTTGCAGAGAAAAAAAAAAAACAACTGCCAATAAAGGCACGTGATGATCATACAGTAATCAGAGAAAACTCTCTTTTAACTGATCCACTCTAATGAGTCCTGCCTCTGCTCCATGGATGTGGACTTTGCATGTTCTTTCCTTGTTGTGTTGGTACTTTGGTTTTCCAAAGTGATAAGATAAATGGTGTCTCTAAATATCCCGTAGAGTGTTATTGTATATGTATATATGTGGCCCTTGCGCAGATCACCACAGCCTTGTGCACCGTGTTATCTGCCATAGGCTCCCTGGTCTCACATGACTTTAGCCAAGAAGTATGATTGGAAGGTGGATGAACACTACTAATAGCTATTATTATACATAATGATGGGACATGTCACAGAAAGTTAACACAAAATCCCCACAGACAGGCAGGCTGTGGGGGCGACATGGTGGTGCAGTGGTTAGCACAGTTGCCTCTCACCTCTGGGACTAGGGTTTAAGTCTGGTGTGAGTCTTTGTGTGTGGAGTTTTGCATGTTCTCCCCGTTTTGTACTGGGATTTCCTCCCCCAGTACTGCCCCCCTACCCCACCAGTCTAAAAACATTTAGAGGTTAATTGCAATTGCGTGTGTGCGCGCACGCCTTGCAATGGGTTGGTACCCCATCCTAGGCTGCCTTGTACCCATAGGCCCCCTTGCAGCCATGAATACGATAAATGGTTTCAGAAAATGGATGGATGGACAGACAGGCTGACCGAATCTTTAAATTCAGCATTCCATTTTACAGTATTTAAATTTATTAGAGAGGCTCTGCACTCACAGCATTATGTAACAGAGAGAAGGGCAGCTGTATTAAGGTGTGCGTGTTGTGGACTGGCAGGGTTTGGGTAGGGATAAGAGCAGCAACACAAACTATAATAAAGGAAAACAGGGGAGCTGTTTGGGTGTGAAAAAAAAAGCACTTGGCAGGTGACGGTGTAGATAGAACCGATGAAATGGAACATGAGTAGGTCTTATGATGTTCTCTTGACTTCTTCCTGTAATCTTGTCAACCACTCCTTAGTCACTGCCATGACATTTTTAATGCAGTAATCTACTAAAGACCGAATTGGATTATTTGATCAATTTTATGTTCCCTAATTGTACTCTTTTATTAAATTCATTTTAAAAATGCTTTGGCGACAATTGTATATAGTAACATAAGCGATGGCCATAACAATGGTATAACAATAACGATGCTATAAATAAATAAATGAAATTTTGAATTAGGTGCAATGGATAGTCTTTTATGCTGCTAAAAATTTTAAGGATTCTGCGCCATCCATTATGAGAAGGTCACAAAATATTTAACCTAATTTAACTATTTTTGAAATGATTGCTGAATTCCATTTCTTTTGTTTGTTTACCACACTGTAGTCAGTGTTAATTATATCATCGGCGGTGGAGAGGGCTCTATGGCAAATGATAAGTTCTGCAGAGCTGGTTTCTCTGCCTTGGGAGTCCGAAGTTTTGGCACCTGGCAGAAGCCCTTTTGTCTGAGCGTTAGAGTGTTTGTGACACTTGGCCCAGTTTCCTGGTGCTGCTCGGATGCGAACATCTCACAGCTATTATCTCAGCCGTGCTGGCAACAAGAGTGAGCTTTAGCAAGGTGCCAGCTGAAAAAGACGGAATAACAAGGAAAAAAAAGGTTGAAACATGCATTTTTAAAATTTTTGCATATTTAAAAGAATGTGTGTACTGCATGACGCGCACACGCATGCACACACACGCACACACACATACTGAATATTAAAATCACTAACAGGTGAAAAGAATGACATTGATTATCTCATTGCAATGGTATCTATCAAGGGTCTCATTATATATAAGGGAAGGGAACAGTTAGTTCTTGAAGTTGATGCGCTGGAAGCAGGAGGAATTTGCTTGCATAAGGATCTGAGCGATTTTGACAAGGCCCAAATTGTGATGGCTAGACGACTGGGTCAGAGCACCTCCAAAATGGTCTTGTGGGATATTTCTGGCATCCAGCTGACGGCACCTACCGAAAGTGGTCCAAGGAAGGCCAATCAGTGAATTGTGATGGGGTCATGGGCACCTAAGGGTCACTGACCACTAGCCCGTCTGGTCTGATCCCACGGGAGAGTGACTAGAACAAATTGCTAAAATAATGCTGGTTATTATAAAAAGCTGTCAGAACACACAATGTGTAAGGGACTGCATGAGCTGGCTGCGTATGGGACTGCGTGTCCACAGACCAGTCAGAGTGTCCATGCTGACCCTTGTCCAATGTCGAAGGTGCCCACAATATAAGGATGGGCTGATCCACATTTTTTTCACTTCTGATCCGATTCCGATACAAGAGCTCTATTTACTTTACAGTAATATTATCCATAGAAGTGTTCCACCTTGTTTGTACATCTTGTTTTAAATGTTTTTGAGGCATTTACAGTCAGCAGTTCAGTCTTCCAAGATAGTATACACAAGTAGGGAATGCTTAAAATGCCCCACAATTTTTTCCCAATGGCATCAGCGTCACTTAAACTTTGTTGCTATAGCAGCCCCTCATGTATCGCAAACTGTAGCGAGTGCGCAGAACAACCCAAGCTAGTGACTCCAAATCATCTGTTGCTTTTTCATTTTACTCACGTTGTCCCGCACAATTGCGTGCACTTTGTTTAGTGGGGTTTTTCACTAAACGCTACTTCCACCTCTTAAAGCTGCGTTTTTACATAGATTGAAAATCACCGTGTTCCTACTTGCTATTAAAAGCATAAAATACTTTCAAACCATCACTCATTTATCTGATGCTTCTACATTAATCCTACTATAAAGTGTATGCAGATGACGTCACATGGTCGCAGCAGCTGGAAGCCACTGCATTCACACCCGCTGAGTGGCATAAAACTGAGTGGCAGCACTAGCATTCAGCTTGAATGCCACAAAAACACATCTACAATGGGAAAAAGCTGTCATGCAATAGATTTTACAAATCCATTTAACACGAAAACTAAATAAGTAAATATTGGAAGTGGATCGGTCACATATGGCTGACACCTGATCTGTCTGAAAGGTATTGCTCAGTGCTGATACCAATCCTGAATATTGGATCGGTGCATCTCTACCACAATGGGTATGTGAGCCTCAGAATTGGGCCATGTAGCAATGGGTGAAGGTGGTCTGGTCCTGTGACTCATGATTTATGGTACATCATGTGGGCAGCCAGGTATGTGTGCATTGCTAATCCGCCCAGGAGAGAGATGGAATTAGGATGTACTATGGGAAGAAGATAAACCAGGAAAGGCAGTGTGATGCTCTGGGCAGTGTTCTGCTGGAAAACCTTCGGTCCTGCCATCCATGTGGATGTTACATTTACACGTTCAATCTACCCACATATTGTTGTAGACCAAGTACACCGTTTCATGGCAACGGTATTCTCCATTGGCAGTGGCCTCTTTCACTGCAAAAATTGTTCAGGAATGGTCTGAGGAACATGAAAAGGAGTTCAAGTACCCAGAACTCAATTTGTAGGAGCATCTGTGGGATGTGCTGGACAAATACGTCTGAGCCATGGAGGCCCCCACCATGCAATTCACAGGACACAACAGATCTGCTCCTAACGTCTTGGAGCCAGATACCTCAGGGCACGTTCGGTGGCCTTGTGGAGTTCAGGACTTGATGGGTCAGAGCTGATATGGCAGCATGAGGGGGACCAGCACAATATTAGGCGGGTGGTTTTAATGTTATGGCTATGATATTATTTAAATATGTTTCCTGTGGTATGAATGGAATATAGCTCAGACTTTTTGCAGATTTTCATAATTTAAACAGATACTGTAGTCCGCTTCTTAGGAATGCATCGATTATTGTTAACAATGTTGCCTAAGTGCCTTATATTGTTAATCAAGATGACAGATGTTGCAGAAAGAGCATTACTGGCACATTTATCTAATTTACTTGGGGAACTAGGGGACACTATATCCAATTGCCATGCTAGCAGTGTTCAGCTTGTACATGGGTACATAGGACTTCAGCGATAACATAGATTTACAATAATTCACGCTGTCTCACATGTCCTTACACTCGCCTCATTTGTACCCAGCAGGGAGCAAAATGCACCGTATGCATTTGAAGGAAGAAATTACTCTGTCAGTATGCAACATATGCCATTCACTGCATTTAGAAGCTAATGAAAGGCAATTTACAGCACATTCATGTTCATTTTGATCAACATGACAACTGAAAAATATACAGCATCGAATTACAGGATACTAAAGTATTACACTGACGTACTATGAATATCTGTGTGTCTTTTGTTCTCTGTTGTTCTCTGACAGAAGGCACACATTGATTCAATAAAAATTTGAATGCGTTTCATTATTACAGTGACTTGTATGTTTAATTTAACAGACGTGGCTTGCTTTAAGTTGTAAGTACAATGATCGCAGAGCAGAAATATGCATGGGAAAAGCAAGGGGCTCGGTTAACTGCACTCTAATGCATGACAACAATGGTCAAGTAGTCAAGTATCAAAAATCTGGCAAGACACACTGATGGGGGGATGATAATGGAGGGGCATACGCCATGCAGCATCCTTAAAATGTTTCCGAAAATAAATGCTAAACAAACCACATATCCAGAAAACACAGAATCAAAGTTCTCATGTCGTCCATTTTCGTTTTCACCTGCCAAATTGACAATGATCCAGGTAATAATAATGGAAACAACAATTGCTGCTTTACAATGATGACAGACCTAGATCATAGAAATAAATATATTGCTTTGTTCTTGAGAACACCCTTGGAATATAGGCTGTTAACCATACATCAAGCAACCAAGGATTTTCACTACAAGAAGTCCCCTGACACGTCAGACTGCAAGCTACAATAACAAACCCTATAAAGAGAATAGTGTTACAAGCAATGAGGCTCTTTCCCAGTGCAGGGGCTGTCGCCTTTGTTCTGTGGCTTTTTGGCTACTGCGCTATATCTAAAACAAGGCTGCGTCGTTATGTAAATCACTCTCCTGCTAATATCAGTCCAGACTGGCATCGCATGATTGCATTGATATTGTTGTAGATTTCAAAATAGCTGTAATATATTTATAGTTGCACTTTTTAACATAAAAAGAATTGAATAAAAGATCTAAACAGAGCACATCCCGGTGTTAGCCAGTCTAAATTTACACAGACTAGTGTATCTGTTTACGCCTAATTATAAAACTCAATTTTGTGGCACAATTAAAAAAAAAAAAAAAAATACAAGAAATACTGGTGAGGGTTAGGGTACAGCTACATAACTCATATGTCACTTAGATTTTACAATGTTTTGCCTTTTATTTGTTTGCTGTGGAAGGTAATAAAGCAGGTTGCTTAAAATCCTACAAGGCTACTAGTTTTTGACATAAAAATGTGAAGCGTGTTGACTAAATTAAAGAACTATCATAATACTATTTACTCAGGTTCTCTTTTGATCAAATATTGTGTTTTTGTTGAACAACATATGTGAAATGTATGCAAACACACGCAAAATCTGTAAAACGCAAATACGTTATACAGTATACATATATGCACTATATATAGAAATCGCAACAGCTGTCATCTGTTGTCTTATCCTAACGTCCCTCTGGCAATGTGACTCACATGCAATGTATATTTTTACAGGATAAAGCAGTTCATGCACATGATCAAAAAACTTTAAGGAGACATGGAAAGAATGTGTTCATCCTTAGAGTGAGAAATGTCACCGTTTATTTTTACACGGTATAGGGAGCATTGGAGATAAATCAGGAGGCGGTGTGACGGGAATGCTGTTTAGTCAATGTCAAGCACTTGGAGCATCAGCCAGGAAGTAGACAGAATAAAGTCTCATTGTATGTGTGGATAATGTTGCTCGAGCCTCCCGCCTCCTATTGCCAATGTGCCAGCATGCTCCTGTGAGGCTCCCGCCATGCCTGAAAGAGGCTCTTGTCTGAGGATGTGATACCAAGTTGGCATTAGCCACGGATAGCTGCTCCACCTGGTGTGTGCTGAACAGGACATGCTAATGTGTCTTAGCAAACATGCTCCTTGCAGCTATCAGTGACTCTTATTCTCAATTTAGTGCTACTCTGTTCCTTCAGTTTCTATGCCAGTCAGGACCGAACTGGACGCGCACTGGTTTAGGGGAATATGTAACGCATCTGGGTACTTTATATTTGTTTCTAGGTGGTTACAAGTACATCACATATCAGCTCATATTCTGCACGGTATATTCTGCCAGCTCCTCCACACAGTAAATCATAAACATACAGCATTCAGACAGGGTCAAGGGGCTCACTTACTGGGCGGCTAAGCACTAAATGGCTAAGACGCTTGATACAAGTAATTTTGTGATGCGATTATTGCTGCTGTATGTGGAAGCTCCAGCATCTCAGATCCCACCTCCATAGGATTTTCACTGGCTACAGTGTCTAGAGTATACAGAGAATATTGCCATTAACATGAACACCAGTCAATGGCTTTTCTGGGGCTGTAAACACCTTGTTGATTATAGAAGTAAAAGGCGTATGGCCAAACTTGTTAAAGCTTACAGTAAGGGGACAAATTAATAATAATAATAATAATAATAATAATAATAAAAACAGGGGGTATTCCATGAAAGTAGCTAAAGAAATTAAGGCAGACTTTCCCGAAAAAGTCAGACTCAACCTAGCCCCATCTCTCATTCAGTTTTAACTAATCAAGGCTCATTCAAGACAGACTTGCATATTCTCACTTAGTGCGCACACCCGCGATATTTAAGAAGCCCGAATAAATGAATGAACGATAGATTGACCAAATGAGTCGGAAAGCCTGTAAAATGAGAGCGGTGTTTCTTTCCGCTGCAGAACAAACTGCTGATGGAGCTGTATGAAAAATACAAAGATGTAATCGTTAAAAAAAAGGCAATATTGTGGCCATAAACACAGCCAGGGAGTTGGCTTGGCAATGAATTGCAGACAGACTAAATTCATAAGTTAGGCTACGTAAATGTTACAAATATGAGTACAGTGGAACGGTGGTTAATGCTGTCGCCTTATAAGACGAAAGTTGCTAGTTCGGACGGTGAACCCTCTGGGTTGACTTCACTTGTGATTATTATTGTATAGTATTATTTGATCTCCGTAAAATACTTTAAATCATATGTTCTGCACAAATAACCGTATGTTGTCTTTCCTTTTTTAGTAATAAACTTTCAAAGTAGACAATGACTAAACAAAATATAAAAATGTCTTCCTGTTCATATTATTTTAATATGAACCTGAGCAGATGCGTTATTATTAGTAATCCCGACTACGTACTGCGCTGGATATCACCGGCACGCCACGCGCCTTGTAGGCCCAGTCCGTTACAGCCAAAAGCGGCCCTAGGGACCAACTTGTCCGTTATAAGCGAAATTCCGTTATATGCCAGTCCGCTATATCCGATGCTTTTTCCTCATGTTCTTAAAGGCGCACGGCCGGGACCAGCGGACCTCGTCTGTTATAGATGATATTCCGTTATAAACCAGCGCACTATAACGGGATTTTACTGTAATTATTTTGGAATTAATTGGAACGCTAAATCATCGTTTTATAGGCTTTATTATATTGATTATGTAGCAATCTCAGCTCTATTCTCCATATTATGGAATTATCACGCAGAGGATTACTTCCGAAAAAAATGGTTTTTATTCTCTGCTTTCTCGTCTTTAACTCACAGCACAGACTACAAGGTTCCATTTTTTATATACGTATATACAAGACTCATTCTCCCACTAACTCAAACAAAATCATGTCATTTTGGTACACCTTAGAGATTAACAAAATAATTCAATCAGATATTGTTAAATATGTCAGATGAGGACACATAATTCAACAGATTACATGACTTGAATAGTAATTACGTCCGAGGGAACGATCTTTTGGGAATTTGTTCCCACACGTCCCACACGTTCTGAGTCAACACTTACGTAAGCGAAACAGTTAACCTTGATGGACTTAAATAAGACAGATTTATCGAAATAAGCGAGACTTTCCCTTAATCCTGCTTCGTGGAATACCCCCCAGGTCAGTTTAACAGCTGTGCAGAATGGCTTCTGTGAACGAGGAAAACGTGGGTTCTACCTCACATTAGCCAGGTATACCTTTTAAAGTAGCCACTCAGTGTATTTGATTTTGGTTCATTTTTAGTAATAATAATGGTTAAGACCTACACATGCAATTGTTGAAGATGACAATAGGCATGACGTTCGTAGTACAATCATGGCTCTTTACGTTAACACACATTCAGATTTAGTGTGTTTTGTTTTTGCCCTTGTATTATCATTCCTGTACAAACTTGTGAATGAATGTGGGTAATATTTGATTTTTGGTGCCATATATGGTAGTTTTGCTTTTTAAATATCTGCATAGATATCATACATTACATTCAGACTGTTCCATAGACAACAAAACATTCATGTTTTTGATTAGTTTTGTGTAATTCAGCTGTGTAAGATAAATTTGTAAGATAGCCCTACTCAGATGCTGGAAGTTCTTCAGTCTGGATATTGAAAGGAAGTGGACTCATTTTAAAATATATTGACATTGAACATATTATTTGTTGAGCTGTCTTTATGGGTCTTTAGATAAAATATATTTTAGGAACAGCATGGTTTTAGTGACTTTTCAGGCAACTGAGACGCTTTACAGCTTGCTAATTAATTTCATTAATTACTTTTTAATTGAGATTTCTACTACTTAAGTCAAAGTTAGTAATTCATTAAAAAACATATTATTTGGAGGGGCTGGTGGAGTGGTTCCGTGGTTAGCACTGTTACCTGGGATTAAGGTTCGAGTCTCCGCCATGGCTCCATGTGTGTGGAGTTTACACGTTCTCCCCGTGTCATCGTGAGGTTTCCTCCAGGTTCTTTGGTCTCCCTCCCAAAGTACAAAAACATGCTAAAGTGAATTGGAGTTACCAAACTGCCCATAGGTGTGAATGGTGTGTGTGCCCTGTAATGGGTTGGCACTCCATCCTGGGTTTTTTTCCTGCGTTGCACCCAGAGCTTCCAGGATAGGCTCTGAACCCTGTGACCCTAAATATGACAAGTGGGTACAGAAAATGGATGGACGGATGAATATTATTTGGAGATTTAGGTCAATGATCTCACCCTGACTGGAATTCCTTTGTATTATCATGCACTTGAGGACTACAAATAGCTTACACGACCCATAGATACTTTGTAACCAAAGCATTTTTGTTTTAGTCAGGGTTTTTACACCAGTGGAGATTATGTCACTCTGTATTCTCCCAGCGAGGGTTGTTTAAGCTGACTGGAGGAGGCACATCCAATGATATCTGTAGTAGAGCATTGTGTAATAATAATAATAATAATAATAATAATAATAATAATAATAATAATAATACATATAGTTGAATGGCGTATAGTTCCATGCATTACCCATAACATGATAAACTACACATTGAAGCCACATCATATTTTTACAATCACAGTTTTATAATGTTATGTTATATAATTATAAAACTCAAATTTTTCAGGTTAACACATTATTAAATCACTGTAATTTCTGTTAAATGCAGTGATCAAAAAACAAGTGTTATATCTTAGCTGAAAAAAGCACACATGGCAGATATTCTATTTTTAACTGTTGTAAAGCTAAAATATGCATTTAGTTTTTCTAATTTATTTATTCATTTATATATTTATTTTAAATTGCCTGCAGTAGCTCCTGCAAGCATTAAGGAGTCTCTAAATTACATGTGATTGCATCATCCTTGCTAGCAACCCCCCTGGAAAAAGGGGAAAGGAGGGAAATATTTGTACGAGGCAAACATTGTTGTATCAAGTAATCTTTTTAACTGCTTAGATTGATTTAATTTCACATAATTCTATAAGAAAAATGCTGCATGATAGTGTTATGCAAGGAAACAATATTTTTAATATGATTTTAAACCCATTTCTCCAGTTACTATGCTTTACAAATTTGACAATAGGCATTAGTTATACGGTTTGCCGTTTTATTATGTTTAAAAGTTTTTTTTTCTTTTAATAATATGCATAACCTAGCCCATATAACAATGGAAAACAGCAATAGTGCTATAATCGTGGGGAGTTTGACAAGACTAGACCGGGGCAATGGTGAAAAATAGGAACTCTCTGAATATCCTCATCATTGATCATTCATGGAAGGTGCACCGCACCACACAGACGTCAGCCAGATCAGACAACGTGAGCAGTCAGAGATTGAAAGCTGATGCAGATTCTAGTGTGCAAAACATGCTTTGAAAACAAACACCAATGGTTTTGAAAAACTAGAGTTCAGTGGCTGAGATAATGCTGACCAGGATAAGTGAAGATGGATGTAAGATGGATGGATTTCATTTTGCAATCAACTCATGATAACATCCTACAAACAGCTACGCCAACACAGCCAACACCGCTGGTAGCTCTTTGGTTGGTTTGGATGCTTTTTTGTTGTTCAGACTGGAAAGCTTGTTGAAAATTAAGTAAAAAAGGGAAGCACAGATAAATAGCTGGGGCAAACAGTGAAAATTTACCTTTCAGAAAGACATGACTGGAACTGTGTTACTAGAAAAAAGCAAAGTCTTTGAGCTGCCATAAAAAGTAACGACGCTGTAACTATGCTGGAACTGAAACTGAGAAAAAGGGCTTCAGATTTTTCTGACTGTCAGCCCATATGTGTAGTAAGTAGGTAAACGATTGCGCTTTCTTCAAAATCAACCTTAGCTGAACTTTGAATTTTGAGACTAAGAGACTTGAATTCAGTCATGATAGTTTAGTTTTTTTTTAAAATGTGGTGCTGGTGCTTTGCCTCTTGTATGGCTGTGAGTGCTCCAGCATAATTCCTCATTTAAGGGTACTCACTAACTGCATAAATGTCATAATTATAATAATAGTAATAATGATGATGACAATAATAACAACAACAATAATACTTCCCTTTAGCTTTCTCAAGAGATGAAGATAGATATATATATTGCAAATAATTGTCAAAGCTATTTTTGTTTGTATAAAACCTGTCCATCTGTGAAATATTTATAATGAACGCTACTTGTAGTGTAACAAAGACTGTAGACTACTTTCTCATAAAAAAAAAAATAGAAATCTATAGTCACTCATCACACATATTACAGTCTCTGCAAGACTTGGTTTCCAAATGTTTGGGGACATTCCACCTGCTTTTGAATAGTGCTGAAATATAGTTGTAGAAGGTTGAGTCGCACAGCATGTTATCTCCCTTGGTGGTATTTTAAGGAAACCATTAATAGCGTCAGAGAACATTAGCCAGGAAATACTAAAATAACTGGATATGAATGAATAACTGACTGCTTTTTATTTTTTTGAATACTGCCGTATATTTTTAAGTGTAATCACTGACAGCAGGAACAATCTGTGAATAATATGATTATATCACACTAGTTTTACAATAAAACAAAATTACTTTAAAAAATTATAAAGATGATTTTATGTATATATGCTATGGTGATGCGGATTTTTTTTTAAACCCTGCATATAATAAAAAATGTGTTTCATTTTATGCTGGATACAGATATTAGAACATATCCACTATAACCATGATGATGAAATATTTAAATACAGGGGGTAAACAATACAATAGAAATGCTTAACAATGTTTCAAAATCAAGGTTTTAATAATGACTAGGGCTCCCCTTGCCCTTCAGAAAATCTTCAATCCTTCTTTGAATTCTGTAATGAAATACTCTGCATATTTGGATTTTGGACCAATATTCAGAAAGAAAAGCCTCAGTATCCTTAAAGGATGAAATTTACATTCCATTCTGCACTACAGAAAATGTTCAGTGATGTTTAGATCTGGTGGATGGGCAGGTCACAGAAGGTATTTGACTTCCTTCTGGTGCTCATGAATCCACTAGTGAACTCATATACAGTATATATGGGGACATTATCACCTTGGAATGGCAACATCATGAGGGAACAGCTTTTACACCATAAAATAGCCTAATGTTACATGGCTGTAATACAACTGAGCAGTGATCGCACCAAATGACTCCCCCAAGAAGGCCGACCATACCAAAAAATGTTGCTGGTTGAAGGTATCCTTTGGCTTTTTCCAAGTGCATACACATCAGCTTGTAGATAAAAAACATGAATGATGACTCATCTTATCATATAACTTTGTTTTCAATTGCTCAGGGGCCCAGGTTTTGTGTTCCATAGTCCAGGTTATGCATATGGTCTTGGATGTAGGCAGTTTTTGTACAGACTTGTCATAAATTTTAGCTTTGTCAAGCTCACAGTGTACAGAGTTTTTCTGGGCCTGGGTCACAGAGGTGCTGATTCAGGTTTATGGTAATTTTTGAAGTTGTACTTTTATGGTGTTTAGCAGTTATCCTGTTAAATGTCAGTGAGCCTCGACTTCTGGGCACTATCCTTCTTTGCCACTGCAGTTTGTTTGTGGTTGGCAAATTCTTTAATAATGTTTAAGGTTGTTTCCCATCACTGACTAAATAAAGTCATGATTTTTGCGATTGATTTATGGGCACTTCTTGGAACCAGAATTATCCACAGCCAAGCTATAGCATTCTGCTGATTATCAGACCTTCTTCAACTCGACACATGCTGTGAATTGGCTTTCAAGCCAATTTCAAGCTTTTAAAAGTCACCATTATGGCTGAATTTGTCTTGCGCTATACCTTTACTTACTTCAAAGTTACATTTATTTTTCATTTGGTACTTGTGTTATTTTGAACACCCCCTGTTCTCTTCACAATAGCATGTAGTACCAAAACCTCACCTTGCATCCTTGTTAAAATTAAGAGATATGTATTGAATGTCATAGTCTCTCAAACTTAGAAGGACAACCTTATCTTAAAATATAACTACTTCTATTGCAGAATCGAGGCCAGCATCCAGATGCGTCTTTTCCTTCCATCCAACCCACATGTCCACATAAGGTAAGTCATCATAAAAAACAATGTACCAAAAATATAATAGTAAATAATTAAACTGGTCTTTGAAAAAAAAAAAGGGAATCTCCCAGAGGGAAGAGTTTTCCATTAATTGCCTATTCAATTTAAAATCATGAATGGTTGTGCTTCTTTTATTTAAAATAGTTTTTAGCTTTATAACTATGTGTTTTAAAACCCTTGGAAATAGTATGATATCATTGTTCAAAAATGCATGTAGTACGTTTTGGGTTCTCAAGCAGCAAATCTGCTTCACACTACTTTGCACGCGCACAATTTTTTTGAGCACCAGACAGCAAAATCAAGGTTACTGGTCTTGTCGCCATTGGCATCTGGTGGTGGCTACCTAGCTACTTTACCGTTCAAAAAAAAAAAAAAATAGAAAAGGCAAGGTGAAGCTGGAGGACACGAGGAAAAATGATCTCCTGTTGCCATACCAGCTTCATCTGCAAGTTTAGGTTGGTGAAGAAGAGGGCTCGCTCACTAGCTAGCTACTGTAGCTCAGGGCTTCTCTAATATTTTGAAACAAGGCTCACCATTTATGAAAAATTATTTTGCTGAATGTAAAATATCATAAGAGTAATTCCAAAATTCACCTTACCAAATCCTAAGGCACACCAGCGTGTGACGGCACAGTTTGAGAACCACTGACCTACTGTAGTTAGTAGGGATGCACTCAAATATGAATACAAGTACATTATTCAGAAATGCACAAATAATGCATTGTAAACATATTTTTTTCTACCCGATGTTTTGTGCTATTATTCTGAATAAATCAGCTTTATGGCTGACATGTCTAAGTTTCTTCACATTGATTCATATCATTGTAGCTGGTCACAAGATATATATTCTGTTTGAATAAAAGTTTAGTTCTACTAACTAGTTATTTCTTTTACTACCAATTTAAAATTGATTACCATAATCTGTAGATGACCAACAAAGCTAGCGCACAACCGGCAGGGCTGAGAGCTGACCTCTCTTGGCTATCACTCTGGTAAACTCGCATAGAGAGGGAGAAGGTGTGAGTAGGGGCTTTCTCACCACAGGAACATTTTTGGGGACCAGTAAATTTGTCATGTTTTTTGTGTAATACCGCTGGTGCCGATATTAGCAGGATAGCGTTATACCATTTTTTATTCTGCCAAACCGAAAGATCAATCTGCCAGCCAGATTTAATAATGAAATATAAAGATGTCAAGGGTTGTATAAATAAAATATAAATAAAAGACTGTGTCCTGTGCTGATCGCGATTGATCTCTCCAATAACTAACAAATAACAAAACAAATTGTTCATTCTCCAATATTTTGGGTTGGCGGTCGCGGTTTCGAATTGCGTGAAGTTTAACCTAAGCGGCCAGGACCTTCAAAAGCTCCCAGTCAAGAGAGGCCAGGAACCAGTAACCAGGGACCAAGTTCCAGAACTTTGGTGTGAAAGTGCCTAGTGTTATGTGCAGATTGCTTTCAAACCCCTAAACATGTATGCTGTCATAACACTAGGCAAAAATAAAGAATAAATGTTGTAAGAACTAGCAATTCTTGATGAAGCAACTGATTTAACTGCAGTCTTTAGAAGTACCACACACACAAGCACTCACTCTGACGATGTATAAATGGGAGGTTGTACACTGGGCAGTAAGGCACACACACAGCAGGCAATTTGCACAATGGCTAAAGTCACGCGAGGATCAGACCGGGTCCACATATGAGAGGGTAAGGGCACACGCAACAATCGGGAACACAAGTATTTACAATGACAATTATACATGGGGGCTATTTACACAGCTTGCGAGCATGCCTGGATATGCAAATGGGTCCGCTACTGGGAGCCATCTCGCCGATGCTACAATATAAAATAATGTATTTCAGTTAATATTCATCTCGTTAACATGTAACATTCTGTAAGAATCAGCTCAGGGAGCAAATATTTTAAAACCTGAAAGATCAATAAAGCTTTAATTCCTAGTTCAAACTGACTGGTCATTGCCCCCCAGCTAGTTTAGGGTGGTGGTGGGGTTCAATGGTTTGCAGTCTAAATTTGTTCAGTAGGAGAAAAAAAATACAATTTTTTTAAAAAGTTATGCTATTATGTAATTACTGTTGCACAATAGTAATCCATGTTTTCGTAGTGAACTGCAGTAATGTCTGGTGCAATTATTGGGTCAAAACAAGTGATTAGAAATAATAATAATAATAATAATAATATTACAGCTTGCTGGCTAGCTAGCTGGGTAGCTAATGGTAAATTATTGTGTAAAACAAATTTTGGCTGGACACTCAGCTAGTCATAGCTTATTGACAAACTGAGTTTGCTAGCATTAGCCTCCATGCCAGTCTGTATGTTTCCTTTCCAGATGTCAATAGAAATTGGAAACTGTGCCAGCCACCTCATTCATCCATGCTTTGAAATATTTGCATTCTGCAATGTGCTGCTTTTCGCCTGATATCTTGTACAGAAACTCCTTATGGTTTATGTACACAATCAAGATAATTGCAGACTTGATGAGGGGCATGAGTAGGTGTGTTCACAATAATTGATGAACAATAAGCTAATATTTAAATTTGCATTTACAATATAAGAATCAATTACCACAACCCGGGTAAAATGAGTAAGTCAGTTGTATCAGCATAATGACAATATTCAGTACAATATTAGGGTACTGGTTATTTGAACTGTTTTTTAGTTTCTTACTCCTTGCCTAATGTTTGATCAACATTCTTGAGTTTCTGTGATTGGCAGTTCCATTAGGTTAAGCAAAATCCAAACCAACTCCAATATTGTAGCCTCCGAACATACATTTTTAAAGAAACTGGCTATTCCATGGGTTTTGATCTAAAAACCAATATTGATTTATATAATGACTTGCCATCATGTCTTAGTATAGTTGCAGTACTTAAAACTTATTTTAACTTTTAGAAAGACTTGCCAGTGGCTCTGAGAACTGTTTTGTGTGAATATGTTAATGTGCCATATTGCAACTAACTTGCTAATTATCAATCAGCATGCTTTCTCAAAATGTTAAATCAAAATGATCGCATCTTCATTTTCTGGTTGACTAGCAGGTCAGCAGAAGAGGAATTGTCATGTGAACTAGAGAGAAACTGGCCAAATGTCACTTCTAAGAGTTCTTAAGAAAGCTGTGTACCAGTGATATTGTCTGTTCATGTTGGTCAGCAGGCTAAAGGTCCTACAAGCACTTGTGTGATGGTGCCAGGTTGCGATGTCCGATATAGTCAAGCTGCTTGAACTCTACAACATGACACTGTGCTTACTGTAACTGAAGAAGCCATTACAAAGACAATCCGTTTTGTCCTAAGTCAGTCGACACAAAGAAAGAGGCTCTAATTGCTAACTCGTCCTTCACATGAATCTGAACTGCTCTTGTTAAGATCACCTCTAATGAGATATTCAGAACAATACTGCTGTGGACCAGATCACCAGTGCTGCACCCAGCTTAACAGATATCGTCCTTGAAAAATAAGGGAGCAGTACAATTTCTTCTCAACTATCAGCTCATCTGAAAACAACTGATCTGGACTGGCGCACTGAAAAGATGGTGGTGATTTGCAATTATGTTAGCAGTGGCATGCAAGCAGCAGATCATAATCTCTTTCTGGTTGACTCACTTAACTGACCATGATCCATAAAGACTGTTACACAAAAAGTAATAGGCTAATGGAATAATGTGATATGTCACTAGGCAAAGAATATCATAACAAACAGTAAATGCAAAGATACGACGGAATAATGAATATATTCTGTAGGCTTCTGTAGAAACAAGTCATTATGTGTAAAGATGAACAATTATAGCTGACACTGGACACTGAGTTTGTATTTTATTCAAATTCCATACAGCAGCTGATTGTCTTTCTGCAAGTCAGCATTATGATCAGAGGCAGAAGAGACACGGAGATTCAGTATGTTATAAGTGTCTGTAATTGTGTGTAGTGTTTCTCCACACGTGGGCCAGATCCTGTAGTGCCGGGACTGGAGTGAATATGATTAAGCTGCAGTCCAAGTCAGCCGGCAGCTTGCTCTCCCCGTGGGCCTCTGTCTCCATAGTGATTCAACTCCAAAGGCCATCCATTAAATCCAGAGATTCCCTGGGGCCAGGCCATTGTTAAACTCCTTCATAACAACACCCATTATGCGCACTGTATTTCCAGCTTGTAATTCATTTATTCAGGTCGTCCAACATGGGTCACAAGTAGAGTCGGGAGAGGCAGGATTCAGCTGAAGTTCCGTCTTCTTTCCTCATCAAGGTGAAAAAAGGGCTAACGGAGAACCAAAGTCAGACAAGCTAGGCAGGTCCTAATGATGCTAATGATTTTTTTTGGGTGAAAAAGGCTTCATTTTTTCATTAGGACATAATGCAAGAGACAGCTGGAATGTGCATTCTGCAGTATGTACACTACGTCTGCGCCGGTGCAGGAAAGAGAGGCAGACGGAAACGTAATTGATCCCTGTCTCGCTGTGAGTGGAGAATACTGGACCCCGGCAGACTTAAAGCGGCTAAAATTGGTGCAAGAAGCATTCCATCCCATGCTCCTCTGGGAGGGGATCTCTGCATCCATGTCACTACGCTTCTCTGCCTCTCTTTCGACTACCCACGAGGCCACGGGGGCCACGTGTTAAAATGCACCATGCGGGGAGCACTGCAGAGAAATGTTGTTATGTGCTCTGCTGCAGTGATTACAAATCCCTGTGGCATGGAAACAAGAGGTCAGTCATGTTGTAATTAAGGTTACAGCTTTGTTAAACTAAAGGTGGCAGTTCCCAGTCTTTCAGCTGCCTCACTCCATACAGTTCTTCTAAGCTTGATCCTATAGAAGGAGAGATGCCAGCCATTATTCGACCAACCTTAAGGACTTCTGGGGTGTCACTTCTAGCATCGTCAGCCGCATAGTAGTGCAACAAGAAGGTATAAAAAATGACAGTGATGAAGGTCATTGTTGACCTCTGGGTTTGAGTTCTGCACTGCAGCTGTTGCATGTTAACACAGCAGGCCTTGTCAGACATTAAAAGGTGTGCTTTATCACCAGCCCGGACATACGACGGCTTTCCTCCTTATTGGCTTCTCTGGATCACACATTCCCTCCACCAATCCCATTTCGCTGTGTTTCTCCTCACATGTCTGCACCTTGTTTGACATTGTAGTCCTGTAGGTTCATCAAGTGCAGTGTCCAGGGGAACAACTGTTAAAAAGAGCAGGAATCTGCCTGCAGTGAGATAACCAGATGTTCTGAGGCATTGATGTGACATTGTTAGATATGAATAGGGTTGAATGTGGTTTAGTTATTTATTTATCTATTGTTTTGTTTCCCCAAGCTAATATTGCTGTTCACTAGCTAATTGCAGGTATCGATCCTCCCTCTCTCCCTCTCTCTCTCTCTCTCTCTCTCTCTCTCTCTCTCTCTCTCTCTCTCGATCGTACATGGCTCGTACAGCTGCTACCATCTATTAAAATTAAAGTTATGAGAAAAAAATGAAGCTATGAAACTGAGATACACTTTAACATATTCAGACAGGCATACACAAAGTGATGGTAAATATTCAATAAATCCAGAGATAAGGAATCGGGAAAATTAAATGGATAATTAAGTAAATGCACAACATTGTTCTTTATAAGTGGAATCTCCAGGCTTTTTTCCCTCTAAATTCTCACATAAATTTTAATGATTGACTTCACGGTTTTTATGCCTTAAGTATAAAAGGTCAACGTGGAATCAAAATGCTGAAGGAGAGATGCATGCATGCCGTATGAGAAATGCGTATATCGTGATATTAAGCAGACAAACTTCTGACTAACTTCATTCCATTTTGCAGGTCAAGTCAGTCGCTGTCTTTTTTCTATGCACAGGGTCATAAAACAAATGCAGCACCTACTCATCAGGCAGATAAAATCTGATAATGATAAATGCCAAAAGGACAGAGTGAAAGTGACTTCATCTCTTGCAGTGCATTGGGACTCACAGATGTAAAATAATTACCATTATTAATTTACTAATATGCTGTTTGATGATGCTTGCGGCAGTGAGAATATCTTGAGTATGCATCGTTTTGATAAGAACTCTAACTCTGCATGGCATTAGACTCTTAATTCAAAGCAGCATGTAGCAATTTTGCACTTTTCTATTAACCAATATTATTGGTGTATAACTGAATACAAATAGCATAATATAAATTATTTAAATGGTTTTAATACATATTTTTAGGCGTCTTTATTGTCATTGTTGCTATTGTGAAATTGTAGATATGACATATTTCTTACAACCGATATCAGTACGAAGTGGAGGAGGAGTATTTAAATGAAAGGAATGAGTACCAGGCTGCCGGGCACTTAGAAGTAAAAATCCTTCACGATTTTCATTTTGTTAATATGTATTAAGCTACAGTTGAGGCATTCTTTTTATGTTTTTCAAAGTTATGAAATATACTCTATAAATGCTGGCTGCCTTAGAATGTGGTGTTTTTGTTTGCAAACTAAAAGCTACTACATTCCACTAATTACTTTGCCTCATCTTTCATCAGGTCAATTTTTCTGTTATAATTGGTTTCTTTACAAACCCATTAGCAGTGACTCTGACTAGCTCTGTGTGTTTATATAGACATTCCTCACAAGGTCTTCAGGTTGCTTTTGACCCAATGCTCGAAGGATGTCTAAACCATGATTTTACAAGCACTAACGTGGGGTGATTTATGCCTCTATAGATAGATTAGATTTCCTCTTCTTCACAATACACATTCCAGTGTTTCATAGTTTTTGTCTACTACTAAAAGGAGTGCCAATAGTGACTTTTATGTGCATCAGTATGTGTCGTTTAATTGTCACTGTATGCTAATAAAATAAAAGAAACAAAAAAAAACGAACAAAAGATCAAAATATACATTTCACATTTGTGCAACTCTCAAGTAAGTTTTGAGGTCAGAATTATTTAGTGTCCTGGGTCTTCCCTGGGGCCTCCTCCCAGTGGGACTTGCCCGAGTCGCCTCATCTGGCTCCTCTCGATGCGGAGGAGCAATGGATCTACTCTGAGTCCCTCCCGAATGACCAAGCTTTTCACCTTATCCCTAAGGGAGAGCCCAGCCACCCTGATTTTCATTCCAGCCACTTCACAAATGTGGACCGCGCTCTGACACCGGTTGTACAGGGACCAAATAGCCCTTATAAGGCAGCCCGGCACCCCATACTCCCGGAGCACTCCCCACAGGACTCCCCAAGGGACGCGGTCGAATGCCTTCTCCAAGTCCACAAAGCACATGTAGACTGGTTACACAAAACACACTGCTCCTGCTGAATCCAAAGTTCAACTATCCGACGGACCCTCCTCTCCAGCACCCCTGAATAGACCTTACCAGGGAGGCTGAGGAGTGTGATCCCCCTATATCTTCTTGAAGAGGGAGACCACCACCCCAGTCTGCCAATCCAGAGGCACCGCCCCCGATGTCCACGCGATGCTGCAGATGCATGTCGACTAAGGTAGGCCTGCAATATCCAGAGCCTTGAGGAACTCTGGGCGGATCTCATCCACCCCCGGGGCCCAGCCACAGAGGAGCTTTTTAACTACCTCTGCGACCTCCACATCAGAGATAGGGGAATCCACCACCAAGTCCCCAGACTCTGCTTCCTCATTGTATGGCATGTCGGTATGATTAAGGAGGTCTTTAAAGTACTCCTTCTGTCGATCCACAGGTACCGACCACCTTATAGCCACAGCTCTAGTCAGCCGCCTTCACAATGGAGGTGCAGAACATGGCCCATTCAGAATCAATGTCCCCCGCCTTCCCCGGGACATGGGTGAAGTTATACCGGAGTTAGGAGTTGAAGCTCCTTCTGACAAGAGATTCTGCCAGACGTTCCCAGCAGACCCGCACTATATGCTTGGGTTTGCCAGGTCTGACCGGCTTCCTCCCACCCCCACTAGTGGAGTCAACCCACCACCAGGTGGTGATCGGTTGACAGCTCTGCCCCTCTCCTCACCCGAGTGTCCAATACATGCGGCCGCAAGTCCGATGACACGACCACAAAGTCGATCATTGAACTGCAGCCTAGTGTGTCCTAGTGCCAAGTGCAAATATGGAAACCCTTATGCTTGAACATGGTGTTCATTATGGACAATCCGTGATGAGCACAGAAGTCCAATAACAAAACACCACTCGGGTTCACATCAGGGGTCTGTTCCTCCCAATCACGCCACTCCAGGTCTCACTGTCATTGTCCACGTGAGCATTGAAGTCCCCCAGCAGAACAAGAGTCCCCAGGAGGAGTGCTCTCCGAGGGAAAACATGAAGCTATGTTTTTGCTCATCATAAGGGGTCTGAAGAGTTACACTTCGTCTGCTTCCTCACCCACGGCCTGTTTGCCATGGGTGACCCTACCAGGGGCATAAAGTCCCGGGCAACTTAGCTCCTGGCATCACTGGGACATGCAAACCCCTCCACCACGATAAGGTGTCGGCTCCAGGAGAGGTAAATATTAGTTGATCTTGCTAATGTGTGCAATGGAACAAACATATAAAAAAGAATAGAAATGATCGCTTATCCGTATACTGTTTCCTAATACTGAACATAACATTAAGGCAATTCAAACGAAAATAAACACATGTAATGAAAATTCGGTAAATGTAAACTACTTAAACAATGTCATAAAACAATTCAACTCACACCGAAACAAACATTTTAAAAATGAAATAAAATATATGTGAAAATACAAAATACCTGAGTAAACACGGCAACCCATCTGTAAGGTATCCAATTCTTCTTGGTACTGGAGGGCCTCTCTTATTCAGGAAACGAAAAGTTTAAGGCAGAGAACACTCTGAATGCCAATCCACTGCAGGGTATATTCTCACACAATGCAGCGATTGAAGTTCCGTCTAAATATAAAATAATAAGGATAAAAAGAGAGTAATAGCATAGTTTCTACCCGTGTTGGTTATGAAAAAAATAACAATAAGTGAAAATCCTGCATCAAATGCTTAAAAACATGAAGCATTAGCATTGTAAGTGGGCTTTAATTTACTATAAATTACAATTTCTGGAATTACGTTTCTTGCTTAGGTCTCTTTTTACTAGCCTGTAGTTAATGCTGCACTATGTTGGTCAGTTTGGAACTCTGAATTCTTTGTTATAACATGAATACTTGAGTATCTTTTTGCACAGATATATAGCACAGAAGAGGGTAGATTTCTGTCTACTCAGCCTTACAAATAAAAACTTTTATAAAGCATCATTTTATTGTTGGCTAATTCTCCAGACACGGAAAGCAAATACAATGATACAGACAGATTAAATATATAAAACATATGAGGAACAGACTCTATTCTAAATCACATGTGTCAAATCACCTAGCAAACATAAAGCACACTGCTGTAGAATGCATCTAACATTATATTAGTTTCCATATTGTGTGTATTCCTAATATTTAAAGAAGTAAGTGGTTGCACATCCTTTATATAAAAGATAAAGCATCTTCCACTACATTTTCGCAGTGCATGAAAATAAATTTGTTTGGGTATTTTTCTGCAAAATCTCATACATTACTCATTTTTTGCCAGCTTGAGTAAGTGTGGATAGTTTAGCTTTCCTTGTAAGCCTAATAGTACCAAAGGGATGCTTCTCACACTGATGCAACCTCTTTCTCCCTTCAGAGTGCTATTATTCATTTTGCACTGTAAGGACTGTAATTATTGGTGTACTATTCTTATACCTGCTGCTCTCCCCCGGAGAGACGAAGCACAGAGCAAATCGTCTAGTTTGCCACCTTGTTGATACCAGTTTCAGAGTAGACTAAGTTTTGCAGTTGGGGATATTATAAGGAATTTATGACTTCTAAAATCTCTCTCCAGCCTCTCAGAGGGGTAATAACTATGAGAAGGGCAGAGTTACGTGCATTAGTAGGACAATGATTATGGCTGTATACGCATTCAGCAGCGGACGGTTCTGCTATGTAGATGGTTCTTTGCATTTTAACATGAATATGTGGTTCAAAAAAGTGTAACTGTGTGTGTGTGTGTGTGTGTGTGTGTGTGTGTGTGTCTGTGTGTGCACATGGTCCTGTGTACATTACATTGTGCTGCTCTACCCTATGTCCCCACAATGTTATAAGAATCTGTTCTTTTGTCCTTGTGGGGACATTTTTTCAGTGTCCGGAAGGGGAAACTCATTTTTAGAAAAAGCAGTGACTGCATTAAAAAATTTAAAACGGCAGAAGTATTGTGTTTTGTTTGGTTGCTTGTTGCTTATTGTTGAAATAAGGAGTGAATGAAGAGCCCCTGCAAAGATATGAGTACAGGTCTGCGTGTGTGTGTGTGTGTGTGTGTGTGTGTGAGGTCACACTCACACGAACATCACATATATTAAAAGCATTAAATATGATATCTGATGCAGATCTCACTTGCATTTGCCATGGTTAATATTTCCTTGCTGTGCTGAAGGCTAAAAAGAAAATGTTTTTATGATAAGATTAATTGCCCAAAGAGAAGGGAGGGGAGCATTCATTTTACACTTAACCTTTAGAAATTAATGCAATATTTAAGTGCCCTGATGATAGTTGTATTTCACTTTTCCTTATGCTTGCCTTTGTTAGTAATGTGGGAGCAACTGTTTCCAAGAACCGTATTTCAACGATGTCCAGCCACGCCTGTATCACAATATCAAGCGGTTTATTCACAGTTATTTTAGTGTTGCAGACATTTATGCAAAAAGCCTATTTTAATATGTTCTCATATTCCACAGTTGTTTTCTTACATTATATATCACAGATGGTAGGAACATAACAACATAACATCTACGGCCCAAAGTATTATAGTGCTATTCCAGATGTTTTCACATTACATTTCAAGGAATTTATGAACAGATCTTTAGGACAATATATGATTTATTGAAAAATATATAATTATAGGTCTTTTGTTGAGGTGAATATTAGAGAGAAGAAATATAATAATAAATATACGTAAATTCTGTACAGCTATTTGTAAATTCTGAACAGCTAATTTATTGCTGTATCATGAACAGTTAAAGAAGAAATAGTTGTTTCATGTTATAATCTAGAGACAATGTGAACGCAAATTCAGTATGTGCAAGTGCAGCTTATACCTTAGCATCAGAACATTATTTAGAACAGTGTTGAAGGTGAAGTACCCTGCAAAACAGATGTACAAATGCCTTAGTTACTTTCATAAATGTGATAATATACTATCATGTCTTTAGCGTGCAGTTGGCCTATGCAAATAAATCTCATTATGCTTTGAATTCCTTGCGACCGTGGCATGCAATATTGGACGTCTGAGCTTTGCAGTGCAGCATTTGTTCTGTATATCAGTGATTCTACTCCTGTTGTAAAGAACCATTATTTGAGTTACCGTAGCCTTCTTGTCGGCTCAAAGCAATCTGGTCATTCTCCTCTGCCCTGTCTCATTACAGAACTGCTGCCCATTGGATTTTTATTTTACCATTCCATGCAAACTCTAGAGAATTTTGTACATGAATATCCCAGGATATCAGCAATTTCTGAAATATTAAAACCACCCTGCCTGATAAAAATAATGCATGACATAATAAGAACCTCTTAGACCATCTACATACTTAAAATCCCTCCTGAAAATATATGCCTTACTTTGTTACACCTATGCACCTGCTCATTCATGCAACTATCTAATCGGCCAATCGTGTGCCGGCAACTCAGTGTATGAAGTCATGCAGAGTCAGGTCAAAAGCTTCACTAAATGGTTAGATCAAACATCAGAATGAGGAAATAATGTAATCTAAGTAACTTTAACTGTGGCGTGACTATTTGTATCAGGCCGGGTGGTTTTAGTATTTCAGAAGTTGCTGATTTCCTGGGATTTTCACACACAGAATTCTCCAGAGTTTACACGAAATGGTGCAAAAACAAACAAAATAAAACATCCAATGGGCAGCAGTTCTGTGATGAGAGAGGGCAGAGGAGAATGACCAGACTGCTTTGACCTGACAAGAAGGCTACTGTAACTCAAATAAAAATTCCTTACAGCAGAAAAGCATCTGTGAATGCACACGAGTCAAACCTTGAGGTTGGTTGGGCCAGCAGACAACTGCATCAAGTTTCACTTCTGTCAGCTAAGAATGTGAAGCAGGCTGCTGGGGGCACAGGCGCAGCAAAACTGTACAGCTTAAAATTAAATCTCGATTTCTGCCATGATATGTAGATGTTAAACAGCAGGAATCCATGGGCCCAACCTGTCTTGTGTCTGCAGCTTAGGCTGCTGCTGGTGGTGTAATGATGTGGAGAATGTTTTCTTGGCACACATTGGCTGAGCTTAATTTAAATGCCTCAGCCTATTTGAGTATTGTTTTATCTTCTAATGTCTACTTCTAGCAAAATAGTATGTTACAAATCATCCCAAACTGGATCCTTCCCAGTCACCAGATCTTAATTCAGTAGAGTAACTTGGTGGTATAACGGAAGATTTGCAGCATGCCCATGTAGCAGACAAATGTGCAGAATTTACCTGAGGCAATCATGCCAACATAGACCAGAATCTGTAAGGAACATGCATTAATGATCCAAAGCCTTATGGCCACCCACACCTAGTATGAACAATTATTCACTAGTATGTCTTGTTAGAGCATGTCAAGGTCTGGGCGATGTTAAATAGTAAGCCACCAACTGGTACTCATAGTTGATGTGTTGAATGCAGAAGAACTGACCAGGGGTAAACACCATTATGGCTAGATGAATGGGTAGCAGCATCTCAAAGACTGCAAGGCTGGTGGGGTGCTTATGGTCAGCTTTGGAGACTATTTACTGAGGGTGGTTCAAAAAGGAAAAAGCCATGATCCACATAGAGGGTGTTGGCCAGTTGATACTTCTTGACACAAGATGCGAATGAAGGCTGTCCTGTCTGGTACAAAGCAGTGTAAGGGATACTGTAGCACAAATCACAGAAAAGCCTAATGTTTTATGGGAGTACAGTGTCACGGCCTACATATATATGAAAAGTCTGGAAGAAATGTTCAAGTGTTAGATGTGCTATGCATTTAGAATGTTGATTGCACTTTTGTCCATTTGGACCATTTTATTTTCTTCATTAGATGCAGTTTTACTCTGAACAGTCAAGCTAGGGGTAACTCATAGGTCTCCGTAACATGATATGATAGAACTGAAACTATACTACATACTATACTACTATAGGACTATTCTACTAAACTACTATAGGAATATACTACATTATGCTACTTGCCCAAGTGCTAGCCTAGCAGAAATAAGAAAATTAGTCTCCCTGTAACTAAATAGAATCACTCTGAATCTAATTCTATGATCATGTGTACTTTGAAAATCCATATTCAAATGCCAGCTCAAATACCGCTTTATTAATGGACTTACTGAACAATAACTTATTTGGCAGTCATAATGCTTTAGTCACATTAATTTAGTATAATGTTTATTTAGTGGATTGTCATATTTGGGGTCTTCGTATATTATTTCATGACAAAGTACTAGTTCAAAATCTGAACATGTTGGTAAAGCCTGTTTAATTTTGAATGTTGCATTTTTTAATAAAATTTATTAACTCCAATTAGCCTCAGTATGTCTTTGGACTGTGGGGGGAAACCGGAGTACCCGGAGGAAACCCCACG
>JAODKE010000002.1:24191769-24206452 GCA_026779605.1 Mormyrus hasselquistii
TTGGTGCAGGTGCTTTTACACTTGTTTCAACAGAGACAGGCTATTTATCTGGGGAGGGGTTTCAGATCAAAGAAGTCCCCCCCCCCCCCCCCCATTTTGTTAAGAAGAGACTGTGCAGTGTCATTCGAGTGTATGAAGGAGTTGCCTTCTGGAATTAATATCAATTAATATGTGTGATATATAAAATTATATTCACACACACACATACAAATATCTTTAGAATTATTCATGTTGTAAGAAATGTAAATGGTTGAGTTGATTAAAAGATACAAAGAACATGTACATAAGTCACCTAGATACGTGCTGCATATGATTTTGACCTGGTTAGCTAGTTTTGCCTCAAATGATTTCCAAATTAACCTTCTACCTGATCTTTGATTAATTTTAAAAGCACAGGATACCTCATCATTTTCAAAAGAACTTAAAGGACTTAATAATTACTTGACCCTCTTGCACCGCCCTAACCCGCCACTAAGAGAATAATAGGGCAATAAGTCGATAACGTATTCTGTCCAAAAAAATGTTACATTATCTGCTTCAGAAGCTAGTTCTGTCACATACCATTCATTACTTTTATATGTAGGTAAAAACATTAAATCTGGTCATTTCCGGTCTGGTAATTCCCACTAATGCTGATCAGCTAGTTTTTGTGGCAGTGAAAAATACCAACCGGGGTTCCCATCCTGGAGATGAAAGGCAAAGAACAAAAGAGGACATTGGTACAAGAAAACAACGAATAGGTCAGGGGGCAGGGATAGATTTCAGACCATAGGAGGACATCTAGGAAAATTTCACAACAAGACACGTAATGTCCACTCAAACACACTCACAGACACACGTACCTGGGGCCAAGATCAAATGCAGTCCTTTACTGTTTGAAGCAATGGTACCTGCCAACATAGAAAGTAAAATAATAAAGATAGGAGATGTTTTATTCATGGCCTTTAGCTATAGATAGCTTTTACAGGAATCCCTCTCTCTTTCAACTCACTGCAAATACAGCTTGGAGAACTCAAACATCAGGCTTTGAGGCTGGAGTCTGCTGAGGCGGCTGTGTTTAATCAAGTGTGGTGCTGTATTGATCAGATTAAATGTGGAGCTTAGAGACAAGGCTTATGTGAGACCACTTGGGTGAACTGTAGAAAGCTACTCCAAAGAGCAGCGTAATACACTGCTGACTTTAACCTATTCTGCAGTATGTCCAATAGCACTGAAGTACACAATACTTATATACTCTTTATTTCTATATTCTTTTTTCTTTTTCAAATGCGATTGCTCTATAAACAAAAAACTTGTGTTTGCTTTCCAACTATAATTAAAAAATGTACAAAATATGATAATCGACTACAGTAATATATCTGTTCAACATATATGTGTGCGTGTCATAGTACAATATACCAGATACACCTACAGAGCCTCCAGCAGCAATGAACAAACAAGCAGTTTCACAATTTAAAATTCAACATGTGAGTCATCTTTAAATTAATGATTGCATTTAGAAATCAAAAACGTATAAGGATTTCCCCATAGTTGCTACAGACCTACAGGATATGAAATGTGTTGTTTTCTATTATATTGACTCATTTTCTTGCACCATATTAAAAACCCTTATTTACATCAGAAAAGAACTGAACTGTATATTTATTATGATATAGTCTCAATATCAGGTATATAATGAACAAAGCAAGGATGCTGTTTAAAAAACACAGCCAAATTGCTTGTGATACATTGCTGTCCGGACATACACTCATGGGGACCGGCTGCCCCTCCCTCTGTCGCGCCAACCACACTCCATGCCAGGAATGGCTCCAGGCCACTCCGGGTGCCGTCAGGGCCACTGCAGGCATCCGATTGGTCCTTAGTGTGGCGACGGGAATCAGATTCAGAGCTCGCCCCCACAAAGCCCAGTTCAGCCCTCCAGTTGAGGGAATAGAAACATCTGTTTATACCAAAGAAATTCTGCATGGATACTCTTCTGTTGCTAACCAAGAAAAATGGAAAGGATTGAAATGCTTCAGAAAAACAGAACTTCACTAACATAGTTGAATAATTTTTATTTCTTTTTTTCTGTAACATTCTATTATATCATATATCTTCTCTTTGTTATATGAATTCTTTTGTGAATTCAGTTTGTATTGCGTGCTTTATATATTTACTTTATAAAACAAAACTGGCAAAGACAACAATACAGAAATCTCCTGGAATCATTACTTAGTAATTATTCAACAGATTAATAAAAGAAGAAGAATGCCATCACAAAATAATTTATATAATTTGTGTTTGTGGGTGTAATGATCAGACAGAGAGGATTCAAGTGCAGGAGTTTTGCGTGTTTAATTCGAAAGCTCAACTCGATGTCAGAGACGCGCAGGGTCAAAACCAGCAAGGCGGAGAAGCGAGACAATGCAAAGGATTAATTTGATGGGGAGAATGCAGGTATGGGTAATGGGTCAGTAACAAGAAGACAATTGGCAAGGCGACCAAAACCAGGAATCACACAGGGAAGAATCATTAGTCCAGGAAGTCAGAAATGCAGAGAAATACAGATAAAGGCTGTAATAGCAATAGGTATCACTGGGTATGGAACTAGGTCAGTGTTGGACTTAAATGGAGTGACTGATAACTGAAGGTGTGATGCAGCTTCTCAGAGCTCTGGGGATGACGATCATTGGAGGCGTGACGGTTGAAGTGCAAAATATATTTTATACAAATGATATTAATATTCACTAGCTTGTGTAAACCATTAGGATTGATAACACATAAAAATAAAAGAATGCACTGTGTTCTTTAGTCCATAAAAAAAGACTTGAGCACTAAAGCTCTTACCAAGAATATGTTGTACTTCAATATCGGTTTACATTTATCTTTGCATTGTTGAAATTCAGTCCGTGTTTGGTCAATGGCCTTTGAACAAAATCAATACATCGATTTAATCCCTTTGACATCGCATTTTTTTCTCGAAATGTGCCACAGAAATTTCAGTGCCATGGATGGTGGCAGAATTATTGCCAATTGAAGGCAATTACTTTCTTCTTGCCAGAGGTCAAAATCTACAGAGAAGAGGGCCTTTCACTTTTTTGAGATAAGGTCCTGCCAATTGATTAAAATACAGTTCCTTGTCCCATTTGTATGCCCCACAAGCAATCTAGGATGGAGATGAGCTTTCTCCAATGGGGATATTGAGCGAAGGATTCATGCATCAAAACACCCCCCTGAATGCTGACAACTTCAGTACCCCAGAGGCTGTATCCCACCATCTCTGGAGACAATCATGCTGAAAACATGTACCGTTCTAGTGTCCTGCAAACAGTATGACTTTCAAAAGAGGGAACGTTTGTTGTAGGTTACATGTCAGTCACAATCCTTCATGGCACCGGCACATTGGACGTGTGGCATCAATGTCCTGGGTGAGGAAAAAAAAAAATTGAAACAGATAGCTATCTAGAAGAATTAAATTCTAAATGTGCTTGGATGTTTGTTTGTTTGTTTGTTTTGTTTTTGTAGTAGTAGCAGACGCCAGAAAAAAAATGGAATAACATGATAATGAGTAGTCACATTATTTTGGCAATGTGCAATTGAATTAAAAAACAAAAAATGGCTTTAGCAATCATGGCTGTTTCCCTTGATCTGTGTTAAATGACTCAGTAAATTATGTTTGGGACAAAAGCTGGATTAGAGTGTATTAAGAACTAAAGGATGCTCTGTGCATGTGTGCGATGCTTTAAAACACACACACACGCAGAGATAGAAAACACTGGCTAACACAGCGAGTCTGAAAAATTCTGCATCAGAACAATTGAAAACAAGCAAGACAGCCAACAGATTTCTAATATAATAATATGTTTGTTCTTTTGTGCTGGGATAAATTGCTTCTGTTCATTATTATTAGTTCTATGTAAATGATTTATTTACTGGTAAGAAGTTAGGTATTATATGGTCATATCAGACATTCTTGAAAGGTCATACGACCCACAATCTAGTCATGTAATAAACTACTCTGTTATTTAAGTATTAAAACACAAACAACATGAGTTAATTACTTGTTTTTGAAAATTTCGTTTTCTAGTTTTAAGGTTCCCTTAACCCTGACCAGGACAAGTGGCTGGAAAATTAATGGACTTTTGCGTTTTTAAATTTATTTTCTTATATGATTTCTGGCAAACTGTAATTCTTGCAGTTATTCACATCATCTTACTTCTAAGCCATATTGTATCTTTAATTGTTGTTAATTATGGTTATTATAATTCTTATAATGTTATAGCTACTGTCTACTCTATAATTCATTAAAAGTAATACAAAAGAGACCCAAATTTGCCATTACATTGAATTTTGGGGGGATATGTAGATTGAATTCCTTTTCCTTTTCATGATTTAATAATGCCCGTGCGCGGATGGCAGTGGAGCAGTGCTTCACTGGGTAGCTTTGTAGCCCCACACCTCCAGGGATGAGGGTTATAATTCTGCCTCTAGCTACACGTGTCTGGAGACTGGATGTACTTCCCATGTTGTTCAGGGAACTCAAGTTCCAGTCATGCAGTGAAGTGAATTGGAGTGCCCTGAAATCCATGGTGCCTCCTGCTTAGTCCCCCTTCCTTCTGAGCTCCACGCCCACTGTGAGCCTGCATAGGATATGCAGTCATGGAAGATGGATGGATGATATCAATTTTAATACAAGAACAAAAAAAGGAAGTTCCAGTGCATTAGTGTTTAAAATAAAATAACCTTTCCCCATCACAGGTTATCAGCAAAGACAAATTAATAGTCCCATTTTGTTTTGTTATTGTTGGTCTGTTTTGATCTGAGTTTGTCATGTTTGCATAAGGCAGATTTCTAAACACTGGTTAATAAGATAATTAATAATGCTCATTAATAACACAGAATACTCACTAAAGTAGTTTGGTAAATTAAGCTTGGATTTCTTTTCAGGCATTAAGGAAACTGGAGATTCGAGATCCTTACTAGGAAAAACTGTCAGTGGATACACCAGGTGATCGATTTTAAGTGTCATGGAAGGAAATTTCTGGCCACTTTGCAAATTACAGTAGTCTTTGAGGACTGGCCGGCAAACGCGTAAACCTGGGAGTGACGACTGGCCGGCAAACGCGTAAACCTGGGAGTGGCGTTCCCTCCGTTTTAGCAAATTGTGGCGTCCATCGCATTTTCTACAGTGAAATTCACAGGCCCCATTTCTCTGAAGCATCTGTGGGCCCCCCAGGCGGGGGAAACACCGGGGAGGGCCGTCAGCTGTCTGATGTTTGCATTTACAGCATCAAACCTGCCCATTTCCCTCCACCAGAACCCATAATCCCTGGCAGTAAGTGGTTGTTTTTTTTTTTTGTTTGCCCTAATGCCCCCAGGGCACCCACTTGCTCACACGTGTATGTATCTATCCCTTATTCATCTGTAACTCCTACTGGATTTACCAGTCAAACATCTGTCAAGCTTTTTTTCCCCCTCAGGATATCAAAGTCAAAACTGCATTTATGTAAATCTTTAACACAATATCAAAGATCTAATTGCATCTATGCTTACAGGTCCCAGAAGATAAATGTTCTAAAGACACATGACTGCAAGATTAAAAAATATAATAACTAAACGGAGAGAAAAGGGAAAGCTAATCTTTTATTGATTGTTTCTCCGCATAACAATCATATGTCTTAATCAGCACAATATATTGTTTCCATCATAGAAAACATGGAGAAAAGCAAAAAAAAAGTAAGTTTCACATAAATAATAATAGCTTGGGTGGAATGTAATGCAAAGGGTATAGGAAGCTGTTATGGATGGATGGATGGATGGATGGATGGATGGATGGATGGATGGACAGACGGATGGATGAAATGGAAGTGTGTTTAAATGGAATTTATAGGCCTGCCCTTGTTGATATAGTTCGTCTGACTGTGGAAGGCAGATGTTGCCTCCTAGCGTGTTTTTGTTTATCTGGTGTCCTCAAGTCCGGCCCCTGAGCAGGTCCTGTATGTGGGTTTGGGCCGCACGTGTGGGGAAAGGGAGACACGCTAAGATAACTGATTATCAGTCCTGCTGTCAAAGCAGGAAATTACTCGTCCATAATTAAATAGGCCACTAACTCGCATTAGACACTCAATCCTGCTCGCAGCAATGCCGACTGCTCATGGTGACTTGCTCATGCCGACTGCTCATGGCGACTTGCTCATGGTGACTTGCTCATGGCGACTTGCTCATGGTGACTTGTTTAGCCCTTCTTCGTTTTTCATTATAGGTTTTGTCCTTCGAAGGGTGGTGCAAGGTACACTGATTTATCTGTGTTTGTGTCATCAGAAAGCAGCTAGTGCAGCTCAGGAGGGAACCACGCATCTGCACTGGCCTGAGCACTGCATGTTAGAGATGTGCAGTGGCTACTGTTTGCTATTCACACACTGCTGTGCGATCCTCACTAATCTAGTCAGAGCCCATGTCTTGGTTTATATGTCTGTGTCAAAGTATTTGCAGTATTTCTAGATTTTTTTTTTAATTGCTTTAAGAAATTACCCTTAAAGTACATGGTGGCATTGGTGGCATACATTGAAGATTTTCTATTTATAGTATTTACTTCAAGTAAAATGCTGCTGGATGTGGTACTGAACAGACTTGACTTCGGTGCTCTTCCTGAACCTGCTTAAGGAAATTACCGTAACACTGGGTCATGTATTACGTTTTTAGACATTTTCCTTTTTAAAAGAAAACGCACAATGTCGCAGTCCAGCTAACCTTTTCTTCATGCTAGGGTGAGAGGGGTAATGCAGTTAAATCTGGTCTAAGTATTCCATCTTTAATTTTAATTGTTTTTTTTCTGTTTAGATACAGCAGAGATTCTAAAATGCTCCTAAATTTTCCTTTTTTTCCATTGATGCCTATCAAAGACATTCAGATTCTGACCTGGAAACTTCAATTGTGTGGCTTGACAAAAAGGGCCTGTTGCCTTTTATTAGCTGAAGAATTTTTATCTCTTAGTAATCATACACAACATTTCACTTGTTTTTAAAACTGGAAAATCTTTTGAGGTTCTGTTGCAGTGCGTGAGCAGGTCTGAATGTGCATCAATGTGTTTATGCTTGTTTATCAGACCCAGAATCACTGTCTGTTGTTTGAACTGTTTTTTTATTACCCAAAGCAGGTGCCCATGAGTTCACCATTTTGAGTATATTCCATCTGTTTTACACTTAAAGCATCTGCCACGACTGGCAAGGGCATTCACCAAGCAAGTTAGAGACACTACAGGACATCTGTCCCAACAGATAGAAAATCAAGGTGCACGGTCCACTGTGCAAGTCTCTGGCCAGACTCTCAGACTGTTTTGCTTTAATTTTTCCCACCATGGCCAGGAAAAGCCTATTGTACAGCTTATATTTGCCTTCAAGGAAGACCTGGTAACACCAATATTTATTTTAGCAATAATTCACAAAATGGTTGTCTCTGATCGTTCATCATGATTACGTTACTGGGTCATAATCTCGTTAACATATGCATACCTGAGGCTTGGGTTTAAACGGACCTTCTACTATTAAAATGGAAGTAGAGAGAATGTATTAGCATTGGATGCTACTGGTTTTGCTAGCAGGTTTTAGTGGGAAAGGAAGACACAAAAAACAGGCTGAGATTTACACTCAGCTCATTGTATATAATTGTCTTCCGTATTTAAAATCATTTACATAATCACGAAAGCTATAAAATAAATCGATTATGCAGATAGTCTTCTTTCATTAGATAAAGCATGCTTTCTTTTTCTGTGAGAAAGGCACATTTATATCTTGTTGATGTCACCCTGAAGCGTGTTAACAGCTCTTGTTTACTTAAACTCCTGGTCTTATAGATACTGACAAAGCAATTACCCACTACAGAAATTGAGCATTGCTGTTCATGGTCAGTAACAAGTCACGTAAGTAAAAGAAACACATACATTATTAAGCTATGTGCATGAGTATAATGCACACATATACTCACTTGGTTGCCACTTTATTAGTTATTCTCCGTAATTCCAGTTCAGACCTCCTTGTATCTTTAGAACTACTTCAAGGTTTGACGAGTTCAGAATTGTCCTTTTCTAAATGACTATTATTCTGCTGTTGTTTTAGCACCTGTAGGATAATCCATGTCACTGAGGAAACTGAACTGGGGCAGGATTTCAATGCTACTATTTCAATCAAAAGGACCTGGATTTTTATTTGAACACAGAGTTCTTGCTCTGTGCTGATTGGTCAGTCTCCTTTAATCATGCATGAGTAAATAATTTTAATATGAAACAGCTGGACGAATCCGTCAATCGAGGAAACAGACCAGTCAGAGGACATGAAAAACTACAACTTAGCAAAGCACAGGGGCCTTTCAGTTTTAAAGTAGCTTGTAAAACCTGAAGCAGCTCAAAGCCCCTTCCTTCATATGAATAATCTGGGTTCCCCAAAACCTTCTTACCACTATGTTCAGTTCTCCTTTGAGTAGTCTTAACGTTCCGAGATGTTCTCCGAAATGTTCGTAGCTAAGTGTACCTTCTGAAATAGATGCCTTCGTACGGTTGGTCTGAACCACTCTTAGCTATCACTCATTGATGTTGACAGTTTATGCTGCTAGATCCCCTCCTGCACACCTCTGAGATGAGCAATATGCTGTTAAGCAATATGTATGATAATCATTCAATAGATGGGAGGTGGGAATAGGGTGCGATGCACATCATGATAATGCAATGGGCAGATGTACAACACATCATGATAGGATGTAAGAAAGATTTTAATATAACTTTCTAATAATTTTCAACATTTACAATAAGACTAGCATTGTTAAGGGTATAGTTTCATCATTTAACTAAAAAATAACATCACTACGATAAAATGATTTTGTCTGACACATGGCTACAATCTTTGTTAGGTTTTGTCCTTGTACTCTGAATGCACAGTGAATTAGCGCCAGTAACACACGGATTCATGATGAAAGATTAGGAACACGTTATTGATTATGTATTTATTTATCTATTGGGATGGGGGGGCAGGTCCTGCCGATATTGGGGTGGACATGTTCTCTCTAGTTCTGATGCCTCTGGAATCCACACACCTCTCTAAATGTGCCAAAGTCACAGTATATCAAAACTTTGGTTCGCGATGTTGGTGAGAATCAGGACTGAAGGTTCATTTACGTATTAGTTTAATGTACTTTCCCCCCCAAAAAAACACCCTGGAATAATGAGCCACACTGGACATTCTCCTATGTTATGACAATTACACATTTTTTCTTTTGACTATTGTGCCAATGCTTGTCCCAATATCAATGACATACATATGTATTTGTGCACACAGGTGTTTTATAGATCAAATAAATATAAAATGGTGTGATACTACAATCTGAGGAGGTGGGTTTCTGCACCCAAAATCAGCGAAAATCATATTTACAGTTAGTTGATTCAGTTCATTTTGTATTTACTTTTTATGTTCTCTCAAGTTATGATTGGTGCAATATATCGAAGCATTCCTGCAGTATTATATTTATAAAGAAAGCCACTTTTTACTCATGCTGTAGTCAAGCAGTTGTTGCATGGAGGTAATAACTGATTTTTGAGCCATCAGTGTCAACCAATCAGGTGTTGTGGCACTTAAGAAGCTGTCCCTTAAGCAACCTCATAAGGGATCGTTCAAGGAACCCATGCAGAAAAAAGTAAACGACTTTAGTAATTGGCTTACCTTTCAAGTAAGATGTTAAGAGTCACTGTTATTGGGGCACCTAGCCCTGTTCATCCTAGCACGTGTGCACTCCCTGTTAGCATTACCAAGTCTGGCCATTCTCTTCTGACTTCTTTCATTAGCACAATGATTTTGGCTACAGAACTGCCATTGGTTGGATATTTGTTTTTCCTTTGCACGTTGCACCTTTCTCCGTAAAATCTAGACACTAGAGTTTGTGAAAATCACAAGAGGGTGACTTTCTCACATCCTGGAAACATAATGTCTGGCAGCAAGGGTTTAAAATCAAGCATTGTAGCTGCCTGAATGCTAGATTACACGAGCTGAACCTGCCTGTATACTGTATATATTCTTTTGTAGGCAGATCGTTCACTGTTTGGATGTACAGGCTATGAGCACTAACAAGAAGGTGTACATAGTAAAAATAAGTATTTATTTAGTATTTATTGAGTGTAATGCATGCATGCTGTATAATTCACGTCTGACCCTCTCAAGGCTTACTATACTCCTTTCAGATTATAAGCATGACAGACTGATCTGAAAAATGGACCTACGTGGTAGGCAACCAGTTTCCTTTGTGACAGTGAGACCCATAGACCAAGCTCAGATGTAGCTGTTATAGTTACAACATGAGCAAAGAAATTTTGAAAGCACTTTTCTATCGCATGTTTATCGCATCGATGCTGGCAGATGCATCATGAAGTGCATTAGGGGACCACATTATATAGCAGAAAACTATACTTTTGAGGCAAAACCACTTTACATGTTTTGCCATTTCCCAAATAACAATATTCAATTTATATTCTAGGGATGGTTTTAAGGCTAAGAATGTACTGTAATGAGAAGGGTTGTAAACATTTCTCTTTTCTCTGGAAGCAGCGCATTGACCTTTGAAAAAAGCCAAGCAGAACTGCTGACTCACAGCGAACCAGAATGAGCATTGAACAGTGGCGAGGTTGTCAATCCAAGGCATCATACTCACTCAGCCGTAAAAACACACAAGGGGGATGGGGAAAGATAGATAGGTATATGTCCAGATTGAATTTAGGTCTAAGGGCAGCTGGAGTTGTCCAGTGCTAGCTTGCCTTGGGCTAGGACAGTGCACTGTGTGTAGGCTTGCAGTAGACAAGATGCCATCCAGTGCTATTCGTGTTTGAAAGCTCCCACATCAAAACGGTGACATCTTGCAGGTAGGGTGATAAATCAGAGGATTTTCCTGTGGAAGCCACTTAATGGGTGGGTGCCGATGTTCTTCATATCATTCTGCCTATTGCAGTGTGTCATACAAACTTGCCAATGTAACTTTCCTCACTGAAAGCCTCGACCCGTTGCATGTGTGAAAATACTGAATTCTAATGTTGCTCTCCCCAGTAACTGCCAGAAATTATGAAATCATTAAAACTGAGAATCTGATGTTTTATTAAATATTCTGTCATGCACCACCTGGGTACAATTTCTGCATTGCTGGTTGCCCCACAAAGGCGGCCGTAGAAGGAAAAGTTGCATTGATTTTCAGTTTTCTTCCCCATGTGTGCCCTTGCGCTTGATCCACTTATTTTCTCATCTTTCCTTGTCTTCTCCGGGGGATTCTGCCTGCATACAGTTTTACCCATTGCAGAGCAGATGACCGCCAGAGTATCCCATACCACATCTCACAGAACGGGTTAGGTGATATGAGCTTAATTAGTCAACATCATAAATCACCAGACAAATTGACATACTTGCCACGAGAGAGAAGATTCCTAAAAGAGTCTAAGGACCATGCTAAAGACATTGCAGTTATTGATTAGTTGATGGCAGTTGGTGTGTATTGACAAAGGTTTCAGAGACAGGAATGCTTCCAAGGAGTCACTGATATATACATTTAAATTAGTATTTCTGTGTAAGATACTTCACCTTGTACAAATCCTAACCTTGTCTATAAAAAGTGGCTGCTGATTCGCAGTAGATTCCATATACTCCATTTACAAATGTACACATTTTATCAGTTACGATTCTCTCCTCTACATAATGGCTCTTATGCTTGTCAATTTGTGTTTAAATCATTTCCTCATATTATTTTTTAAACTAAAAAAAAATATGCAAAGAAATGATTGCAGTATAATGGTGTGAAATACTTGGCTGTTAGAAAAATATTCTGACACATGCTAATTATTTCACTTCTCCATTGCTTTCTTTGAAAATGTAATAATCTGTGGATTTATTCAGATCATCGCTCCCCTCCCATTTTTAACCAATTAGACATTCTTGGGTTTTTACAATTATTTTAATTGATTGATTTGAGGTATGTAGTATATGTACTGACATCCAGAACTCCAAATACAGTACTTCAACTTTATTGGTGTGGCAAATTTTTCTATTATTCTCCAACAGTATACTCATATAACAGTTGCAACAATTAAAGCATTATAAATGTCAAATAAACCAGTGAATACTTTGCTTTCATGAAGGTTTTCAGATAGGTAACATATATAACTTAAAAATGAATGTGTGTGTGTGTGTGTGTGTGTGTGTGTGTGGTGGAGGGATTTGGATTTGTGTATTCTTCACTTACTAGCACTATGAAAGCCGTGTTGGACTTCTTCATTAAACATGTTAAACAAATCTCCAGGAATAACTGCATTGATATCAAAACATACAGTATGAATGCAAGTTGAATTATTTCTTAATAAAGATACATGCCTAATTAAATGCCCTTTTTGTGCCGAGATGTGCTTAACACAAAGTTTCCATGCAAAGTCTTATGTTTGCTTTTTTGTATATGATTTATTTGTGGGATTTTCAATACAATGCACACGCAAAATGCACGGATATAGAATCTTGCCTGTATGACAAAGTCAGAAAGGAAAAACATTTTGTAGGATGAGCTAACGACATTATACACCCCCCCCCCCAAAAAATCAGTTATGGTGACAGGCTACTACTTAGACAGTAATAAACAGTCCAGCATTGTTTTTTTTTGTTTTTTTTTTTTATTTTCAGGCTTGGCTTCTAGATTTAGATTGTGGATGTACACTACTTATTTCACTTGTTGACAAATTTCCTCGCTATAGTAATGATGCCAGAAATTGGTATGAATGAAATATATAATATTTCAATCCCCTCTTAAAGGGTAAGTACATTCAAATTGGATTGAATTATAATGAAATATTGAATTACAGAAGACTCATTGAGCTGTAGATCTGCCATTCAAATCACCAATAGAAGAGGAGACTTGATGGGGAAAGTGGATTTTGTTATGTCAGCACTCCTGAGCCCTTCCAAAACCATAGATGCAAAATTTAATAAGGGGTAAGATACAATTGAAGTATAGATTTTCAGTCTAAGTTTAATCTTCTGTCAGTTATCCTATATTGCTTAAAAGGACAACACATGAATTTTGCTGATACATTTTAAGCTGTAAGGATACAGACAACTATTTTAAGTCCAGTGTATTTTAAATAAATGTGAATGTATCAAATTCGTCTAAATTATATAATTATATAAGGATTCATTTTTTTTCATTTCCGACCTGATGTATTTTATATGTACTATCTATCTATCTATCTATCTATCTATCTATCTATCTATCTATCTATCTATCTATCTATCTCTGTGTCTGTCCATTCATGCATTCATTTGTTTTTTTGTTTGTGGGTAATGTCTGGAGCATCTCCCTTGTAACATCCTTCTGTAGATGCCATAACCATCTTCTCGAACTGAAGGAGCAGCAACTCTATTACAAGGTCCCTCCAGATCTCCAAACTCCTCACCTTGTCATGGGTAGTGAGTCCTCAATCGTTTCAGTTGTTGAAAACAGTTGTGGATAGAAAGCAGCCAGTGCTTGTCATGGTGGTAACCCAGGAACCTCTGGTGGACACCTGTGGTGAGGGAAGCTGTCAGACTGAAGAAGGAGGCCTTAAGGGCAACACTAGCAGGGGGGTCTCCTGAGACAGCTGAAAGGTATTAACAGCCTACAGCGAAGGCAGTGGTGGAGGTGAAAGCTCATGCATGGGAAGGGATCTGAGAGCCTAAAGTATGGGGAAAGACTGTTAGGTAGTGGCAAAGATGTTTTGGCAAACCGTTAAACACCTCAAGAGGAGGAGAAGGGATCTTCCTCAGGCTGAGTTCAGTTAAGGAGGTGAAGTGTTGACCAAATCTAGTGGTAGCACTGGAAAGGATACTTTGAAAAACTCCTTAACCCAATAGCTATGCTGTCTCACCGGGAGGCAGTGTTGGCAGCTTCTGGTGGATCAAAGTCTGTCACTTCACCTGAAGTCCCTATGGTAGTGAGAAGCCACCAGTGTTGGGGAGCAACTAACCACAATTAATTTGTGACGCTGCTGACTTTTTTCAGTATCTTAGTAGTGCAGCTACTTTTAAAGTGCTCTAGCCTTTCCAGTAACTATTTATATATTTATTTATTTTGCTAATACCAATATAGCGTGACAGAATGCTACATCGTTAAAAAATACTACTGGTCGTCATCAACTTACTGCCTATGCATCTGATCGACTTTATGACCGTTGTGAGAGTGCAGATATGCAGCCACATCTGCGGTCATTAGAAACAGATCACATAAGTTGATTCTGCTTGAATAATGTTGTATTATTTTCCTCCTTTTACAAAGACAGGTATTTTCAGCAAGCAGGTGTTTTTTTCTTGAATACTCTGGGAATTAATATTAAAGGGTTGAAAAATACTTAATAGTAAACAGTATTTTAGATACTTTCAATGCATGAAAATGCATAGGAGCACTTTGGTTTTGGACATATTATCAAAATCTTTTTTTTTTTTTACCCCTTCTAATTTTCATAATGCTGGTAAGTGCATAATACTCAAATCTAAACACAGTAATTCTGAAGTACTCTTTGTTTACACCAAAGACATTTTTTTAAACTTTGACATTACATTGGAATTATAGATTTTCATATTACTATTAACATCCATCCATCCATCCATTAACTCCCGCTTATCCGAGGTCGGGTCGCGGGGGCAGCAGTCTCAGCAGGGAAACC
>JAODKE010000002.1:24206552-24248465 GCA_026779605.1 Mormyrus hasselquistii
GGCAACTTAGCTCCTGGGATCATTGGAACACGCAAACCCCTCCACCACGATAAGGTGTCGGCTCCAGGAGAGGTACTATTAACATCATATTTTTAAATTAAATTGCTTTAAGAGAATCCTACAGCACAAATAAATATTGACTGATGAAATAACTTTGATGCATTTAGCTACTTTTTCTCCGTAGCCTGTATTGTAACTAATTACTATATTAAAACAGTAACCTGGCTGTAGCTTTAGCAACTTTTCATCACAAGTAATTTGTAGGTTGAATAGCTACAGTTTAACAGTAGCATCCCCAACACTGGAGGCCACTATAGGGGAAAGGGTGTTGGGGTAGGTGAAATCCAGAGATGTCGGAAGCACTGGATATTCGCATGATGTTGTTGACATGCCTGGACACTCCTGTTGCATGGAAGGCAGGTACAGTACCACTGAACTTGACTAACTCTCTTTTCAGAATGAGAAACTACAGGGTTTTTTTTCTAAATATGGTGGATCACATTTCTAAGTCTCCCTATTACAGTAAATCCTATGTCAAGACACTTGATAGAAGACACTGCTCATTGATAAATCCTAGGATTCACCACGACCAATTCTGACCTCACTGTGCAACAGGAGATTAGTTCCTTTCCGCTACACAGCTGCATGACTATCTGGAGAATAGGATAACATAGTATGTATGTGTCTTGTAGACTTGGAGAAGGCTATAAGAATATGTTCTTGGGAAATCCCCCGGGTGGTGATACAGTAATAAGCAGCAATTAGTCACTGCTGCATGCTATTCTGTCCCCTGTATGAATACAGAGTTCTTTCAACATGCATGGCTGGATGGGTGTCCGGTATGGGGATCTAGAAGAGGCATCACTTCTGTATAGAGATGATGTTGTGTTTTTGGCCTCATCCGTCCAGAACCTTCTACACACGCATAAGAGATCTAATGCCAAATGAGAGGGATCAGCTGGGATGGTCAGGGAGTATTATAAGTATTACACCCAAGGGAGCTGTTTCAGGCACACCCCACTGGGTGGAGACCTTGGAGTAGAATGAATGAATTGACATACTACTACCATGATGATACTATGACTACAGCTACTACTATCATTACTACCAGAGGTGGACATTTCAGGTCCAGAAAGTAAAAATCCTAACCAGGATTTCGTTTCAACCAACCAGTTGAGCATACAGAGTGACACTCACAGAGTACTCACCTGGCTGGTTGAACCAAAATCCTGGTCTGGATTTTTACTTTCTGGACCTGAAATGTCCACCTCTGATTACTACTACTACTACTACTACTATTACTAATAGCAATAATAATAATAAAATACTACTACCACTATTAATACTAAGAAGACGTACGAATTTCCTTGAAGTGATAATAATGATGTATATATAATAATAGGGATCATGACAAAAGTTCAGCTATGTGAATGGATATATAATAGTTCTTAATATACTGAATGCAGGGCATATTACCATTAAAGACCCCCTTGCTCTTGTAGATTACGTATAAAAGCTTTTTTTTTTCTTTCTGTCTTCTTTTTTCAAGATGACAGCATTATAATGGCTGGACTAGATTTTCTCATTCCTGCCACCCTTCACATTTTTGAAATCAACTCTACTAATACAGGTTAGTTAAAATGATGGTTGTCAGGCTCTACTTGTTTTGCAATGAAATGCATATCTCTCATACGGGCAAATAAGGAGCCGTATATATTAAAAGCACTCGCTGGAACTGAATTTTTCTCCTTTTGATTCTCGATGTAGTACTTACCTTTTCAAAATGCTAAGTCAATTATGCGAAATTTCCTCAAAATTGCGCATACTTTTCCACGGAACACTCAAAATAATTAACTTTCAAAAGGACATGTAGTAATTCTTCATATTTGGTCTGAGCAAAAGTGGATAAGCAGTTGCCTTCCCTATCCATAATATGAATCCTTGGAAGATGCATCGTTCACTTTTGCCATAAGAATTCAGGCAAAAGCTCTGTAAGAAGGTCTTTCTATTGAGTCCTGTTGACTAAATAATCACAATATAATTTCACAGAAGGAAAAGCAGGGAAAGGGACATTTTTGTCAAAGGCTTTGCATTAATAGAATACTGTCATGTAATGTAATAAGAGGGTGATATATCATGCATAGTGTGGCATCCATTGATAAGTACAAGGATTGAAAGCATATAATATCCATTAACTATCTTTCTGTTCTTCCTCTTAAATCATTGTGTCTGACAGAAGTGTGTTTGGGAATGAATGTGCAGTAATTTTTAAAAAGAAGTAATGATTAAAATATTCTGCAGTCGGTAATGAAAAGTAATATTAAAAATTCATTATGTAAACAGAACACTGCAACATTGGTAAAATACAGTCTAGAATTACTAAGAAAAAAAGAAAATAGTCTGCTGCATATTTTCTGTACAATCTGCCTTGGTCTTCACTGCCTCTGGATTAGCATTCCGATAAGAGGAATACTTGAGTAGAGTATGAATGCTGCCTTTGGAAGTTAAATGTTTAAAGAAGACAAGCAATTTTAGTTGTTGCAGATCTCATCAATATGAAACTGGGTGCATAGCATGGGGAAAAAAGACAGGAACAAACTGACACCCCACCTCCCGAAATCCTGTTCTGAATCCACTTTCTCTTACACCTGTCAAAGATTAGAAATTGTGAGGAAACAAAACTTCCGTTCCCTTCAAAGATTCCGGCTTTGCTTTGAACATTTAGCTTAAAATGTGAAATAAAAATATATATTGCTAACATGAATAGCTTCATCCTGATACTATGTGGCATGTGGAAATGATAATATACAAAGCCTACAATGCAGGTGTCAACTTTGAAATCCGTGCACTTAAAAGGAACCGAACTGTGGCTCATATTTAATCTGCAAGGATAAGCTGTGGTTCAGTAAACAGGAGAACACTGACATGGCAGGTTTCAGTTTCATGGAGTATGTCAGCCTGCCTACACTGTACTGTATGTGCATAATGCAGAATGACTAACAAATGACTATAGATGCAATTAACTTTGGATTTCCTCTATGCAATGCAAATGTACCCCCCCCCCCTCCCCACACACACACACACACACACACACACACTGCCTCCATTGCTGAAGAAATATCACCCATGGCTGCTATCTATTTTCACAGTGAGCAATAGTATAACAAGAAGTTCCTAGGAATTTTCCAGCAAACATGCTTTGCATAATATGTTAGAATCGTATGCTCAAAAATTTGTATTGTGACAGTTGTCAGGTGAAATTTTTTCATGAATGTGGCCAATTAGTACTATATATATATATATAATGATATGGTTTTATATTAGGGTTATAGACTGCACACTTAACAATGTTCAGTAAAACCCTCCTACTGTCTGCTAAAAAATATCTCCCATAACCCAATATGTAAGTTTTTATACATATGCAATAATTATGAATTTCTTGTGTATATGCAAGCACACATGTATTTATTTTATTATGTATAAAAATGAATCCAATTGATTTTATACTTCTTTTTCAAAACAATCTGCACTCTTCTCATCCAAGCTCATTCAAAGGCTATTTTCAAAATCAAGTTAATGGATTTTTTATAGTATAAATTGTTTTGATGTTTGTTTAGCCCATGTTGACATCATACATTATAAATTGTGCAGCCTGCACATTCCCATGGGGGTGAGCACTTCTCAATATCATCTTTCTGCCTGCATAGAAGAATGTATTTGCTGTTAATTTTTTCTGCGTATTTAAAGACTCTTATATGTTACAATGTATAACAACCTACTGCAAAAGGAATGTTACCATTCTTCTAACTTTCTTCACAGTGGCATATAAGTTACTTTCAAAATGTGAAATTTGCATACAGCTAAAACAACCGAAAGACACCTTTGCAGTCGGGTGGCGTTAAGTTGAATCCTGTCAATTTACCTGAGAGCTTCTCATTCCTAACGGTTTCCCTTCACTGACCAATGGGAGTGATAAGTCAAGTTCTATGAGCTTTAATAACACCAGTGAGGCCTATTCTCACCATCTGAGGGGATGTCAGAGACACGTCACATGACAGGGACTCTTTAACGAGCTCTGAGATACAGAATTCAGCATGGGACTGCCGTGAATCTAGTTCTAGTACAAGGAACTCCACATTCCTGTCACAAAAACCCACAGAATTGGAAGATCTCTGTTTCAGTGCATCTATTGTATTTCCACCATTTCAATAAAAAGCATAGTGTTTGAAGACATGCCATGATGAAAAAGTAAAGTTTTAGTACTAAAAGGGATGTGATTTCTCAACTGTCAGTTTTCCTGCTTAAATGGATTTTCCTTTAAAAACTCCACAAATGAACAGAGGAAGAACATAGTCAAATTACCAAAGGCTTCACCCCAAGAAATTATGTGCTAGAAGAAATATATACAGGCTTATTGTTCATCCATTGTCTTGGGCTGATGTGCTAATCTCTTTGAAGTTGTGCCTCTTTCATCATTAAACCACAACGCTCAGCAGGCAGCCAAAACAAAAATGTCCAAACAATCGCACAAAATATAGAATGGTAAGCATTTTAAAATCTAATAAATGAATAATTGAATTATTTTAAAGCAAGCACACAGAAAGAGGAAATGATCTGAAAATTTATTTCTAAAAGACTTAAAATGATTTTATTTTTGTGTCATAGTGTTGATGTTTTCTGATGCTCATTTCCCTGGTATGTTTTAGTAGTTAAAAGCAGATGATGCAGCTTGATTATCAATAAAGTGATCAAACAATACACACACACACACACATGTCGGGTAAACATATCCTTATGGGGACCGCTCATTCATTTCTATGGGAAAAATGTTAATGCTAACTATGATAACCGTAGCCCCTACCCAGCCCTAACCATAACCATGAGTAACCAAACAAAATACAAGAGTTTTTGCAGTTTTAGGTTTTTCATTGCAGTACCAGATTTTTATCCACGAAATTGATCCCCATAAGGGAAAAAAACAAATATTTATCATGTTGTGGGGACATTTCGTCCCCATAAGGTGAGGTATACCCGCTTGCACACACACACAAACACACACACATACAGTATAGTACTGGCATGGTTTCTTGTGAAGCCCAGTATCACGAAGATGAAATAGTGTGTGTCTTATTTTGCACAGGCTGTAGTGAGGTATTCTGAAACAATCCGAATGAGCCCAGGTTGAAGCAGACAGCACAGGCTGTGTGGTCTGTAAATTGGCCAAGGGACTATTCCACGTGGACAATTTAGAGTCTGAATCTGGCTTGAATTATGCAGTGCTGTGCCAATACAGGCCAATTCGCTGATGAAAATTACAGAGTTTACAATTGTGATCCTATTTAGGTTAATTTAGATGCAGCCATATAAAATGTTGCGTTGGTTAGTCTAAAAAGAAAATGGTCATGACAGTGGATACTATCTGGATACTATCTGGCTTTTTTTTCTTTCTCTTTGAATTAGTGTACAGCTGTCTTATAGCTAATTTGGGGCCATTGGGTTTATTTAACTATCAAAAGCCATAGGAGGGGTGCTTGGCTGATGATTTAAATCCACAAACCTCGAATCCAGAGATGTGTTTTTGAAATATTGCACTGTAAAATTAAATGTTCTTTACAGAATTATGATTTTTATTGCTTTTATATTGGTGAGATAGTCCTGTGTTCCACATTGTCTTTGTTACTCCGCATAATATATTAGTCATATTTAAATAGTGCATGTCTGAGATTCACGATGTCCAGAAACAATTTTCCTAAAAAAGAGATGTTGAAATTGACCAAATAGTTATCTGATGATTTCATGAAAAATGAATAATTCAGTATATTTAGATTGGTTTATTCATGCATCCATCTATTTCTCATTACCGCTTACACAATGCAGGGTCATGGTCAGCCCGCAGGGTATTCCATGAAGCACAGGGCACAAGGCAAAGTAAACCCTCAACGGGGTACCAATCAGTCACACACTAAGGGCAATTTAGAGAGTCCATTTCACTGGAGACTGCCAGTCTTTGGACGGAGGGCACGAAACTCCAACGTCTGGAGGAACGTGCATATTTCCAATATGTCCATGTTCAGTCATAGACTTAATTGTCTATATTCTCTTATTATTGCTGACAGAATTAAATTATCTACAAGAAATGTGTTATTTTAATTCAGTACTTTGTATCTTGGAGTTCATAAAGATGAAACAAACAAATAAATAAATGACAGGCTAAATAATGAACGAGTTATATATTAACAATGACACAGCTCAGATTTATCACATACAGCAGACTGGAGTGATAATAGAAGACGGAGCGGCTGGCAAACCCTCTATTTAATAAATACCATCCAGCTATCTATTTACAAAATCCCACATTTTCTAAATCGTATACAACATCATGCATTTGAAGTACTTTATGTGTATTTATGTAAGATCAGAAGATCAGAGAGACACTAGGATAACTGTCAATAACAAAATAAGTAAAACAGGAAGTGGAAGATTTGCTTTCAATCTCTGAATAAGCAGAACCACTTCGGTTTGCTGCCACAATACCTGACATGTGGTGAATACAATGTAATTGATATATTGAGAAATCTCAAATTCCAGTGAACAAAAAAATACAATGAACATCAGTTATTGTTATGTTTATGTTATTTATCTCTGCCTAAGGGAAATGAATAATTTTATTAAATTGGCTTATTTGAGAGCATCCTCCAAGCTGGCACAAGGCATAACTGAAAGTGTGACAGCATTTATCATTTAATCTAGCTTTAATTATTTCATAACACAGACAATTAAAAATTTGACCTCAATATTTAATTCACCTAGCAGCAGATAAATGTGAAAAATCCCACATTGATTTAATTTTTCTTTCACAACATTAAAACTGCTATCATCGCTGACATTTTAAAGGACAATAGAAAGACAAACGTCAATCAATTGTTGCCAATACAGGTTGCTGTCAAAAAAAAGCAACATCAAAGCAAACTCACTTAATGGGATGTTAAGCCGTCACACATAACAGATAGCAGATAACTTTCAGGATTCCATGATGCACATTCTCCAAGTGTTTGGAACTTTGATTTAGTGTTTGTAACAATGATCAGGCATCACTTTGTATTGCTCCATATAGCTAAGATCGAGTGATTGGGATGTCTTTGGCATCAGGTTTACATTATTGTCATGCTTATGAAACAATTCAATGACTGCAGCTGAGCCAGGGATGGGGGCGCTGTCATCCTGAAATAATCCACTGGTATGATGAAAGTAATGCTCACCCACTGGCTTTGTATTTACTGCCATTTACCTCAGCACCAGCGGTGTTGTGTATGCCTGAACCAGGAGCATGAACCCCCACATGATAACGGGGCTGAGAATAGAATCCTTCTTTTCACATCTGTTACATATATGCTCACTCATTTTTTTTGTGAATGGGATAAAGGGTGATTTTTCTTTGACTTTTCTAGTGCACAGCTGACATGATTTTGCCATGTCCGTTGCACACTTAACTTACAAAAATGTGCATTTTTTGGTGTAAGAGGGGGTTTACCTGCTACAACCTGACTATGTTTTATGAAGGTTTTGTGAAAATACCTGGCCATGGCTTAGAATAACATTTGCAGCAAATTGATTTACTTTGCCTCAAAGCTCAAACTGATGCACAGTCATCACAATTGAAGAAAATGTGTTTTTGTCTACAGCTGCACTTGATGATATGGATTTTCTCTCAGACTTCCATACCCACAACACCCTAATCTGGCGATCCACGTTAAACACTACCAGGCTGACTAGTCCTCCACCTTGAAACTCCTGACAACAACAATGACCCCCTTTTCAAAGTCACTTTTAGCCACGACAGCCAAAATAATTGGCAAATGGGCCGGCCCAGCATTTTAAACATAACCCTTAAGCATGATGGGATGACATTTGCATAATTAAGTCAGGAACCACACCTGTGTGAAAAGACCCGTTTTCAATACAATAACCTGAATCCCCCATTCATTTGTTATAGCAATTAACTGTGCATATAGAGAGTACATTTTACTTGCAGGGATGTTGATTGTCATATCAAGCGGAACTGAGCTACGTAGAAAAGCAAACATACATGCACCCTAATTTTACCTACAGTATATGTATTATCAGTAAAGCTGTGGGACCCACAGGTTATGCACAAGATTTTGCTAGCATTCCGCTTGTAAAACAATAGCATCTAGTTGTGATAATGAGGAATGGATACATCTTGCTAGTCATGGGGTCAGGAATGGATACATCTTATACAGTCATGGGGCCAGGACCATTTTATTAAATATGGTCTGCCTAGTTCCAGGCAGGACCGGACTCCCTGTTGCCTACAGAACAGTCTGAATTCATTGAAGCATGGATTCAACATGGTACTGTAAGCCTTGCTTATGAAGTTCAGTGCATAACAGTCTTTCACATGTAGCCTCCCTCTTGCCTTTAACTGGTTATTCCACTCTGGTCGTGCTTATTAACAAGATATTTTCACCCTCAGAAGTGCCACTAACTGGAATTTATTTTTTTTTTTCCCCTCGTGTGTTAATTCTAGATACCGCACTGCGTGGAAATTACAGGAAGGCTATGGTTTCTGAAATGCCTGGATCTCTAACACCAACAATCATAACAAGTTCAAAATCACTTAAATTACACAATATTGCTCATTCTAAAGGTATGGCAAATAGAAATTGAACCTCTTGACCTTGTTTTATGTGTTGAGTCTCAGGGTGTTGGCAAAAAGAGAACAGGTATACCTAATAAAATGGCCGTTGAGTGTTTATACTTCCTTTTAAGAATTACCACCAGTGTGGTTGACAGAATAGATACCGCAGTTTTACAGCTACATTTTAAGATTTTAACAAGTTCAAAAATGGGGTTTTCATCTCATGAGCAGCTTGCCGTGAAGAAATTGTCAGTTGTTATGGTTCGGGAAACACTGGAACTCACACACAGTGCACGAGGAAACACGGATCCTCATTAAATCCATGCTCAGGTTCTTAGCTGGAACCAAAGCAAAAAATTCAACACAAATAAAATTTTGGTTAGCAAGTCAATCTTACAATTGTTGAACTGTGTAGAACTATGTCCACTGGAAACACATGCATGCATACACAAAATAATTGTACATTTATTTGACTGTTTAGAGATATATATANNNNATGCACACACACACACACACACACGTATAATGTGAAACAATCTAAATGAGAAACCCTCTGTGGCATTGTTATAGATAATTCCCATTGTTTTTTGGCTGAATAGTACAAAGAAATGGTGTATCTAATTGTAAACACTATGTTCCTTTGTACATTTACGAATAATCTTGCACCAGGCATGCTTTTTTCTTGATCACAACACATTGCCAACCAGGGAATCTTCTTTGAGAACAATTAATCTGAGCTATAATTACACACAAAAGCATTCACTGTAACCATAGAGTACATTTGAATAGGCTGCACGGATGTGATTATACGATACATACCCCTTAACGGTGGGGCACTCTGCCAGTCTGGGTGTTTTTAGTTCAGTGCAACATGTAAAGGATTAGCAGCATACTTAGATGTATTTTCATTAGAAAAAGGGAATTTTCTGTTTTTTTTTCTTTATTTTTTTCCCCTTCTCAGTGAATATTGTGGACGGAAAGGGCTTTCTCAAGAAATAACAGCTGTTACATAACAATGGTGAGATGTCAAACAATTCCTCTTCCGACTGCTGAAGCTATCACAAGTCATTAATATAGTCCCTTCCATCTGCTGCTGTATCTGGATATCAAGGTGTGTGCCAGCTTTACAGACTGCTGAATGTCCACAGGACAAAGTGGGGCTTACCTAGTGCAGGTTAAAAACACCACTCTCTTCCACCCAGCCCAGAGTCCACTGCCTAGCTGTCATCTCTCCGTGCTGCAAGAGTGTCACAACTGTCAGCTCTTATTGTTTGCATATAGTGTGGATGGATATGTCAAGTTGTGTCGCCAGCTGAACTACCGATATCTATTGTGTGTTCCGTGTTTTTTGCACTTTCACCGAGTATATAATCTCTATATGCTCACCCCTTAAGAATGGTCACAGCAATAAAGAACTAAAAAGGTCAATTTTAATTGCAGTTTAAAATGTTTAAAGCAAACTAACAAACAAACAAGTAAACAAAGAAACAATTCAGAACATGCTACTTCAGCTGAACTCAGTGATGCGACACAGGTCTTTAATGAAGACATAATGTTGTCGTCACGCTTGATGTTTGAAAGCTGTGAAGAATGTGTCTGGGGAAGAGCCGTGCAGCTCAATGCCTGCAGTAATATCCCTGTGAGGGAGGACTCTGCTGGGAGAGACCAGGCTGAAAAGAGATCACATGCCCTCTACTGGTAATACAGAGAATTGGAAGTAGAACATGAAGAGCCCCAAGCATAACTATGCTAGGCTATATTAAAGTCAATCTGATCAAGATCACAGGAAACTTGCTCCATTTACTGCAGTGTTTATCCTTTTTTATATGTTGTGGATAAATGAAGGTCCAGATCATGAATGGATATTATTTTCCATCCATCTTATCTTGGTCAGGGTCACCTGGAATCTATCCCAGGCAGCACAAGGCTGGGGCAGACCATGGACGGGTTGCAAGTTCATAAGAGGGCAAATACACACACTATCATGCACTTAGACACCAATTACCCTAATGGCACGTCTTCGGACTGCTGTGGAAATTACAGTATAACCATGTGACGCAGGGAGAATATGTGAACTCCACATCGAGCCACACTGAGGTAAGAGGGAACAGTGATGTCCATTAGGGCACCACAGCAACCCTTTTTCCTAATGTAATTAAATGTAATTAATTATTGATATTTTTTATAATACAGAACAGTTAAAGTCATATGAGTGGCATCTGCTTTCTTACACACCGCAGAATCCACTGGTACTTTTGCTTATCGTATTAAAAAGTGAAGGGGGAATGGTACACAACTTCAATGTTCAATCAAACTGGTATCTCTTACAGATTGTAGCTAGAGACAACAGACGATGCTAAAGCAAAATGCAGTTTCCAACAACTGAATACACACTCAAACTGCAATATTTATTGCTCCAGGTCCCCTTTTGAAAATGTCATTAAAAAATGCACAAACGTATGTAGGCTTGTAAGAAAAAATAGTAGCGTTTTGGCTTTATACGAACACATTCCTATTCAATTTTATAGACTATTCACAATAATCAGTTAATTACTTCCTCATCCATTCACAAAGTTATGTGAGGATAGAGAACATTTGAAATTAAGCCATTCAGGTTAGTTTGAGAGGACAGTGGTCCAGATATTCAGCACATCTGCTCCTTATTATTGTTATTGTGATTGTTATGCAATAGATTTTCATTGTCTCACAGAAAATACTATATCCAGATTCACAGTGTTTAAATCACACACTCTCACATATACACATGCACAAATAAAGGCAACCAATTTAATTACAGTAATTCATGTGTTCCACATAAATCCATCTCTATAGATGGAAAAAAATAGATCCCAGACCCATTTGTTCAGCTCATTTTGGATTCTCATTCAGAATTAAGGGAACATCAAAGGCAGATCAGAGCGGTTATGAATTAATTAACAATATGGAGTGAATATGGACATATCAGCTCACACTTTTATTAATTAATATTTTAGAACAAGGCACTTTGGTGTATTATCTGCAAAGTGCAGACTTCGGTGTAAAGTACATCAATAAATGAGGTATTGACATAAAAATGTAGAAAATGTATTATGTCAATACAGGGGGTCAGTTATTTGACTATTTGAAATGTGTAAGCATTCAGTAAATATCGGTTGTAAAAGGTATCATGGTGCTTTATATAGCATTTACGCCATTCTACACTCCTGGCTATGCTGGGACAGAAATGTCCCAGCTTATAATGAGAGGAGTTCATCAGTATTTCTGTGAGTTAATTAGTATCCCTGACATTTTACTGCAATCTCCTTTCCTGAAACAGAAAAGATGACATATTCACAAAACTAATATCTGGCATTTTAATTTGTGAGATCTGTGGTAGTACATATATTGTCAGATTTCTCTTATTAGTAGGATAAAACATCCCTCAAGCAATTACTTTTTTGTTGTGTTCTCCTCAATCTCCATGTCCTCTTTTCATTTGACACACATTCAGAATGACAGGGTTGGCATTTACATTTTTTTAATTATTATTTAAATTTTTTTAACAAAATTCCTTTGCTCCAGTGAGCAGTGATGTCAGAAATATTTCCTCTATTTTGTTGTTGCCATTTTTGTTTGACTTTATTGCCAGCATGACAGAAAACACAGAGGGCGATTGCCCATTCTGATCCCCTGAAGAATACCAGTGTGACTTTTAACCCATTTTGTGACATAACAAAATGTGTAGTATCCTGCCATTCTTAAACATGCCTAGCCAATGCAGGGTCATAGTGAGATGCCCCAGGACTCACAAGGGTAGGTAGATACTGGACATGATGTCAATCTATCCTGGAAACACAAAGTGGCGGCAATTTAGGGACATCAGTGTACATAAACTATAGGAGCAAACTAGATTAACCAAAGCAAACTCACATTAACGCCAATATAAAGGGAGAGAAAATTAACTATACTGTAACCCTTACAGAGCCGTGGAATGGATGAAAGGCAGTAACCCCGGAGCCATTCCATAATTTAAATAAATGTAAAAAATAATAATATTACAAACTGGTTAAGATGTGATTCTGCTATACATGATAAGTACCACTGAGAATCTTAGAAACACCCTCCACTTAAATATAGATATATATGCGAATTAGCACCATAGGCAATGTACAGTAATGGGTGTGCAACGACACCCCATATTGTGAAGATATTAAATTTAGTATATTTAAATTATATTGTACCGTTATATTTCAAAATGTGGCTTGTGTTAGTCACATCAATGTGCAGTAATATTTTATTGTACAGGTATTTACGTTTTTAACAAATGATCTAAAATGTATCTGTATACAGTAAATGGTATTCATACTGGTTTGCCTCTATCACCTTACACCCCCTGGAGAAGTTGAGAGTCACTTGTGATGAATGCCATAACTCAGTACGCAGTAATGCCAACCACATATACTGTAGGCTTTCAAAACACCACTGAGTTGATTATGTTTTCAACAGAAATGTCCCATCCTATCACAAGAGGAGTTCACCAGTATTTCTTTACTTTTTAATTATGAAAGTTAATTAGCGTCCCTGACATTTTGCCACAATATCCTTTACTGAAACTTATTATGACATCCCACACATGACCTGTCCTGTTTTGTACCAAGACATTAAATCAGAGTTCTTACAAATGTGACCTGTGGAAAACAATGGCAGAGCTAAGTGCCTGACATTTCTGGGTTACAAGATTCCTATTACTGCTCAACATTACCATGTCTAATCTAAATTCATATTAACACATTTCCACTGAAATGATCACACTTTCTCCAAATGATCTTGTTCTTCCACACTAGTTATAAACAGGGCATAGTAGATTTAGGACCTGTACTGTGAAGGGAAGAATCTAAAATAGAAGCAGCATGGCATGAGAATTTACACATATTCAATGAACAATACTGAATCAAGCAAGGTTAACGAATCATTCTTTTTTTTTTTTTTTTTAAATTACTGGGCTACACCTTGAGAAAGTTCAATGAAGGAACAAAGGTAATTGTATATTTCTACCAAGATAAAGAAAAGAACCACAATTCACGGTTTTATATATATATATATATAAAAAAAAACATTTCAATAGTAAACTGAAAGGAAGAAAATCTGAAAAAAAGAATCTGATGTCAGTCTGCTACCATAAGGAATTCAATTAATTCTGTCAATATCACATAATAAAGAATGTAGTCCTACTATTCTATAAAGTAGAAAAAATAGCTTATAGTATGCTGTTGATGAAATGGATAATTGCCAGTCTTTGGATAGTTAAAAAGGTTTTTCTTTTTTTTTTGAACATGTGTATGAAATTACACAGCCATATGTATATTTCATGTGGTAATGAACACTAAATCCAAGTAACTTCGAAAGGATCACTGCTGCTTTCTGCTTCGGCCTCATTACCACCCTTTCATTACATTCTTCCATTACATGTTTCACAGATCATGGGTGACGGAAAATGTCAGCAATCAACATTTTCCATCAGGTCCATCTATCGACTGAAGCTGTATGGCAGAAGCTCTGCTGTGATTTTTGAAATGAAAAGCAGCAGCCCACAGAGTAAACACTAAACTGATTGGCACCATATTGACTCTGTGGCTGCTTTGATTGCACAGCATGTCAAAATCGGTATAATTATTCTTGTGGTATTTACTGTTTTCCACACTTTATTTACATTTTAATATATTCAGTAGAAGGGTCTGTCCTGTCCATATCAAAAACCACTGTCATACTGTATATAACAGTGTATATGCTCCAATTCAAGCACTGAAAAACATTACGGGTGTACAATAATCAGATGCAGATGTAAATGTCTTTCAAGAATAACAAGACATGATTGTTATTTATTAGAGAACTAACAGGTCACTTTCATCTAGAATATTAAGGGAACTAGATGAGGAAACCATGTATAATTACTGTATCTGGGGTATGGTTCACCTGAAACTGTTTTATTTTAAAAGTCTTTATAATTGTTCATAGAGGCTGTCAGTCTATAAAGCGTTTCCTTGTATTCTGCCCAAGGTCACCAGTGCAGACCACATTTAATTGAAAGCAAAACTGACTACCAGTAGCGTTTATCTTATTATCAAATATGAGAGTCGAAAGCAGAAGGTTGCAGAATAAGGGGAATTTTTAAAGAGTCACCTTGGATATTATACTCAAGTTTGAAACCAAAGGAAAAATGTCAAACTGCTAACCTTTACTATAAGCTACAGCAGCTTCATAGTTTTGACAGATTTTTATGTCTGAAGCACAAAAGCAGCATGCAGCCATTAATGCTATGAACTCGCTCTTTCACTCTCTTTCTATATTTATTTAATTATTTATTTACAATGGCCAAAAGAGATAATGTACTGGCCTTCATACATTCAAACTGCTAATAAAATGCTAAACATGTTTATGCACGGCATCACACGCTGTGGCTTAAGTGTAAGCCACAAGGCAGGCTATGCAACACACTGGGAAGACGCAGTGATCCCGGCCCTGCAATCTGATGACAAAATGCCCCATGAGTTTCTGACATTTGGTCTGTGGAGTTTATGTCTTTCCATGCCATCACTGAGCCACACTAATGGGGCTTGACATTACAGCTGTAAGAGATGCCAACCAGAAAATGTGACAGACCTTGCTTTCCATGGGAGTGAGGAGGGAGGAAAGGAAAAAAAAAAAAACAGGCCAGATGAAAGACAATAACCCGGGAATTTTGGCTAAATAAGACATGGGGAAACAGTCCAGGCAAAGACACAAATCAGATGCATATTTTGTTAATGTCTGATACGTAATACCCCAAAAATGCTTGGACCTCTGGGTCAGCTTGTTTGGGGCAGTGTTTTGAGCATAGGCCTAGGGGTGATTTGCTCTGAATCTTGCTCTAAGGCCGCTGCCCTTCGGGGATCTTTGTGCATAATACTCCATTTCGGCTTTCTCAGATTTTGCATCAGAGCTATATTCATCCAAAGAAAGCCATTGCTCTGGGAATGAATGGCCTTTCAAAATTCAAATTGTTTTTTTTTTTTGTCTTTTTATGGAGCCATTGCTCACATTTCTTCTCAATAATTATACAAAACCATAAATTTACCATAAAAGCAGATTCATTTCATTGTATTTATTGACATGAAATTTACCATGTGCAATTCAAGTAAAAAGGGAGGGAATTCTATTTAAAAGAACAATAAATTGACTTGCCTTTATGTTGTCTAATACAAATGGAAGGTGAAACTTTTTAAACCGGTTTCCTCCCTTAGTCCAAAGACATGTAGTTAAGTGAACAGCTATCTGTGTGTATGCATGGACATGTATATACTGTATCGTGGTACCTCAGTTCTCGCACTCAATAGAACTCGAATTTCTTAGAAGTCGAACCAACCAGTTTGAAGAAAAAAAAAATAGATCTAAAACTCGATCTGAATCTAACAAGTCGAACCATGAACGCTGACACTTAGATAATTTGTACCCGGGGGGAAATGAGTCACAGGCACGTCTCGCAGCCGAAACAAAGGGTAACGCTTCAGTGTTAGCCTCGCATTCGCTGTGATAGTACGGTGCATGTTTACACTAGCTGAATACATATATTTAGATGGTAAAAATACATTTAGACAATGATAGACAGTACCAGTAATTATTATTATATAATAAAATACATTAAAAAATAAATATTTCTTATTAATTATTTTAATTTAATTAATAATGAACCATTAATACATTCAATTAGAATAATATTGTCGTGCCAAGCGGGGACGGAACAGAGATCAAAGGCGCAGACGTCAGGTTATCGGGAATACGGGATTTAATTATAGGTAAGGCAAGTAAAACGCAAACGGTCAATACAATGGAAACAAACTGAAACGCCGGACTAAATACAGAGGACTAATGACAACAAGTAGAAACAGCTGATCACACGGGGATTCCACACGAGGTTAACGAGGGGGCGTGGCACACTGAAGGAGCGGGCGATCGGGACAGGACACATTGTTTTTTTTTTAACTTTACACATTGTTTTGATACATTTTTTCTTACTTTACAAAGTTTAGGTGCAACTTTTGCGGGACTTGTAACCAATTCATTGGTTTTCCATTATTTCTTATGGGGGAAATTGGTTCAGAACTCGAACGTTTTAGGATTCGAACCTGGGTTCTGAACAGATTAAGTTCAGATTGAGTTCTGAGGTACCACTGTATTACAAATGTCCTCACAATGTGATAAAAAAAACTGCTATTTTGACCTTGTGGGGACGTTTTCTGGTCCCAATAAGGAAAAGCTCAAGTTTATACTAATCTGTGAATGCAATCAAAAAACTTAAATAGTCAAAAGTCTTATATTTGCTTTGGTTTCTTTTGGTTAAGGGTAGAATTGGGTGGGGGTTAGGGCTGTCATTGGTAGTGTTAGAATTATGCCCATCGAAATGAATGGATGGTCCTCACAATGATATAGATACCTAATGTGTGTGTGTGTGTGTGTGTGTGTGTGTGTGTGTGTGTGTGTGTGTGTGTGTGTACTGGAAAATACTGGAAAATACTGGAAAAATAGTTATGAAGATGGATAGATAGAAAGAGAGAGTGAATGAGAAAGAGAAACTTTGACATTTTGATTTCTTCTTCCATCCAGAACTATGGCTTTCTGTCGCACATACACAGTACAGCACTTCCACACATTACTTTTCTTCAAAACTGCAAACGGGCACAACACACCTGCAATGCTCGATAAGTTGACTTTGAACTTATTCTGTAGCAGTACTGATCTTTCGCCTGGCCTCTCCGGAGGGAATTGGAAAGGGCTTGGCTTTTGGGGGTCGATTTCTGAGTGGAGTTGATGCATAGTCCAATCAAAGTGCTGATCATACTCTGACCCGCCTTCCTCTGCCACTTGTTGTGAAGGAAAATGATGTTTCCCAAAGGATTTTTGATTTTATACTGCTGCAGATGTTTCTTCCACTCTGTATACCTTGAATCAGATAAGAGCCGGTGTCACCTGTAATTATATATTTTTTTCAGAATATTTATCTGCAAATATTCATATTTGCATTTTTTCTTCAGTTAATGCTCTCAATCACTGTGTTAATGCTCTCAATCAGTGTTACCCTACCCAGTCCTCGGGGAACCATGGAAAATCCACGTTTTTGCTTCCTCTCAGCTCCCAGTGCTCCTGATTGGCTGGGTGAAGGGAGGGAGCAAACACGTGGACTGTCCAGGGTTCTACTGCTGTAGATCTTTTTCCTGATGTACTTCAGTGCACTAACTTTAATGACTCTTGCATCAAAGCTTTAGTGCGTCATGTTTTATTTTCCTCTGACATCAGGCAGTCTCTTACAATGGGTGGTTTAAACAATAGAACTACTTTCTGTTGAAGAGTAATGCAATGACATCACCATTTCCACCTCTATGTTAAAAAAAGCTTTTTTGCAACTCATTAGATATTACATTGCAGTTGGTTGTCTTTAAATAAGAGGCAATATGTAGCCTCTCTGTTACCTTTTAATTTTCACTGCATGAAACTCAAATAAAAAGTTTCTTCTTTTTATTATTTTAATAAAAGGATGCCATTTCTATACCAGAATTGGTTCAGTCTGGTAAATTAAATCCAGGAGAATAAGAGGCTTTTTTGAACACTCCCAGCTGCAAATGCATTAGTCACAGACACGTTTTCTTCAGGTATACTGTATACTCACAAAACAGCATAAGTGGTTACCTTATGTACGTTGCTCTCTATTCATTTGTTCTGTCTCGCTGAGATGCATTAAAAAGCATCTGCTTTTCGAAAATGTTACCTGAAATTTTAAGATATGCAGGACATAATGTTCCTGTTACGTGAATAAGCATGCTGCAAAAGGATAAAATTGGACTTAGGTTGTTTTATTGCAAAAGGCAAACTAGAAGGAATTGAGTGCAATTATCACTTAATTGGTAGCAGTGAAACTACAAGTTTGACTAATTTATTTACCTGGAAATTCAGTTAAAGACCACGGGCCAGGAGCAGCTGGTGCACTCCTAAGAGAGAAAACTGCTCTGCAGGATTTAGGATTTCCTACAGTGTAAGATACATTAAACTGGGCAAATATTAATAATAATTGTGAATGACACTTCAGGGTGAAATCCATATTTATTATAAAATGCATCAATCAATTCAATAATCGGACTGCCTTTTCTTTCATGTATGAAATAATAGGTAATGGGATGTGTCAATTTAAACGCTGTGACTACAACTGAATATAATCAAAATTCTTCTAGTTGCCCATAAAAAGCACAAAGCCTAACATTGCTTCATTTTTTTGACTTGATTACACATAACCATAAAATTTAGTTGCTTGTTTGGCTGTGAATTTTGTATTATCCATATTTTTAGGAGATATTTCTTTTACCAGAATCAAATCAATGTTAATCTCTTATAGAACAAAGAGGGAGTTCAATATACATCAATTATACTGATGCTATTTATGCAGAAATCTTTTATTGTCCCACCATAGCTCACAGTAGCCAAATTCAAGCCCCGCCCCCTTTATATAGCATCTGATGATATGTTTAATGACGTGTGAAGAACAGCTCATTTAGAATCTTATTTATAATACCATCTTACCCTAGAGTCACAATAAGGGCTCAATTAGGTTTTAGCTCAGGAGATTTGGATCTTACAAAAATCAAGCTAGTCAAAGATTTTAGGTAAATGGTTCTAATTTGAGTTGTCATTGACCCATTTTTAACTTCAAAGACATTTGTTATGCACTGTGTTACTTAGGTAATGGTTTTGATTTTATTTTAAATAAAAGAGTTAGTCTTTTGTGTTGTCAATTAGCCCCTTTATTTTCTTTGACTTTATACACAAAAAATGTAATTTTCCTGAAGAGTATTTAACTGTGACTAAAATGACTTAAACAGTATTCTTCAACATGCCATAAAAATAAAATGGCTAAATATTCCATTTACCCAAGTTAATGATTTTGTGATGGCTACAGCCACACAGTAAGACCTGAAACACTCATCGTTCCTTATTTGGCTACTTTGTATGCTCTTTGCTTTATTTACAGTAATAAGTCATAGGTCTTAGTTGATGTGTTTTGCCTTTTGTGTTAGGTGTAGTGTACATATTTTGATATTGTAGGGTTGTGTGCCGTGATTGTCTAAATTAATCTTTTGGTTTACAGTTGCTTTGGTTGTGGGGGATGGTCTTTTCTATTCACCATAAAGGTGTGGCTAAGGGTGGAGATCTCTTAAAAGGACAGCCACTGAAGCAGGAGTGAACCATGTGCTGTCATGGCAAGAGGGGGGATTTGGGGTTTAGTTACGTTTTGCTCTCTTTAATTACAGTATATGTGGTGTTTATTTGAATTACCCCTTTTGTGTGTTGATCGATTTGATCAAACCACTATATATGTTTTTTCATGTCTCCTTATCAAAACGTCAGTTTCTTTCAGTTTCTATTTTGCTTGTTCATTTTTGTTGACCTCTTTTATGGGCCCAGTTATTAAGGTCCTGGGTTTGTCACTGTTTGTTAGCCCTTTTTCTTTAGTTACGCTCTTGTGTTTTTGTTGCCTTTACTGCTTGGTCCCTCACAATTATAAAAGCCACAATGATAAATACCTTGCTCCAGATTCAACAGAGTTTGTCATATGCACAGTAAAATCAGTTCCACCTAGCAATGAAAATCCTACTCTCATTTTATTATTTCCTGGCCACTGCGGCCCATTTGTAATTTTGATCGAATTGTCGGTGAAGTGGGATCGTGAGTCTGATACTGAGAGTGAGATTTTGTCTGGTGTGTATTAACCCTGAGATACTGTAATTCAAATTCTGAATGTCCAGCAAAAGAACAATGGTTTCGCCACCCTTCCCTAGGAGATGGAACAATTAAATGCTGCAATCACAGAATCTTCAATATTGTACTACTGCTATGTCATCTTAATTTTAAATTGACTCTTTAAGTATCATGAACTAGATAAAACCTCAAAGTTAAATGTATTAACTAATCTGTAATCCCAACTGTGTAACAGTTGCATGCAGTTCATATACTGCAAAGCAGTAACAAAATAGCAGGAGTTTAATTGACAATACACTTCTTAAAATGACTGATGTTACTATAGAGTTCTTAACATTATGTAAATTATTTTCTCATATTTCACCACTTTGCAATCAATTTGTCCTGGTGAAAAATTATGAGTCACTCTAAGCAATATTGGACTGCAATAAATGTTTTTTTTGTTTTTTTGCATGCATTATTGTTATGTTTCCTTACCTGATTTGTTATACATAGAACGTTGCAATGCATTTATAGTATTCCTGACATTTTTTGTAGACAGTTAATATATAATAACTTTTGAAAAGAGTGGCAGAGATATGTCACACATTCGCCTGAGGGTGATCCGGCTTGCAGGATCCTCATTGCTGAGGACCCGAGCGGCTAGACCAAGCTAAGGGAACAGTCACGTAACTCCTGGATGCAGCAGATAGACGGGCATCTCCGTAGGGTGAGACTGGGCCACGTGTCAGCCTGGGGGAGGGTCACCAACCAGGATCCCAATAAGTTTTGTCATGTGGTGGCCACGGCAAAACGCTGCACCAGTGTATGTTCCCTGACCTGGCCTGACCTGACCTGACCTGTGCCAGTCGCAATATCACTGCTTTACAATTCTGACATACTCAACAACTTCATTATTAGAGCTCATTAAACCATCTTGCATTGCAGAGTTATCAATATTTTTCATTTAATTTGGAGGCATTTCACTTCATAGATCTCCTTTAAATTTACATCTCTCAGATTCGCTCCATCCATTACTGTCAACTAAAAATTATGCAGAAAGGGTTCTTACCATAATATTATTAAAGAAAATAACTTGAAATGTTACAATGTTAAAAAGTGATGATTATATCTTGCTAACTATATTGAATATTCTCTAAACAAGATGCTATCTTACTCTTTTTTCTTAGTTTTTTTTGTATTTCAACCTACGTTTCTAACTTCAAGCAAAGGGTGTACTGTATGTATTGACTTTTTAATTACATTGTATTTTTAATAACCTTTAATTTTAAGAAACAATTCGCCCTGAGACAGATTAAAATAGTGCATTTTCATTAAAATGCATTAAGGAAGACATAACGTGGAGTATTTTTCCGGATATTTTCTCGGTTCTTCTTCGGCGAAATTGCAAATATATTTTTTTCCCACACACACCATCATATTTGCACAATAACAGCTCTTTTCTGTAACAGAAATGCGAGGCATGGATCTTGTAGTGCGCCCTGTGTCATTATCATTATCAGTGCTGATTGCTGATTGTTATGGTGTTTGCTCTGCTCGCCTCTTCATCCCATGCTGCGTATTTGGGCAGCGCTGATTGTGTTTCTGCTGACAAACCCCCCTCCAAGGCTCCTAATGGAGAACAAGTTTGCCTTCTTGGAGGACTCAGGCTATCAAAAAAAAAAGGGTTTAGTTCAACAGAAATAACAAGGAACATATAATCCAAGCCACCAGAAGCAGCATAAGACAAAGAAACACACACAATGAAAAACTTGCCGGATACGTCATACTTTGCAAGGAGGTTAAACGTGTTTAGCATAGGCTAATATGGAGTATGAATAAATCCTATGTAATCCTATACAGTATAGAGGAAAAACTTTAAAGAAACAACATTGAACGATACAGCACTGACAGAGAGTGTGTCTAAGACACACTCATTCTTTCTTTACTTTGTCCTTCTTGCTGTATTGTCATTTGTTTTGGCATTTTAATCTGGGCAAAGTCAATAATATTCTTTGTTATCTGAAAGTGGTGTGTCTGGAAAAAGTCCTCCCCCTTTGTTGGATGTACTGGTCTGTGACTTCTCTTTGTTGGATTCTCGGATAACGTAATCATTAAATGTTGTTTTCTGCCTGCAATTACTTTCAGTGTTGTTGGGTCACTGGCAAGAAAGGGAGAAAAAGATAAGGGGCAGAAGAGAAAATGGGAGGAGGCTCACAAGAAAATACCTCTGTATCCTGCTATTTGAAGTAATGCACTGCTGAGAGCTAGACTTAGGATTGCACAAGAAGGCCTGTGTTACAGCGGCAAATTGGATTAGAAAGGCTGCTTTTGAAAGACTTTTAATATAATACATCTTAAGCTGAAGAGTGTGGAAACCTCAGGCAGAATCAATCCTACAGATATATTTTAAATTGACTGACCTTGAAAAATGTACAATAGAGTCTTTTCATTAATGTATATTAATACATTTATTGAAAATGTGTATTTGGAAACAGAAATGATTAGGTTCAATGGGAACACTTCACGCTGTAATAGCGTTTGAATAAAGTATTGCTTCATTTGCCCAAAAAGTCAATGATTACGATTAAAAATGATACATTCTGTAGCTAGGACTTTGCTGTTGACAGCCATTAGAAAAAGAAAAGCTTCAGTATAAATAACTTTGTCTTATTAAACTTCCTATTGAAATCATGCAGTATTTTATCATGTATAGCAGAGTCTGTTTGCAAAAAATGACAGTTATTTATGAAGGGAACCCCACTTTCTGCTATTTTCAAATACTGATATATTTACTGATATACTGATAAGTTTAATACGTTTAATTGCTATCCCAATTTATTCAGCACAGTGGCGCAGTGGGTAGTACTGTTACCTCACAGCTTCAGATCTGAGGCTCTGTGTGTGGAGTTTGCTTGTTCTCCGGTCCCATAGAGTGTGAGTACGCGCTTGTATGTACCCTGTGATGAACTGGCATCTTATCCAAGGTGTATAAGACTTGGATCCCTACTTTGGGATGCCTGGGATTGGCTCTAGCTCCCTGCTACGACCCTGTCCGGGACAAGCGCTTGGAAAACATCTAGCCAAAGTGCTGACATCTACCAGAGTATAATCTTCAAAGGCTTTTGAAAGGAACCATGGGGTGCTGCCTGCTAGCTTGCAGAACCTGAAAAAGGTGATCCTTCACCTTTGCACTTTAAAAATGCTGAAATGTGCTAAAATCAAATAAGATACTACTCCTCATGTTATTAAAGTTAAGATGGAACAGATTATGAATGGTGATGCTTGCTTTCAAACTGTATGTGCTTATCTATTTTCTAAAGCAGTTCTAGTGGTTACTCCTGGGATTTGAAAATCTATGTTATTTAAATGAAATAACCATTACACCATTTGGGTCCCATACATAGTGCACCCTGGTTTACACCTAAAGCTTCAATAAATATACCGTCTGTGACCACAGATGTAGTTTTAGTTGGAAAGGATAATGGATAGGTAGACTAAGATCAAAGCCAGCCCAGAGATGTAGTAAAACGTGCAATAAAATGAATACATGTGGCATTATGGATATTACTATTGCCCTGTCACGCGAAGGCACGAAGATTTCCTTCAGAATTTCTGCCATTGACTAAAATGATCAAGATAGGAATAGCTAGTATTTACAGCATCCCCTTCAAATTCATGAATTTGACATTGATTGGTTTTGATTGCACACAAGTTGATTGTGAACAATTAAACAGGAATAAAGTTTTGAAGCTTGCTGAAAGATCTCAGAGACTCAAAGACGACACCTAAGCAAAACACATCACTGAAAATGATGCGGATCATATAAAAACATGATATATATATATTAGTGATAGATACTTTTCATCGATGTAAGTCTTGGCTGGGGTATAGCATGCACCTTTTTCTTGGTAACCAGCCTCATTCACGTCTCAGCTGTTTTTGTGACCATGGAATCTGGCATTTCTTATAGTAAATTCTAAATTTTCCAGTGCTGGTAATTATGCATTTTTAATAATGGGTCCATTAAGCCAATTAAGCCCGTGGTGGTACTCTGAGCAAGGTGCCGCCCCCAAGCACTGCTCCCAGGGCACTGAATTAGCTGCCCCCTGCTATGTCACATTGTCGCATATGGGTAAAATGCAGAGGACACATTTCGTTGTTGTGTGCTGTGGTGTGTGAACAATGACAGTAGTACCTTTGTACATACATACATGGGCATAATTTAGATGGTTTGTATGTTATATAAAAAGGTTTTAAATATGAAATGACAAAGAAATTTGACGTGCAAAATTTACATTACCAAACCTGGACTAACTTCTACGCAGGCCCTAAGTTAACATGGAGTGCTTTCACACCAAAGTTCTGGAAGCTGGTTCCTGGGCTCGACCAGGAACTTTTGTAGTGCTTGGCCACTTTCGTGTGTCGCTTTCACACCACACAACTGGAACTGGGACCTTTACGCTAAACTGACAAAGGAGACACAAAAGCTCTTAAACTTCACACATAATTCTGTACAAAACTATACCGTCACCCCTAAAAAATGAAGTCCTTTTGTTAATTTTTTGGTGCTGGGTGATCAAAAGGGGGAACAGCATTTAATTAATATTTTAAGGCCTGCGACTTATACTCGTAATTCACTAATAAATGCTGGCAAATTTCACCACCGGCACCAGCGATATAAGATAAAATATTGTAGCAAATCAAAGCATTGCGAGAGCAGCAAAGTCTATCCTGAAATCTGGCTAAAACTGCCAGTTAACACTAATAGACATGTTGCTATAATTTATATTGATATAGTATATTTAAATGTAACTTCTGGAAATTCTGTCTTCAAAATACCCTACTTTGCCTAATGGTACAGTCCACCTCTCTTCAGTGCAGTACTGTTTGTTTAGATATTGGTAATAGTCTTCATATGTTATCTTTCGGACTAGCAGACTGTTATACAGTAAGTTGAGGTTAGGGGGTTCTACGTGTAGTTTGTGAATTTTCACATTTGCGAGAATCTGTTGCCACTAACCCTCGCCAATGTGAAGGATTTCTGTATATTTAAAAACGTAAACTGACAATATGTCAGACAGAAAGGCACATGTATATGAAATGTATATGAAAAGTCTCTTTAACGTGACCGTGACATATGTATGTTGATTTAATGTGCACATAAAAATTTGAAAGAACCTAGAAAGCTGTAACTCTATCCACCTTCATCTGTCCTATGCTAATTTAATTGAATGTAAAGGGATTAGCATCTGCAAAACTGATAAGGAAAGGGAATGAGCCATCGAATTTTCAAATAAATTAATTTTACAATGGGAAATAAATTTTATTTTTGCAGTTCAATCAATTAACTGTAAAACTGTAAACGTACAAAAAATATTGTGTGGGATGTCATATCTCATGAACCTTGTCTTGCATTGTAGCAAGTGACCATTCTTGAAACTTGAGAAAATGACACATTGGCCTTTAATTTTAGTTGCTGGTTGAGCATGCTCCCTTAATGAAAAATGGCGGCTTTCTCCTTGTAGAACTCCCATAGGGTTAAACAGCTTCATTATTATTAATGACTAGCCATTTGCCTGTCCAGATGTAATGGTGGAGTGGGGCGGGGGATATGAAATGATAAAGTCAAAGTAATTACAAACTCAATTATTTCTTTTCAAATTTCATTTGTTGGACAGCACGAGACGTCGTTAATCACATGGTCTCCCTCTCTCTCACTCTGTCACAACCTCAGCCACGCACCCCTTAGGCAACCGCTTCCACCAAGCTGAGACTTAGGGAATACCAGAGTTTACTACAATCTTAAAAGCAAAAGGCCTAGTTGAGGAACAGTATACACACTGGGATAGCACAGATACTTTAACACTGACAATAACAAAACGGCTGGCATAAATAAGCCTCTTTCCTCAGTAAAAAGAAAAATATTCAGTCGTTTTATGAAAATGGTTCTATACTGAGAACAGAACTTAATGAACACCTTTAGCTGTGACAGATATTTCTAAAATCCTTTACAGTCACATAAGAAATTAAACATTAAATAAACGGTTGTTGCACTGTAAATACTGGCCTGCATAAGTGGTGATTCAAAGAACATGTTGTGCTAAAAGTAGCATCGAATTAGCAATGTAGAGTGCATGTATTTTATTCATCCCCAGGGAGAATTTTTATTGTTTTTGTGTATCTTGTCTTGTTCTCCAGACAAAGATGTTTATGCAGTTGAGAGCACGCTTTGGGGTCACAGCACAGGGTAAGCCAGTGTCCCTGGAACAGTTGGGGTTAGGGGCCTTGCACAAGGGCCCGGAGGAGATTAAATGATTCCTCTGATAGCTACAGTATTAAAACACACAGCCTTCCATTTACAGACTCCTAACCGCTGAGCTACCTACATTAGACAAAACCATTTATGTTTACTAATTGACACTTGCCAATCTAAGTGCAATTCAAATCATTCAACATTGCAATCATTATGAATAGATTACGTATTTCTTCTAAACTACAAGAGAGTATGATCTTTGCATATTTTCAGAAAAAAGAAATTATGATAAGAAACAGAATAACAGTTTGGCTTCTGGCTGAAAATTATATAAAATGTATTTTAACACCAGACAGTTGCAAACATTCATGCCCTACACACTAAGCATTACTTAAAAAAATAACTCCTTGTACAGTAAAAGGTTGGAGAATAAATCAGCACATCATCGTCCAAAATTTACCTGCAAGTTGATTGTCTGAGAATATTTGTCATTTGCAGTTTGATGAAGTGCTGTCATCACTAAGTTGAGCCCTTATTTATAAATAACAGCAGTCATCTGTTGTTACAGTCTCACAGATAGCCATGCTGAACGTGTTAACATGTTGATCTGCGTGATTATAGCTGCATAACTGTCAAAGGTTAGCCTAGCTTCTCAGCAGTCTCCATTCTCTGACAATGTTTAGTGAGTCCTCTAACTTACTGTAGGTGGTCAGTACTGCAAAACACGTATCGTTCATTTGGAAAAGAATCATGTAACAAAAATCTGAAACCCACCAATCCAAATACGTAATTTTGAGATATTAGTCTTATATTTTAAGGATTGCAATTATCTAAATAAAAGGGCTTCCAAACAACATAATGTGGATCAATCTGCTTCACGGTACATTAAATGCACAATATGTGCAAACGGATTGCAACCAGGGGTGGGCTGATCCACGTATTTTCAGTTCTGATCTACAGCTCTCTCTGATGCCGATCTTCGGTGTTTGAAACATTAGTAAAGCTGAAACTGAAGGTATGCCACATTCGGAGCATAAGTTAAGGCTTCCACGTGTGATTTTTGCCCATCATATTGTGTATCCACATGCGACCGTCTGGTGTTGCATGTTTGCACCTAAGACTCTCCACGTGAGTTTGACTTGTGATAACTTAGAAGCAGAGCACAGCTGTCGTGCGAGCGCTACCTGTCGTGCCATGCCAGCGGCCTCCTGCCTGTTGGACAGCGTGCAAGTGAGGACCATTCTACCTTAATGAAGTTAGTGACCCTCAGAAAGGTGACACATTTAGTGCTCTGGTGAATTATTCACTGCCTCTGCAGCTGAGTACCCCAGCGAGAGGCCAGACATCATCCTAATTCTCCTGGAGGCGACTTACTTTTCCCTGCGGCATCAGTTCTGATCCCCTCCGTACACGATGACTGTCAGCCTAGAGAGTTCTCAACGAACAAATCAAATTACAGTCTGCAAATCAGACTTTAATTGAGAATAAAAGGTTCATGCCAAATATGTTATGCCATGTGCTTTGGAGTCACTTATCATTCACGTGTGTTTCATACATGGCATATAAAATATTTGCATAATTTCTCAACGTATATAAAAAGCATATTGTGTTGTTAGACTTAAAATGGGACTACAGTTCTTTAGAGATCATTTTTAAATACTATGCAGTCCGTTGCAAGAGGATTTTTAATTCTCATTCTGAGACGTGACATGCAGAGAATTAGGTGAGGTAGAGCATGCGAAACAAGCAATGGTGCAAACTCAAAAAACTCAAAGCACTTTATAATTAATAGCTTATGTAATATTTTAAATTATTTCTACGCTACAGCTTGGAGCAGAATCCTGAAGGACAAAACTGATGTTCCAAGAGGGTTTTTTTTTTTGTTTTGTTTTGCTTTGTTTTTTATTGCGCTAAGAAATATAAGGCTAATAGGTTCCTTGAGCATACTGTGTTTCATTATAATTATCTAAGCTGACAGGCTTTATTTGTAAAAACTGCATGGCAAATCCTTCTTCTAGACTTGTTTTACTTTTGATGTCAGGTGAGGCTTAATGAGAGGAGATGGCTTGTGTGATTTCTCTTGCAGAATCCTGCCTTTGCTGTAAGGCGTGCATACAGGCCCATATTGCATTCCCTCATAAATATATTTCATGAAGAATATATGCAGACAGCGCAGTCAAAAGGTCTGACACCACTAGTGAAAAATTATTGTTTTGCATTCATTTCTAATTAAATATTAAAAATTCCATTACAATTATATTATCAGTATAACAATTTCTGTGAAAAGTTGAATCTTAGGGGAAAAAAACATGACTTTATGATTTTTTGCCCCTTTTTTATTTAGTGCCAGAGAGCACTTGAGTTGGCAGTGACTCCACCAGTTTGTGCAAAACCTAGTGATCCATGTTGCCCCAGCATGATCTGAGAATCTTCCACAGAGCATCTTTAGATGATACCAAGTGTTTTATTGGTCTTCAAGTGGCCCCATAAGTATCCGATGGGGTTGAGGCTGGCATGTGGCTGTGTGGTAAAATAATGGGTTTGAACCCCCCACCCCAAAAAATATCTTCAGTGCCCTGCTCAGGAAAACCTACTGAGAGGGAGCTGTCAGTGATTGAGTTGAGGTCAAGTGATTGCGGAGCAACGTCCATGACAGTCAGTACTCCTTGGGCTTCTCCTTAAGTTTTCCGTTCTGTTTGGGATCACTACAGTGCTGCAGTATGAATCTGTCCCCACAAAGATCTAAAGCAGAGGTTGAAACCTGAAGCAGTGGCTGGTGTCCAACTCCAAAGTAGGAAAAACACGCCCAGACTTAAATCTTCCCACTGTCATGTTTCACTGTTCTTATGATGCACTATGAAATCAATCTCTTTTCTTTTCACTCCAAACTCTTATTTTAATGCCATCAATTTTAAAACTTGATTTCATCGATACAACTCTCTTTTCTCCGGTGATCCACCGTGAAATGTTGACATATCTTAGCCCATGCCGAAAGTTTGTTTATTTCCAGGACCGAATGAAAAAAAAGCTGGATGTGAATGAAGGCTACTCCGTCAAGTACAAAGCAACAGAAGGCATACTGTGGCAAAAATGGTAGATAATGTTGATGATGATCACAGCAGTACTATGTCACAACACGCAGAGCATGAAGCTGCATTGCGTATGGGACCGAATAGCCGCAGGCCAGTCAGAGTGACCTTGCTAACCCTGTCCACCGTCAAAAGTGCCTACAATGCACTGTTTTTATAAGATAGTAAACATTACTCACTTCACATGAGAGTATGTCTGTGTGTGTTTATATAGTCAAATGATCATATTATGCATGTATCATACCATGAGTAATACAAGACATCCTGATCTTTTCTAAATAATATTAATTGATAGGATTAGCCAAAGTTTCAATGATAACAACATAAGATAATAACTGGGTCTGACAGTGTGATAGGGAATAAAATAAACAATGGTTGGTTGAGCTTCTCGTTAAATGTTTAATATAGTAAAGATGATGTCAGATGCGTATGAGATTTATTTATTTATTCATTTATTTATTTATTTACCACCACATTTAATTAAGCTACAGGGAATTACAGTTTATACTGTATGTAAACAGTGGGAACCATGGGAATTCCACTGGAAATGTAGCACACAGGTACAGTACTGCATTTTCTCAAAGTGGCATGGATTAAAAAAATGCTTTTTCACCTTACATTTTATAAAAGGCAGATGTATGTGGATTCAGTGATTCACTCCTAATTAGCATTTTTGCATTCATGGAAGTCTTTCTTTTTTCTCCCTTTCATTTGCTTTGCTGGGTGGATGTAGTGGGAACCTTGATTACTACTCTGATTCCGTGTTTTTTCCCCATAATCTAAGAAAATATCTTGCGATGTGGTGTGTAAAGTAAGAAACGGTGAGTGATGTGCTCTCTCCCCCCCCCCCGTTCGTGTTTTTGTCTCTGCAGCCGTCGAGGTGAACCTGCAGAGGGCCTTGGCAGAAGCATCGGAGACCTGCACGCAGGAGTGCCTGATCCTTGGCCATTCTGACAGCTGCTGGATGCCCCCAGCGCTGACCCAGTTCCAGCCCCCCCACAATGCCACTTTGCCAAATTTCAGCTTTCAGCAGGGCTGGTCCTGTGGAACCAAGTCCGATGGGTGCCACACCCTCGGCAGATCCATGCCTAAAGATGAACTGGACAAAGGTAGTAACCGGCCCCAATTCTACAACACTATCGAGAGACACTGCAGCAGCAAAGAAGACCCTGTCAAGGTCATCCCCCTGGCAAACTTCACGCCATCTGCACAGCAGTCACCGGCCACTGGGGGCACCAGCGCCTTCATTCATGAGCATCAGCTATAAAACGCCCTGTGATTGGTGGGCAGTGTCGTGCCTGTGGCTTGCCCCTTCATGTCTGTGCCACATACCAGCTTGTGTATATTTGGGGAATACAAAAAAGAACCTTAAACTTATAATATTGATGAATATTATATTAAGGTTATTGATTACTATAAAAGACAGTGCTGTATACTGTATATCATGCTCCATAAAGTAAGTACCTGTAAATAAAAAGTAGTTCTAAACCAAAGTAGCTCCTCATCTTACAAAGAGGAAAAAAAGGTACTATATGAGTTCATTCATTTAATGTTTAATGATTACTGTTAAAGATACTCATAGACTGAAATGCAGTGTGTGATTATGGCCCTTTGAAAATGTAACATCATAATAGATAAATACCTGCAGGGATGGCTGGAAGCTATTTAAAGAATCCTTAGTAAAAAAAAAATAAAAATATATAAAAAAAAAAATAAACAAACTGCAAATAAATAAGGCAAAATAAAATTTGCTAGCACTGTTTGAGCACAGTGTGGCTGTTCTCTCCGCTGGGACTGTGACTCGCATCGGGGCATTCAGTAAAGCACAGGAGCCCTGTCGCCCTGGTGATTGCAGATACCAGTCTATATTTTGTTCTCCTATGAACAAACCACTGAAAATCACGTTAACAGTTTTTTTTTTTTGCAATTAGAATTGACTAGTTAACCTCAGATTATCACCATGGCATCTATTTCTGACCCCCAGTCCTGCATATTTTTAGAGCATTTTATTAGTACATTGGAAGTTAAAGAAATTGGGATTCTTTACTTCCCTTTTAATGAGATTTTCTCTGTGTACAATTTTTGGATCATAATAAGTTCTATGGAACTAATTAGGAGAATCTCCCCATTGTATAATTACTTTGATCTGTAATTACCAGGATGGACATAGTTGCGGAAGAGTGAGAGTTTAATTGGCCTTTATTTATTTTCCACTTTAATCCTATGATTTGCATTGTATCTCCTCTCTTTTCAAACTCACTACTGAAATATATATTATTGTTCACTTAAAGAATAATCAAATTTCCATTAATCATAAAACTTAATTTCAACATTACTGTTAACATCTATAATCATTGTAATAAATAAAACATTGCTTACCAGTATGTCCCCAGCCTAAAAAAAATATTAGCCCTATTGTTGATTGGGTCGAGTGACCCCTTTACTAATAAGTGTTAGTTATTATTATGGTTATTGTCGTCCTTTTTGTTGTTGTTGTTGTTTTATTATTAGTGATTTCTTTTCTGAGAAAAATACACCATTTTAATGCACTCTAGAATGTGATAATCTTTCATCAGACTTAAATTCACCTATGATTGAATTCACCTGCGATGAAAATTAATGCATTGCAAAAGAGAAACACAGCATCTCAGATAAAGTCCCTGGACAATGTACCCTATAATTTAAGGTAGGGTGGTGAATTTCTGCATTTCAGATATCCATGCTGCACCAGTAGTGGTATTACTATTTAGTGTATTCTGCTGACACTCAAGGCCTTCAGGTCAGTGATCTAAGAAATTGCTTTGCTATAAATTAGTCAGAACGGTACCGAAATTATGTGTCTCATAATAGCACTCTGTAAAGGCCGGATTGCTCTGTTGCTTGCTGAACCACATGATGACACACTTGCATTGCCAGCTACTCCCCCAACTACCTTATAATTGTTTAACACATTTAATCCAGGAGAATAATAACACAGCTGGGAGTTTGTCAAGGAAGTCTGGCATCTGCACACACGACTCAAAGCATCACTTCTTAAATTCAGTATCAAAGTTTTTTTTCTTTCTTTTTTTTAAAATCTGCGTCATGCCAGGCTGGTCTACTACAGACAACTTACCTACAAAACACAACATTACTCCATATCTTTATGGGGAATGGCTAGACTGCTGGAATATTACCAAGGTAAATTAAATTCAGCAGAAAAGGGGTACAACACTAAAACAACCAATGACGACAACAAGAACAACAACAACAACAATAATAATAATAGTTATTATTATTATTATTATTATTATTATAGCTCTTGATAAAAATATGCTTGTTCTCCTGAATTTAAAGCTCCCCCCATACATCTATTGAGGTCATGCACTAACCCCAAGTATAAAACTGTCAGCCATTCAGTCTCTGAGCCAGCACCCTCAAGGCATCTTCCTAGGTGTGAAAGATGGATATCGTCATATTCAGGAGAAACTGGGATGTGGGTATGGAGATGAGGATAGACAAGCAATCTGATATTGTTACCCCATTTGTGCTTAGCCATATCTATACTGTATAATGTAGATAAGGTGAAATTTTTTTTTACATCTTAATTTTTGGATTAATTAGTAATTATATTTCTCTTTTTAATAAAGAGAACATTTCTAAATTTAGTAAATTTGACAGTGACAGTTGATTTGAAATGAAAATCTACCACGTATAAGTACTGACTACTGCTGAGGTAGACAACCCCTGTGATACTAGAGTGCCAGTGTCCAGCAGGTTTTCTGTCCTACCTGATGAGTTACATCAGGAGATCAGGTGTGGTTCATCAGAGACCAGGTAACATGGAAAGCCTGCTGGATACTGGCAGCCCTGGATCAGGGTTGCCTACCCCTGGACCACTGAATCATAGAAGATTCTCTAATTACTACATTGCACAAACAGCATTAATGCCCTAAACATTAGGTAAAAAACCATAGAGTGTAGCAGGAGTCATCATTATTGCTTGCTAGCATTTGACTCTCATTTCATAATGCTAAACGTCGGTTAAAAAATCAATAAAAACATTATAAATATTTATTTTTCAAACAAATTATCAATTTTAACTTTAGCACCTAACATTTAATATGAATGAAATTCTTAAATCCATCTTTCCAGTAAAATAATCACAGCAAAAGTTTTAATTTTAATAAGATTCAGAATATTATAAATTCAGAATTTTAATTACACGTTTACACACACAGTCTGTAAACTGTAACACAGTCACCTGTATGTCAAAGAGCTTCTCTGTATCAAAAAAGAAAATGCAATGAAACACTTCTGTGATGACAAGTAGTTATAATGTTTGTAATACGCATGATCATATTCATATCCCTTCATTTTTTATATTTTTTAACTCCTGCTGGCCACATTTTAGAATAAACTGAATGTGAATGAAAGCAAACAAATAAAATAATATAAAAATGTACATTCCAAATAATGCTCTTCTTTTCTAGTTTTATTTAAATTTACATAACATGTTGCGCTAGGTGGTTAATATTCTGCTAATTAGTTGTCCTGCATCGTCATCTGCATGTGATAATTGCAACCAAAAGCTATACCTGTTATTATTAATACTCAGTTTGTGTCCAACAGCTGCTGAAAAAAATTGCTATGTGGCTGCCACCCTAAAATCGCATTCTAGTTATGTCCCTGTGCAGAAAAAGAGTAATTGTAATTCAAAGACTGAATCCATTTCTGTATTTTAGAAGCAGATATACAGAAAAAGACATATATTTTAGTACATACTGTTGATTCATATATATGTAATATATGTAAACAAATAGCACATAGAGATGGGAAAAAAACAAGATGGAAAATGGTTGCTTTGCAGTGGTTCAAATTTGAAATTATTTACAAGAGCAACGGTTTGATAAATTCGTATTTGATTAAAAGACAATCTTTGCTGTTACATTGAAAAATATGCATATATTAATGTGAGTGTGTGTGCATTTGTATATGTATGGGCGTGAAAGTATAGGTGCATGTATGTAATACATGCAGGCATTGTTAGTTGGTGATTAACAGGACATTCTTGTACAAAAATGATCATAAAAGATTTTTGATTACTATAACTGCTTGTAAATCAATATAAATGGTTATTTATATTGGCTAGTGGAGTTCACAACTGCTTTGAAGGAAGTTTTTTTCTTGTTAGTCAACAGTTTGATGTATTTAATAAGGAATATGCTTTTATTCCTTTGTAAAATATCTAATCCACAATCAGTGACTGTGTGGACGATCACTTTTTCATAATCAGACAATGTGATTCTTTTCTTGTCATGACATTTTACTTGAACCATTAAATATTGTGTATCTTGATAAATATAAAATTGATTGCTTATTTCTTATTTGTTTAGTAAAAAATACATTTGTTATATTCAGTCATTTTAATGTATCTTCAAAAGAACAGGGATTTTCCACCTCTACAGTGTATGATTTTTACGTAGCATGCTGACTCAATGGGTAAGAATGTTTCCTGATACCTGTAGAGCTCAGCATTCAAATCCTGCTCCCAGTCTGCGTGTGAATGGACAATGGATAAATATTTGCATTCTATTAATTAAAAGAAAGGTGAGGTTTTCCCAGCTACTGTACTAGTCAATGACACATATAGTTTGCAATCGACAGAGCTCTTAAATCAGAATCCCTTTAGAGAAGAAGTATAGAAGATTACATAGTATTTTATCTATGAAAATAGATTAAACAAAACACATGGAAAACATGAAGCACTTCAATCAGTTATTTATTTATTTTTTGGGAAACGGATTCAAATAGAAATTTATGTAAGTATTTCTGGTTTTCACCAATTAAGCTTTGGAATCTCCTTTATTCATTTTTCTTCCCAAATATTGTAAAGGTCATTCTTCTTGCTTATAGAATGCATGATAGGACTTAAAAATCTCCAAAAAAGGTGTGTTTGTCGTGCACATATATGTATATGTATTGGCCAATGTGACACATCTGTTTCAATAAAGGTGAGACAATTAATTGAGGTCATATTCATTAAGATTCATTAGAATTGAAATACAATTAATTAAAATATGATCGGGGATAAATGCCTCTTTGCCATTTACCATCTTTAGGGCTTTTTTTGTAGGATTTTGCAGAAACTCCACCTGTAATTAAGCACACTATAGTAAGTTAATGTGAGCCTAATAGAAACCACCCAGTCCTCACCAAGCCCTACTATAGTAAGTTAATATTATTCAGGAAACCACCCAGTCATCAGCTGATGCCATTCAGCTAGCCAGGTTCCTTACAATTGTGGTAGACAAAGGACACGGCAAGGTGATCAAGGTGATAAAAAGAGTCCTTCATTAATGGCCATCACTGTCTTGTGGTTGCTGATTGGCTGAGACCAATCAATATCCCTTGTAGCAGTGTCTGTATAAACCTCTGTCACACACAGAATGTTTGAGAGAAGATTGAATGAACATTTCATTGAACACCAAAAAAAAATGGTTTGGTGTCTCTCCTTAAAATCGGATAACAGAATCTCACACATTAAGAGCAGTAGGAAAATACACGGTGCTTCTTCATACTCCGGCAGTGACTGTGCATTCGTGTTGTAATTGACACATCAACAGGGAATTTAGTGGTCTTTGTTTCATTAATTCTATGCTAAAATAACCATCAACATATCAAGAGAGAGTCTTGGGGCATGTTCAATTAATCAATTAATCAATAGCAATTTACATTACCAAGTTTAATTATTATAAATTTAGATTTAGGCTGTAGAATAAACATCCAAGAGAAAAGTTCTTTAATCTATTATGTGGGAGACATTCAGGATTTTATTTTCCCATCATGGACACAACAGAAGAGAAGACCTTTGTCAGAATAGTGTGTTTCAAAAGAATAAGTGTCACATAAGACGGACAATTTACAGCATCCTTATTGTGTATATTGGTGCCTTTTAATTAAAATGATAATAGAAGTGAAAGGACTCACAGAATGTGACACTTCTTTGAGAATAGCTAGTTAATAGAACAAAAGGTATAGTATTAAACGTTCAGAATTATTAAAGTGACAAGTTTTATACAGCTCAGCAATCAAGTGACAATTATTCAAACTTGTATAAAGTACACCTAAATATTTACAATGCAGTATAGCAGATGCTTTGTTAAAAAGACATATCAAAAGGGTAATTATTGAAAGAAACAGTAGCAATTCTAGCAAGGTTAGTTGAGCTAAATCTGTTCAGCCTCAAGCAAAGGAGACTGAGGGGGGACATTATCCAGGTCTATAAGCTTCTAACAGGTTTGGATGCTGTTCAACCAAATAGGCCATAGATGGAAATTAGCAGAACATTTCAAACTAGATTTAAGGAAGCACTTCTTTACACAGTGTGTAGTTAGAGTATGGAATAGTCTTCCTGCTAGTGTAGTGGAAGCTAAAACCATGGGTTCCTTTAAATAAGAGCTAGATAAGATTTTAACAACTCTGAGCTATTAGTTAAGTTCTCTCCAAGTGAGCTTGATGGGCCGAATGGCCTCCTCTCGTTTGTATAGTTCTTATGTTCTTACGTTCTTATGTATGGAACCCTGGACAAGTTGAGTGTGTATCTCCCAACATTCGGGATAAACTGAGATTTTTATTAAGACAGTTGCAACTATAATAAAATAATTAAGATAAGATCTAAAGCCATGTAAATGCAAAAATATATGCAAAATAAGATTCATAAATGTCAAAACGTAACGGTTGCAAATAGAAACAAATTGTAGTACATAAATTAAAAATGAAAAAGATAATCTAATTTTTACACTATTATCCTATTAGTTAACAAGCATACTATTGGTACAGTATACTAGCCCATTTCATTGCATACATAATATTTTATACTCACAGAGAAATGAAATAGCTGCATATCTTTATTTTTTGTGTGTCGCTCCAATTATTCTTTCCTTTATTAGGGCTACCTAATAGCTTTTCTTACAACTGTTTTAATTTGCCACTCGAGCACCAATATATTACCCATCCCCCAAAACTGTCAACTGTGAGTCAAAACTAATCCAATTCAAATTCTGGTTCATTTGGTAGAATTTCAGAGTGTGACTGGTTTTACTGCATTAGTATTATACAAAGTTACAGGTGTGCTATTGTATAGATTCCCCTGTTCCACCTACAGTACCTTGGGGCTCCAGTGGGGCGACCTGAGGTCAGCCACCCTTGCCCCCCCCTCCATCTCATACTTCTGAGTGGTAGCCTGACTAGCTCATAAACTACAGTCAGGGGTCCCACTCTGATAATGTTAATTGTCCCACACGGTGACATAATATCATTGATCTGACGTGCAAATGAGCAATAAAAAAAATGACCGTGCAAATGTCACCATTCCAATTATTTATTGATTTATTTGTGTGGCCGCCCCATGCCACCCCCAGCAAGTTGGCTATGTACCCATGTAGCCCAAAACTAAAATTAAGACCAAACAACAAAAATGCAATTAAAAAACTTGACTTTTTAGTTTTAAAGCAGACTCTGTTCATGCCGTGTATTTTTACTGTATGGCCACCAAGGTGGAATCACCTCCAGATTGCGCACACTGAACATATTCAATTCCGTATCAAAGTTACTGCTGACCCTTACCAAAGCAAGAAAAATGACTCCCTTCTGCAATTAAAGCAGAACCACTTAGCAATAATTTAATTCCAAAAAGATGCTATTGGAGTGAGGTGGAGCGACTCAAATATGGTCATCTTTAGAAGGCAGATGCAAAATCCTGGAAAAGCTGGGAACCAGCTGCTGAACCGTATGTCATGGGGGTGAAAATATAGGGGAAAATATTTCTGCCACTCATTCTCAAAAAAGGACACTTTTATTGCTACCATCTCACTAATGTTCATGTTGCTGACCAATCAAGGTCCTGAGAACTGCAAGTATTAGGGTCACATGGTGACTGAGTACTCAATGCCAGGCTTAAGTTTCAGTCAGGTATGCCAGCTTCCCAAATATGACCAACCCACTATGGCTAGTAGACTAACTACGGTGATATTAGAAATTATATTGCCATGTGGGAGTGGAAGGGAGGACACGGAAGCTGGAATTGAGGCAAACAAAAGAAGGTTTATTTATGGTGTGGAACAAAACTGGAAATAAACGGAATCAAGGGGGAATAAAAAGGAAGGATAGGGCGCAGGCAACAGAGGGACACATCTTCAGTCACAGAACTGGGGACGACAAGATTGGGAAGCACTTATATACTGACAAGGGAGCACAACGAGAGGCAGCTGGATTGAAACACGAAAGTGCAGGAATGAGAGATACAACTAACAAGCACCAGGTGTGTCTTATTAGAACCATGCCAGGGAGGAGACAGGAGGATATGGCAGAGCAGGACATAACACACAAGTTCAAGCTCTTTACTGGCTGTTCCTACGATGAGTTAAGGTGGTGCTTCCTGAGGTTTCTGGCTACATAAAAATATACTGTATCATCTCGTGTTCTGTTTCTTTAAATCTTTTAAATCGCAAAACGACATAATTTGCAACATGATCTACAAGTTATATAGAAAAGGTAATAAAATGGACAATAAATTAATTAAGGGGTAAAAGGAATATCTCTGAGAAACGGCAGAAATGTGTTGTTTATTTGTAGTGTGCTTTTCTATACTATTATGTTTTTAGCGTTCAGAATGTCTGCTACATGTTCATGTGCTGAAAATAAGACTTTGTGCTTCCACTACGGCACCCAGTCCTCATATGGAGATACAGCTTGCCGCAATATGAATGCTTATGTGCCAAAATTTATAATGCAATACAAATTAATTAATGAAAGTGAAATTACTTATCTGCACAATTTGCTCTCAAGTCATTCATTTCCTCAAATTAAATGATTCATTTTCTGCGTGTTTCTTTTGTGAATTTCCAGTATTATTATTTTTTTTAATTAATTAATTTATTGTTGTTTTGTACAGCTACCTCCACAATTATTGGCACCCCTTGTAAAGATTTGTAAAAAGGTTTAGAAAAAATCTACCCATGAAGCAGCTTCATGTTGCACTGAAAAATTGAGAAAAATCAAACCTTTCATTAACATAAATTTATTCCAAGAAAAAAAAAAAACCTTCATCAAGAAATAATTATCTCGAACAAAAACACATGTGCCACGATTATTGGCACCCATGGAAATCATAGTGAGCACAATGTAACTGAAGCATGTTTCCCTGAGTTGAGTGGAGTGAATAGGAACCTTCAAGCTGTAATCCATGACTTTCTGGTTAACAGGGATACGAACATGAGATGACTCAGAGCCCAAATTCCCTTAGTCATCCATCAACATGAGAAAGATAAGAGAAGATACAAACCAAATGAGGGAGAAGTGTGCTGACCTTCATAGGTTTAGGGAATGGGTATTAAAAATAGCCTTAAAATGCCCATTTCTACTGTTAGGGCAATAATAAAAAAGTGGACAACAGCTGGAACTGTTAGAATCCTGCCTGGAAGAGGACCCAAGTTTATTTTCCCCCCATGTACAGTGAGGAGGATCATAAGAGAGAGGATGACTGATGGAGAATTACAAGACCAAGCAAAATCTTGAGGTTACCACGTTTCTGAAAAAAACTATCAGATGGCCCCTTCATGATAACCGATTATTTGGATGGTATGCCAGAAAAAAGCTTTTTTTGTCAGTTAACCACAAACGTAAACACCTGGAGTTTGTGAAACAATACTACAACTTTGGAACTAAATTCAATGGTCTGATGAAACAAGAATGGAGCTTTTTGACAATAATCATAAGATGGGTTTGGCATAAAAAGAAGGATGACTATAATGAAATGAATCTTATCCCAAATGCAAAATATGGTGGAGAGTCTGTGAGGTTGTGGGGCTGTTTTTCTTCCGAAGGCCCTGGAAACCTCATTAGGGTACATGGCACTATGGACTCCATGAAATACCAGGACATTTAAAATCAAAATTTGGCTGCCTCTGCCAGGAAACAAAAACTGGGCCATCACTGGATCTTCCAGCCGGACAGTGATCCTAAGCACATGACCAAATCAACACAAAAATGGTTAGCTCACCACAGAATCAAGCTTCTGCCATGGTCATCTCAGTCCCCTGAACCCCATTGACAACTTATGGGCTGAGCTGAAGAGGAGAGTGCTGGAGAAAGGGCCTAGGGCCCTAGACGATCTGGAGATATTCTGTAAAGAGGAATGGTCTCAGATGCCCTGCTCTGTATTCTCCAACCATATACAGGAGAAGACTCAGTACTGTTATACAGGAAAAGGGATGTTATACAAAGCATTAAATCCAGGGGTGTCGATAATTGTGGCACATGTGTTTTTGTTGAAAATAATTCTTTCTTAATGAGGGATTTGTTTTTCTTTCAATGAATTTATTTTAATGAAAAGTTGGATTTTTCTCATTTTTTCAGTGTGATTTGAAACTACTTCACCAAAGGGTGGATTTTTACTAACCCCTGTTACAAATCTTTAGAACAGGTGCCAATAATTACGGAGGGCACTGGTCATATATATTTTTTTTATTTCTTCGTAACCACATAAATTAAAAAAAAAAAAAATCTCTGAGATAATGGATACCTATCTATTAACTCAAAGATACACGAAGACTAAATTATACCCCCTACAAATTAAACAAGAAACAAACAAGCAAAGAAGCAAACGGCCAGGAGAAGGAAACCAAAATGCGTGAATAGAACTGAACCAGGGGTGACATGGTGGTGCAGTGGTTAGCGCTCTTGCCTCTCACCTCTGGGACTTCAGCTGTCCAGGTGTGTGGAGTTTGCATGCTCCCCTTGTGTTGTCGTGGGGTTTTCATTGGGTGCTTGGTCAACCACCCCCACACACACACACACACACACACACACCGACGCACCCAATGACACACACAGTCAAAAATATACTAGCAAACTGAGTAACAGAAGTTACCAAATATACATAGGTGTGCTTGTCTGAGTGAATGATGTGTGAGTGTGCCCTACGATGGTTTGGTGCCCCGTCCTGGGTTGTTCCCTGCTTTGTGCCCTGTGATGGTTTGGTGCCCCATCCTGGGTTGTTCCCTGCTTTGTGCCCTGCGATGGTTTGGTGCCCCGTCCTGGGTTGTTCCCTGATTTGTGCCCTGCGATGGTTTGGTGCCCCGTCCTGGGTTGTTCCCTGCTTTGTGCCCTGCGATGGTTTGGTGCCCCGT
>JAODKE010000002.1:24255352-24275665 GCA_026779605.1 Mormyrus hasselquistii
ATGCTTGGTGTTCAGGTGCACAAGGGCAGGAGCTGTGGTGAATGCTTGGTGTTCAGGTGCACAAGGGCAGGAGCTGTCGTGAATGCTTGGTGTTCAGGTGCCAAAGGCAGGAGCTGTGGTGAATGCTTGGTGTTCAGGTGCACAAGGGCAGGAGCTGTGGTGAATGCTTGGTGTTCAGGTGCCAAAGGCAGCAGCTGCAGGAGCCACAAACTACAGCTGCACTTAGGCTGAAACATCTCCTTAGGTTGTGTGAGAAAATAATAGCAATTGACACAAGTCTTACCTTCCATTATGACATGAGGTCACTAGTGTCCGAAATGGACTAGCTTGCAGTCATTTTAAGGAACCACGGAGAGTGCAGACATTGTACCCTTGTGTGCTTTATGGAGACTTGGCTGAGAACTAAATCTTCAAATTCTGCAGGGACACTAGACTAGTTTTTATTTTATGTGGGGAGATTGAAATGCAAGAGGAGGCAGTTAGAAAAAGATAGTGGGGGGTGGTTTGCTCTTTATTTCAAAAACAGATGTCGTAAAGCAGCATACATGCATTTCAGTTAAGTATTTGGGCAGTGACACAATTTGTCTAATTCTGGCTTTGTATACTATCAAAGTGGATTTGAAATGAAACAATAAAGATGTGATTGAAGTGTAAATTTGAACTTCATTTCAAGGGGTTTGACAAAAATATAGAATTAGTCATGTTGAACTTACAGCCATTTATATCTACAGTCTCCTCTTTTTAAAGGGCTCAATAGTAATTGGGCAAATGACTAACAGGCCAGGTGTAGGCAGTCTGCTATAATTTTATTAACAGTTAAACGGGTAAGTTTAATTGTATGACATTGAATTTGGATTTGAAAGCTGCTGCTGTGAACTCTCAAGGCCAAATTGCTGTCCATGCAAGTACAGCAGGCTATTCTTAAGCTGAGAGAACAAAACAAACCCACAGAGAGATAGCAGAAACATCAACAAAATCAACCGTTAGTTACTTTATTAAAAAGAAGGAACACACTTTGCTAAAGACTACAATCAAGCGAACTCTTCCTGAAAGGAAAAACAAAAGGTTTATCACAAGGTGCCAAGCGCTGGAAAGCCTTGAGAATATTAATGCAAGATTAGGCTTTGCCAGAAAACATCTAAAAAAGTTTTTCCCGGGGCTGAAGAATAATTCCTTGTACAGATGAAAAGAGTTTGGAAAAGGCTTATCATCCAAACCATGTCGCATCATTTGTGAAACATGGTTGTGTTATGACATGGCGTGGCAAGTACAGCTGCCAATGGAACTGGGATGAACCAGGATGATTTTCGAAGTGTACAAGGCTATACTACATGCACAGATTCAGCAAATGCTGCAAAATTGATAAGAAGCCACGACTCGCCATGGATGGACAATGACCTAAAACAGAATGCTAAAGCGACCCGAGAGCTTTTCATGGCAAAGAAATGAAATATTCTTTGATGGCAAAGTCTGTTGTCTGACCTCAACCCAACTGAACATACTGCTGAAGACAAAACTGAAGGTAGAAAGACCAACGAACAAGCAGCAACTGAAGACAGCTGCAGGAAAGACAAGCCATCACTTGTGAGGAAACCCAGCAGGAGATGGTTCCAGACTTCAGCACATCATGAACTCTAAAGGATTTTCAACCAAGTTTTAAAAATGATCATTATAGCTATAATATTGTTAGTTTGTTCAATTACCCCTGAAACCCTGAAAACTAGGGAATTATATTATGTAATATTTTTGTTAAACCTCTTGAATTAAAACTGAAAGTCTACACTTACACTTAAGGTCATCTTGATTGCTTCATTTAAGATTCATCATTGTAATGTACAGAGCCAAAATTATGAAAATTGCATCACTGTCCAAAAACGTATGGACCATACTGTAATTGTAGAGGCCTAGGTACGTCATCTAGCTAGTGTAGGACTACTATAAGGAACCACCTACAGTACTGTCTCAATGATGGAATCTAATTAGGCATCCAAAGATGCTGTACGTGTGACAGTGTATGTCTTTCTGTGTCCTTAAAAAAAAAAAAAGAAAAAGATTTAACTGTCAGATTAAACCAAATTAAATCTGACTATAACTTTTAACTGATAACATACAAATTACTGTATTGTACCTGTAGGCAGTGAACATAGTATTCAAACATTCACATCATACAGTACATTTGAAAAAGTATGTGAATTCCTAGACTAATGACTAAATGGAGTCAGGAGTTTGCAAACCTAGAGTCCAACTAATGAAATAAGACTGGAGGTCTGGGTTACAGCTACTTTGAATTAATAAAAATGCTCAAACATTTTGAGTTTGAAGGAGTTATTGGAACTGGTTAACATCTCTGAAACATGGAAAAGGTTTTGCTACTGGGAAAAGGTTTTGAAACTAAGGTTGAATTGTTCAAGAAGAACATGCAACACTTGCAGAAAAAGCACAGCAGGTACCAACATGAAAATATTATCCCAATGGTGAGATACATGGAGGAAGCATCATGATTTTGGGCTGCTTTGCTGCCTCGGGGCCTGGACAGCTTGGCATCATCAAGGGGAAAATTAATTTCCAAGATTATTAAGGTATCTTACAGGAAAATATTAGGATGGATGTCCGCTAGCTGAAGCTCAGGAGAAGTGGGTTGAGGCAGCAGGACAATGACCCCAAACATCCTAGGGAATCTACTACAGAGTGGGTTCAAAAAAAGAAAATCTGTCTTTTGGGGAGACCCAGTTAAAACCCAAACTGAAATGAAATGCTGTGTAATGGATTCATGAGAGCCATTTACACCAGACATCCTAAGCATATATCGCTGACCTGAAGCAATTCTGTAAGGAATAATAATTTGAAACTCCACCTGAATGTTTTGCAAGTATAATCCGCAGCTACCGGAAGTACTTGTTCGAGGCTATTGCTGCCAAAGGATGTTCAACCAGTTATTTAATCTGCATATTCACTTACTTTTTGTAATCTGCACTGTGAATGTTTGAATGGTGTATTCAATATGTACAAAAAGAATATAGTATTTTTTTTATTAATCTAGGCAGAATGTGTTTCTTCATTATTCTGACTTATATGAAGATCAGATCACATTTTCATGCCAATTAATGCAGAAAATCAGGTAGTTCCAAAGGGTTCACATACTTTTTCATGTAACTGTAATCTCATGCACTTTGACTAACTTTTTTCAATTTGTTAAATGTCCAATAAGAGAGAAAAAGACCCTGAACTAAAGCTACTCAAATGTCACGGACGCTTATAGCTCTGTTGCTCTGCTACCCCCGAGCAGATCAGACCACAATTTGGTTTATCTAATCCGCAAATAGAAGCCCACCATCCAGAAGTTCCCTGCAACTACTGTAACTGTGAGGGAGAGGACAAAGGAGGCTGAGGAAGCTTTGTGAGATAGCTTAAGGACAATGCTCTAGAATATGTTTAGTGGCACATCCTGCAAAAACATTTAGGGACTGAAATTGTATTAATTTTTGCGTGTAAATTTTGAGTAACAAAACCACATTACAAACCTTAACTCTAGCTCCAACCCTAATATTGACCATATCCCTACTGTAGCTCTGACATGAATACCAATCTGAACCATAACTATACACTTTAAGATAACCTTAACCCTAACCCTAATACCAACCCTAACAATAGCTCTAACTCTAATACCAACCTGAACCATGACCCATGCTTTCTACCTCTAACCTTAAATCCTAATCCTACCATTAACTGTAATTATTCCACAAACCCTCTTCCTGTCTTCTTCCTGCTAGCTCTCCTCTCCCCCATGCCACAGAGGTCACCACCCCAATATCTCTTCTGCTACTCCCAACACAGACAGTACATCACTGCAGAATGACTAATGTTAAGATCTAGGGAAGCACCACACTAGAAAGGCAATGGGCCTGAATATGATTAGCCCAAGGGTGCTCAAAGCTTGTGCCAGCCAGCTGCGTGGAGTTTTTATAGCACGTTTTCCCTTTATTGAAGCTTGCAGAAGGTGAGACAGCTGTGGAAGACATCCTTCATAGAACTGATGCTTGTCAAGGGGTGATTCACTGCCCATACAGATTACAGACCTGGAGCATTAACATCAAATATCATAAAAATCTTTGAAAGTTTATTAATTAAACATCTCAGACCTTTACCCCAGGAACACCTACTGTTTACCTACTGAGAGCATATGAGACAGATGATATACTGATCCAAGTTAGTTTGCCCACAGCTTCCTGAATCATGGCTTTCCTAACAACCAAGGGATTGATTGTGGGTCTTTGGAACAGTTTGCTCTTCCAAAGGTATTGACCATCAAGACCAATACTGCCCAACCCCTTTTTTTAAGCACTTGTATCAATCTATAAAAAAGATGGCAGAGGCTTCTGTGACATAAATTACAATGTAGAAATTTCAGCTCACAAAATATGAAAATGTGCAGAAAAATACTCTAATTCCCCACTTGATATGAAAACCTCCAAGCCAGTGCCTAGTTTGAGACCCCTGTTTTAGTAGGTTACTTAGCCTACAGGCAACTCAGGTTTTGCATTGTGGGTTTGATGGATGTTTTTTCTCTCAGGTGGTGCATAAGGCTTGATGTTTTCATAATTACAATTTTACCACATGCTCTACAAACTGGCCAGTTGTTCTCAAAAATGATGCAATATTTTTTTCTGAAACCAAAATCTGCCCACACTGCTGAACTAGTTCTTTTTTTCTTCAAGGGTGCTGTTAATATTACCCTCTGATTCCTCAGAACAAATCAAAATCTTTAGACTGTATTAGCTAATTAGCAAACTGAAAGGTGTTCTCCACTGTGGGGGAAGTGTCGCACATGTGTTATGAAGATTACTGTCCTGCCCCGATCGTCTGCTCCTTCCATGTGCCACACCTCCCTCGTTAACCTCGTGTGGATTCCTTGTGTTTACCAGCTGTTTCTTGTTTCTGTCATTAGTCCTATGTATTTAAGTCTGCGTTAGGTATGTTTTCCCCAGTCCGGTCATTGAAGTCTTACATCTGATCTGTGCCTTGCCTTTATGATAAATCTCTTGTTCCCCTCTTCCTCATTTCCTTGCACTTGCTTCCCCAGTCTGAACGTGACAATTACAGTATATTGTCTCAGTTTTATGAATATGAATGCGAAAAGGAAACATTACATATAACAGATATTTCATATGATGATAATAGTGTATTTGGTGTCGCAGATATTTACATGTTGCGGCATCATCATTTAATATATATTACAAAAGGCTATGAAGAAGCAATTTCCTATTTGTATAACATTTTTACTGGAAGGTTTTTGCATCTATCCAGCTATTTAATTTTTAGGCTGTTAGGTGCTTAGATAAATCAATAATTAATGTGATATTATGAGAGCCAGACAATAAATAGAACCATGTGAAAATGGGTTAATAAATTTAGAGTTCTGTATTGCCTTTTTCAGGGGATACTGAGAAAGAGGTCAGACAAGGGATCAATGTAAAAAAAAAAAACAAAAAATGGAGACATGACTAGTAAAATGGGGAAATTTAACAAGAAACACATGTACAAAGACTTAGGAGATGCTACTGATAGAAGAGACATGCTAGATTACTGAAAATAGCAAATGGAAGATATTGATCATAAAGAAAGAACAGGTCAAATTAACGTACATATACACCCCATCACCAGCGACATTCTGCATGTCATACTAGAAACAGAAAGTATATTCTGTAACATTTCTGCACATGCTCTGAAAGGAAAGTCTGCATATGTGACTGGTCATCACTTTTTCTGTTTGCTCAGCTTCCTGAAACTTCTAGTGAATTTAAAACAATAAATTATAATAATGCATATTTGCTAAATAAGAACATTGCCAATACCATACCAGAAAAAAAAAATTCTACATTGATGCCAAATATGTCTTTTTGTGTGGGTCGTGCTACATTTGGAACATCCACTGCAGTTTTTAAATTTTCGCTTTATTTCCAGAATTTGCTTTCTGTAGCTTTTGCATTCGCTGTCATAATTATGTAGTGAGACAGTCAATACCAACTCCAAAAAAAGTGGAACTTGTATTTACTTGTCGCCTCCAAAGTAATGTGGACCCCAGTAGCAAGATTAGTGAAGTGAAATGTTTATTCTTGTGTACTGTTTTGTTATTATTTAATTTAGCATTGGCTTTTATGAAAGCTTGTCAATTTAAATGTATTATTTATTGTAATCAGCAGTTCAATTTTATGCATAACTAAACAATGTTTTTAAAGGGCTCATCCATCTGAATAGAAGAAAAATATTGTTTCATCTGTATCATGATTGAATGTAATATAGGATCTTTATTACTTATCATAAATATGTTTTTTTGATTAATATGCAAGAAGCACAGTGGCAGATTCCATCTGCATATATGAAATGCAATTACAGTGTGGCAGATTATATTTCTTCTAACAGATCTATTTCTGTACAGTAGGTTGGTAAGGAATCACTAAGAAGATATACAGGTTCATTATCACTCACATTTTAATTGTTTAGAGGCAATATTGCAGTTACTTAATTATATACTCTTAACTTACTTATATGCATACTGTGGTGCGGGCACTGCGCATGGTGAATTTGCTGAGTGCAGTAAATGATGAGGCAGACTAGCACACTAAAAGCATAAAATGGCTTTTACTGACGTGTGCCAGTCACTGTTACAACTCACACACACTGGCCACCGTGTTGGTTGCACGCACGTTGTTTACAACAGTTAACATCACACATATCCTTACCATGCACACTGTCAAGATCCACTCCGTCCGATCCTCCCGTGTGCCACGCCCACCTCATTACCTTGTGTTCCTGCCCGATTGTGATCACCTGTGTCCCGTTAATCCCTGGTCTGTCAGTGCATATGAGTTCCCGTCTTCCTGAGTCTTGTGTCGGTCATTGTTGTGGTGTTATGTTTATTCGTGCCTGTCTGCCGTGCTCTGGCAATAAACCCTGTCTACCCCGTCAACCCTGGGACTCGTGCCTCCTTCTCTGCTTGCCCACCTCGTGATCGTAACACACACAATACATAAACAATTAATACACACAGCTATTTACATTATTTATGCATCAGGCTAGCATGCCACTGCGTTGTCCGATGGGTAGCCCCGGTGATACAATTCTTTGAAATGGCAAAATATCTTGTACTGCCTCAAGCAGAGGAGTTCAGTTATCTTGGGCTCTTGTTCACAAGTCGGGAAAGAAGGTAGTAGGAGATCGACTGATGGATCAGCAGTCAACGTCGGCAGTATTTCGGATGCTGTACCGTTCTGTTGTACTAAAGAGAGAGCTGAGCAAGAAGGCGAAGCTGTCGATGTTCCAGTCGATCGTACCCTCACCTATGGTCATGAGCTCTGGGTAGTGGCCGAAAGAATGAGAATGCAGATCCAAGCAGCAGGGTTTCCTCTGCAGGGTGTCTGGGCTCCTCCTTAGAGACAGGCTGAGGAGCTCAGATATTTGAGGTGGTTGGGGCATCGATCTAGGACGCCTCCTGGACACCTCCCTGGGGAGGTGTTTTGGGCCTGTCCAACTGGGAGGAGACCCCAGGGCAGACCCAGAACACGATGGGGGAGATCATATCTGTCAGCTGGTCTAGGAACACCTTGGTATTACCCCGGGGTAGTTGGAGGGGGTGGCTGGTGAGAGGAAGGTCTGGGCATCCCTGATTAGACTGCTGCCCCCATGACCTGATCCTGGATAAGTGGATGATAATGGATGAATGAATGGATGGATGGTTTTTGAACTAGTTGCAATGGAAATATAACTAGTTACAACTGCATTCCTAATAAGAATGTACATGTCATAATGAGCAGACTCCATTATCGGTTGAATGTATTCCACATTAGTGCCCCTTGCTATGCTGCCACAATATTATACAGATATAGTTCTAGTCACTGATAGATTTTTGCACCAATTTATGAACAAGAGTTAACAAACAATTAATCATGTAGGTGAGAGAATTATTAATTTTGACACCTATATGCTTATAGTGAAACACATGTGCTTCATCTTCAGCATAAACAAGACATTTCATCGTTAGACATCCTAAAAATTAAAATATAATTGAGACACAAAAAGCAATAATAAATAATGGAAGTATTAGATTATTTTTAAAAAAACATTTTGTCATTGGGAATGTGTAGGATGACTCACTACTATTGTTACAACCAAGAGGCAGAATATTTTCTAATTCCGCACAATGGATTTTCATTCTAGTTGCTGTCCGCAACACTACGGTACATTTTATTCAGTCTCTGTATCCTTGCAGGGTGCAATTCCATAGTTACATATGCAATAAAACTGGTATGCATATACATGAGTGTTAATATTTAATGAGACCAGGAATGTTCCCTATCCTAGAGGTATAGAGGGCCGAGAGGAGACACACGGCATGATGTTAGCAAATTCATCACAAATCATAAATGCGAAGAGGTACATCAGGTGGACATAGACAAGGAGATTAAATAATGAGGAAAGGTGAAAAAAACTATATAGTTTCATGAAAATTTTTTCTCCTTGATTTTGATTTCCTCTGATTGCATATTTCTGAATATATAATGCTAGATATAAGGTCCCAGAGAAAATAAATTTAATTTATTTAATGAACAGGATTCAACATTTTTAATGCTAAGTAACAAGTATCTGTGTACAAAAAGGAATTTCCCTCAATTAAATCAATCTCCTTTAATCAATTAAAGGGATAACGTCTGTTATTATTACAGGCATCCCTGCCCAGTATAAATCACAGTAATTCTGACTTTAACCATCAATGTGAATTAGCTGGCACAGAGGTTTAACAAGCACATCATGCTTGTTAAATCTGGGAAGGGAACAAAAAGTTAATAACTTTTATTCGGAATAATGTGGCAAAATCATTTCAAAGTTTTGGAAGCTCCAACTCATCTACGAGTACAGTGTACAATGGTGAATGAAGTCACAAAATATCATAGGACATATTAAAAGCCTTGTCTTACTTCACTTAAGGCAAATGTTTATCACTCCACAATCAGAAGGAAACAGGACAAAAATGGGATTTATGACAGAGTAGCATGACTGAAACCAATGCTCATCAAGTACGGTTAAGAAGCATCCAAAAAGATCGTTATATGAACATAGAAGTTGAAACAATTGAATGATATGGTTCCGTTTATTTCTGGCAAAAAAAGAATCACCGCATTTAACAGTAAGTATGTCATGCCAACAGCCAAACATATACCATAGGTATTGCAAGATTTTGGTGACCTGTCATCATTAAAAAATCAAAAATTCTGCTATGTATCAAAAAAATAAAATCTCTGGTCATCTATCAATTAGCTGATGCTAAGGTCATATCACACTCTTTGAATGTTACAAGCTGGTCTAGGTCGGGCCGCAACTTTTACAAAAGAGGATGAGACCAGAAATATGTTTACTGTATATTTAATTAGTGCTCTTATCTTTGTTACCAAGTGGTTAAAATCTTCAGAAGCCGGCAATGCCAAAATAATAAACAAAACTCCTTCTACCTATTAACAAATAGACTAACTTATCTAATCCAAAGAAAAGAAAAGAAATATACATCATCTACCGTCATTCCCTATCTAACCCAAAACCAGGAGAAAAACAGATAAACAAAAATGGCGCTGACTTCCTACTAACCACGGGTACAAGTGTTATATAACCAAAAACACACACATAGTCAAAGCCTGGCAGAAAGTCATTTACAGAAAATCAGTTAATTCACACACACAGGTAATTAAGTCACACACAGAGGTACAAACAACAACGGAGCAGGTCTTCTCGAAATGTCGTGGGATGAGGCCTTAAAAAGTGGTCCCATGTACAGTACAGCCAACCAATCCCAACGCAGGAAGCCCAAGCAATACAGTGATCATCCACTGGGAGGGAGGACATGTGGCAGTAGGCGGGGCCTGCACAGGGAAGACACACCCATCCCACCACCAGCACAAACACCCAAACAGCAAAAGCAATATACTAGCGATCGTAACATTGAAAAAGGACAAATTCCAGTGTATTGGGGCAATTGCTTTCTCATACAGGGTCGTTTGTTGGGTTGATTACAAGGCAAGCTGCACATTAGCACCACAACACTCACATCTTTTTATCCTCACTAGCTACATTTAACCTATTTTCTGAAAAGAGGACATTGATTCTTTTCAATTTTATGGTAATAGTTAACATGACTTCCTAAAAAACTATTTTGGAATTGTACTGTCACTTTAAGTCCTGTCCTGTTGATAAGTCATGTGGCAAAGTAAGTAATAGTAAACATTAAACTAGAATGAATTTATTTGGTTCCTAAGGGAAAGACTGAGTGAACCATTTCTTCTCCGTCACCAGACCAGGAAAACAGCAGTGGACAAGCTGTTTTCTTTGAAATATGTTTTCTCATCTATCGAGAATTGTTATAAGCTGCCTATTATATTCTGCACACATATTATATTGGCCAGTGTGTATTTTTAGCTTCAGATCATGACGTACGTGTTTTGTTTCTTTTGCTGTTTCTGTGATCCTCCTCTGGCTGTTTTTGATGCTGGACACCTACACAATATCTGTTGTACATCATGTTGGGTCAGTCAGTTTTTGGCTAGTTGTCCTGATGTTCTGCTGAAGATTTGCCTGCTGCACCCTTTTTGTATGAGAGACAGGAGAAATGTCCTTTTTAACATAAGGTGAACAAACCTGCACACGGTATTCTAGGTGGGGTCTTTAAGAAATTATATAATCTTAGCATCACCTCACTTAACTTAAACTCCACACACCTAGAGATGTAACCCAACATGCTGTTGGCCTTTTTAATTGCTTCCCCATACTGGTGAGAGTGGGACATGCAAGCATCAACAGTAATCTTTCTCCTGGTCAGCTTCCTATATTTTAGTGGAACCCAAAACATACTTGTGCTTTATATTTCTGCTCCCTGCACGGATTACCTTACATTTGTCAATATTAAATTTCATCTGCCAGGAATCAGCCCAGTAACTAATTAAATCAAGATCCGGTTGTAGTTTTTGTGCCACTAGTTCAGTATCTACTATACCACTCACCTTGGTGTCATCTGCAAATTTACCCAATTTACTTTATATATCGGTGTCAATATCGTTTATGTAAATATGGAACAGCAGTGGTCCTACAAAAAACACTATAGATACATGCGCACTATGACATTGTGTCTCTAATAACTACCAGCTGCTTGAAGGCAACATTGTGAAGCTGATGTTTTGTACTTTCAACCCAAAATGCAGTTAGTTTAACCTATACATGTTTGGGGAAGAATGAAACAAACAAACAATGAATGAATAAACAAACAAAACAAACAAACAAGCCATATTGCACTATCCCTCTGTTGCAGTTCAATTGAACCTTGTGTGTATTTTCTTTATGAAAGAAGAAACAGCTGATATATCTGTATTTAAACAGTACACATTTGACCAATTAATGTGGATAAATGTGTCAAAACACTCATTCATTCATCCGTTCACCCATTCACGCATTCACGCATTCATCTTCTATACCGCTTGCCCTGTACAGGGTCACAGGGGTCCAGAGCTTGTCCCGGAAGTTGCAAAAAACAGGTGTGATGCCGGGAATAACCCAGGATGGGGCACTGAGCCATCGCAGGGCTCACTCACCGCTCACACACATCACACCTCAAAACAAACGTAAACAAACAAATAAATAGACAAGCAGGTATTTACATATCTGACTCTCCCCATCTGTTTTGTGCAAATGCTTAGTTCATGCAGGATCATACCAACCTTGGAGCCTGTCCTAGGAATCATAATTAATAGAACCCACCTCACCAAAACTCTTGATCTTGAAACAATGAGAGGAATCTCATGCAAACGCAAACACTCTCAATCATATGCCTCTGGAAAATGTGCTTCTAATATATCATATAAATCTTGCTGCTCAGCCCTTCAGCCTAAGAATATCATATCGCTGAAAGCAGCTATTTTTGCTTCCCATCTCCAAAGTTTACCTCAGCCATTGTATAATTAGCGTGGTGTATGTTATGATGCAAACATTTATTTGCAGTTCTCTGAACTTTTAACATTCCATTGATACATGTATCAATTACATGTAACACTGAGATGATACATGCAAAGACGCTACATTGGAAAGCCACAAAAAACGAGAAACATAATCCCTGCAAATGTGAATCCCAGAGCACTGGCAATGCGATAGCTCACGTTCATGAAATCACTCATTACGCCATTTCTGCTTGCATACAAATGATAAAGATAAATGTAATTGATGCAAAGTACCCAATCAATGACTAATACACTGCACATGCATATGATTTAAATAAAACTTTTCATTTTCTTTCCAAATTTTGTTTTGTATTTGTATTTTATATGTATATTTTTACATCAGTCAGAATTGGGAATAGGATGACAGGAATACATTATATTTAATGACACAAATTCTATTTTTACAGAATAATTACATGTAATTCATGTAACCAAGCAATCCTAAAAGAAAACCCTAGAATATATCTTGAACCTTACTTCTCTACCTAAGCTGCAAGTGCATGCATGAGTGCATAAGAGGGCTACACCATAGCACTTAAGGATGCTCCTTATTCTGTACAGTATGTGAGAGACCATTATCACTATTTTCTTTTTGCTCGTCATTAGAATATCCAAGATAAATGCAGTGTAGTGATGCAACAACTACACTGTTCTATCCTTGGGTGAAGTAAAAAAAAAATATGTACATGAGGAACTTTCTGCAGTCACTCTATATTATTAAATCTTAAAAGAAAAAGTATCTTCAAATCAACTGAATTTTGGGTTACAATTTTAAAAAAGAAAGATGCTCTTTTCAAAAATAATTGTGATTTTTAAGATAAGTATGAAGCAGCAATCTGGCTTCACGCGACAAAATAACATTATGATCAATACATGTATGTGATAGTTTAAAAAGAACCAGCGAACATATTATTGAGTCATGGGTACAGCGATTTAGAGTCCTGAGGTCTAAGCTGTTGTCTTTTTTTCCCTCTATATCAGAGAGGGATTTAATGGACTTGATCTCTAAAGTGATGAGTCAAAGTAATGTGTGACGAGCATGATCACATTGCTCAGTGCTCTGCACAATAGAGAGCAGATGACTTGTCACTAGGAATATCGAGAACTACGACCAAGAATGGACAGCAGTGAGCAAGACAAAAAGCAAGGAAATCAATTGCAATTATGTGTGCAGAAAAGGGGAGGAAATGGTTGTGTCGTTTGTGGATACTAAATGTACAGATTACTACAACACTGAAGTAGATTGCAGGAATAAACGTCAGCACCTGCTCTTTCACTCAGTGGGGCTATTGTCAAAATCAAAGAATTTATCACCTGTTCTTCTCCTGTGGCTATATAAAATGGCATTGCTTTATTGCAGTCTTTCAAACCTCTTTTTTCGCTTTTCCTTTTTCTGAAACAATCAGTTTGAGCTCTTCTTTGTTCACTGGAACAACAAGTGCCAAGTTTTGGACAATTGCTTACTTTTATTTAAATTGCAAGGAAAACAAGCAAGTTTCCTTGTCTCTCCCCATGATGGAAAAAGGTCATTTTTGATGTCCGTTGACAGGCTTTTAGGTCAGCAGGTGGGTCTGAAATCTAGCCGATAAGGAGCGGGAACGATCTGTGTAATGAGTTGTCAAAGACAACAGCCCTTTGACAGCAGTGACTGAGAACTCATTAAAGAATAATGCCCATGCTGCCTTAGTTTAATAATCCAAATGTAGCACTGTTATAATGATGCCGAAATATTCCAGTAATTGGTAGCTGAATGTTACAAGGTGAGCGGTCACATGTAAACAAGTAATTTGCCGTAATTTCCAAACTCTGGCTGTTACAGTTTGCATTGATGCCAAAGGCACAAAGTGCAGTATTGTGGTTTGATCTGCAACTCAATATTTCCCTTCTATTTTAGGTGTATCAGTGTAGGACATTTTGATCAAATAATAAGCTACAGGGTCAGAAATGATTATCCTTCTTTGACTATTCATCACATATGTATAATCTTCTGTACTTGACAAACACGTGTCGCAACATATGTTTTTGTATATTGCAATAATTAATGATTTTGACTTAACCACTGTTTTCAGTACTAATGAAAAACCAGTTTGTTCTTTTCCAGAGAGTGACACAGGAACTCTGTTTTAAGTGCTGTATAACTGCTTTCTTAAGTCTTCTAAGTGCTGTATTAAATCCAATATTTTTGGATTTGGATTTGTTGCACTTTGTAAAAATAAAAAAAAAGCTGGTGTTTTGTGGAAAAAACTTAAAATTAAGGTTAATTTTCTAAACAGTTTCTAGGTCGGATGTCTTTTAACTTTGATAGGTTTATTAAATATCTCTGTCACTGGCATCTTTCAGTTAATGAGTAAATTTGTAAAAAAAATAAAAATTAATTTCTAACTGGTCGAAATGCATATGGCTGAAAATATAGTTTTAGCTAAATTAAAAAATGGAATTTTCAAAGACTGAAATAGCTTTCCTTGGTTGACAATAAAAAGACCAGGCAGAGATTGTCTGCAGCATAAATCTCATTACATGACACTGAAATGCTCTTTCTCTCTAAGCAGTGGTATTACAATAAGCTGTTTGACCCTTAAGCACTATCAGCTATGGTAATGCCCACCTGGTTTCAACAAAGTAGACAGCAAGATATTGCATTCTGGCTCCTCTGGCTTTAAACCTAATGAACTCTTTGAATAATCTTTGTGGTCCATGGGCATTTGGCTGGTTGCCATGGGTGCTGCTCCGATTAAATTCCCAAGAGCAGCAGGTAATACAGCAATTAAGTTACTGGACCTGTGCCCAATTGGTTGTAGGTTTAGTACCTATAAGGGGTTCTGTGATTGTACCCTTGAGAAACGTAAGGCAAAGCTCCTAGCCATGAACCAAATAAAATATCCTTGGTCATTAAAATTTTCTTGATAATTTTTTTCTGCCATGAAACTCAAGCACAAAGTATTGCAATAAAAAGATCATTAGACCCAGTTTGCCAATAATGTATAAATACTCTCTCTCTAGATATCAAGATGAGATATCGAACAGTAATCATTCTTAAAGAAATAACTGTAAATGCTTTACATGTTTATTGTATGTTTAGTCAATGTCTTTATGACCTTATGTAAGGGCGGAAAACTGAAATTTTTATTCTTAAATCCTGTTGCGGGTTTTGAAAAAGTATGGTAACCATGCTGATTTCTCTACATTTCTTTTAATGTACAAACAATCCCACAACGTTCTCTTTCATAACACAACATATTACATTTTTGAAAAAAAAAAAATAAAGACAATTTTGGAAAGTAATTTCTACCTAGAGAAGTCATATACACTTGAAATCTGTATCCAATTGTTTAACACTGACTTGTCAAGAAAAGCCCATGTTTATAAAGAACAGTCAGCGAATGAACTGAAGCTGAGCCAACAGGCAACCGTCTCCAGAGGTACAGATTAGTGCCAGCAAAAATCTCTTCTCACAGTTCCCCTTTGATTGTTTTATTTTCTGTGTAAATCGGACAGACACAGACATGCACTAACCACCATAACTGGAACATTATAAATTTCACAGTAACCTTATACTACTGACAGCATGCAATACACTGCTTGTCCATGCTGAACGGGTCACCAGGCAGGCCAGAGTGGCTGATCTGTTTCAATATAACAGGTGTTAAAGGGCTAAATACTATCCTATATCACAAAAAATACTCTTTCTTTCAGCAACCCGCCATATATATATATATATATATATATATATATATATATATATATAGAAGAACAGAGTGCTTTATAGATAAGTCCATGTCAATTAAGGACAGAGTTATTAATTGACAAGTTAAGTTATTAATCTGTATAAAAAAGGAGTCCCTTAACTACTGTATAAGCATAAATAAAATGTATGTCTTTAATACACCAATCTGTATGCACAACTTGAACGCAATAACATGACATTAGCAGATTAGCAGTAGTGTATTCATAAAGTTTAATTCATAACGTTTAATTAAAGGTAGTGTCTTCAAGAGTAAATAAACATAGACAAATAAAGACACCCAACATGGCCGTAAAACGTGATACTTTCAGCATGCTGCCTAAGGTCAAGATGGTTGCTGGTGTTGGAAAAAAAATGCCTGACCATCAATCTGTCAGGCTCTTCGCTTAGCCATTTCCTTTGAGACAGCTGGCTCCCTCCACCGCTGCTAGAGCTAATTCCCTCCCTGGATGTGTAGGATCACGCTCCAGGAATCAGAGGCGTCACCGAGCTCCTCTCAGACTGACGTGCACTCAGAGACAGCAACTCTCCAAGGTTCTGATCAATTTTGCATCCAGTCACTGTGCAGCTATCACAATCACTTTTTATACACTTCAAGCTGCCTGTCCCTTAACATCCTGGCAGGAGTTTTAAACATAATGGTTGTCAGCATTCATGAACACTTATGCTTCTGTTGCATTTGGTTGCACTTTCATTTTCCGCCGCTCCTATTACCATCTTTTATGCATGTGCGAATCTGGTGAGGGCGGAAGCGCTATTTAGGCGTAGGAGATTTTTGATGTCTGCTTTGAAGAGATGGAATGAAATCAATGTACAGATAAGACACGCATAGGCTTTACATACTGGATATTTTTCCTACTATATATGAGCATTTGTGGCACCTGCATGCATAGGCAATTCTACAGCCTATTTAGGAAGACTTCAGCCGCCATTTTATTTTTGTTTCATTCTGACTGAAAAAATTCTTATTCTAAATATATCTAGCAATTCCATCCCATAATTCATGGGGTCTGAGCAACATTAAGGGTCAAATCCTATAATTGCCCTTGCATGCATGTCAAAAATAGCAGGTATGTTTCAAAAATCATATCTCACTGTTAGGGCTAATTAATAGTCAGAACCTCACTAAGTGGCAGCCTAATTACAAATGATAAATGCATAGAAAAGGGGAGCCCTTTCTCCTGCAAGGTGCAGGAGTGATGCAGAAAGAATCAGAGCTGGGTAGTTCATGCATCATTTCATTATTTCCTAGGTAAAACAGCTTCATGAGCACATTGAGTTATATTTTCACAAAATAAATGTCAATGACCTCTCCTTATTTTAAATATGCCTAACGAGGGGTAAATGTTTAAGTAATAGCGTTGTGTGCATTTGTGGATGTTCTCTCACCAGTATCATCGAGCTCTATATTTCATCCTCCATAAACTGGAAGCTTCAGAATTGTACGTGTAATTAATGGAAAATAAACAATTAGGGCATATACTATTACCCATCTCGATAAGCAAAATTTTTGCAGAATAATACACAGCAATTTTAGCATTTTCAAATCCGAAATAAGTGCTGTCCTTCAGGCAGCCATTGCTTGTATATTTACTGGCTATACAAATTTAATGAACCTATCTGTATGTACAAGCGCTACACAGATCAGTGCAACCTTAGTGAGGTTGTTTGCAAATTAGGCACCACTAAATAAATGGACATTCATTATGTAAGCATCGTGTTTTATCTGGCATGCTGCAGCAGTAATAACACCACCAAAGTCAAATTTCTGTACACCGATATGGGCACTGCAGAAATATGAGAGGGGGCTAACGTGGCCAGAATGTATATTACTTAGTAAATAATTATATTTTATGGGTGTCATACTACGTATTGTGATGCTAAGAGTGAAATGGAGTCAGGCTGTAATAAGCAAAGTATAAAATAATAAAATAGTATAACTTCTTTGATCTTGAGTATCTCTTCTGTCCACAATAAATAAGGTTTTGTGGTGGGTAAGGGGGAACAAGAGATGCAGGGAAACCCCCCCCACGAGATGGTGTTTATTTAGAGGGGAAGCAGGAGTAGGTGCCACCCAGACTGTGATTTGGGTCTGGCAGATTGAGGAATGCTGGTAGTTGGTGGTAAGTTGAGAGTAACATGGGGTTCATGGTCACCCGAGTCAGGGTCTGTTTCTTCTCTTGAGCTGCTGGGTACAGTCCTCCGTCAGTGGTCGGAGCAGTCGAGAGACGGCAGTCCCCTCGGGGCGGTCATCCTCGGGGCGGTCATCCTCGGGGCTGTTTATTAGTGAGGGAAGAAGAAGAAGAAGAAACGGGTGACTTTCAGCGTGCTCTGTTATTTACCGCTGTTGCGAGCTTTAAGCGATTCTGAGGGTGACAGTCCCACCCCCTTTCTGCAGTGATTAGTGGCCCCCAGCCGCGTCCTGTTCGCATTCACAGTCGGTGGCTGCTGTCTGGTGGTGCGGCGCTGAATGCTGTTCACACGGCACATTCCTGTGCACCCATCACAGAAAACTAGAGGAAAACAGAAAGCAGTCAGACTGTTAAATATTGGTTGATTATTATAATGTACAGTATAAAACAAATCGCTGCAAAATATTGCTCATATTGTGTGAGTGGTTGCCCTGAAACGATCTGACATCCTGTTCAGGGAATCCCCTGCCTATTTCTTGGACTTTCGTTGGTCTATGTCACTGCAACCCCTTAGTGCATAGGTGGTTATGGAACATGCCTGGATGGTTGACAGTAGTGTAAATTATTCACTAGTGTGAAGGATTGTACAGCAGTTAGAGAAGGGGGTGGGGGGGGGGGGGGGAGTTAAAAATTTCATACACCATACAACGATATGTTGACTCTGTACATCTTTCCCAGGAGAACTCAGGCTATTATGGCAATAAAGGCTGGAACAACTTCGTATTAATACCTTTGGTTTTAGAATTACATCTTGGACAGGCTGGCGTTCATGTCATCATGATTCAATGAATTTTGTCCACATATTGTAGCTTTCAAGAAAGTTGATATCAGTAGAGACAATTTAGATTTATGTTTTATTGGAGGTCAGTATTTCTTGTTTTCCATCCATCCATCCATCCATCTATCCATCATAGTCTCCCAGGAAAGGCACAGGAACATTGGATTGGATGCTAATCCATGCAGGCTATAATAATAATAATAATAATAATAATAATAATAATAATAATAATAATAGCAATTCAACCTGTTGTTGTGTTTGCAATTTTTGATTATGTTTGCTTACATATAATTGAATAGTTTAGTCTTTTGAGTTTAGCCATTTTCTGTCTTATTTACCCTTCTGGACATAGAGATGTAGTTTATATTTTTATTTGTCTTTCAATAAAAATCAGTCATTTTTCTATTTTTGATAAGTATTTATATGACAAACACATATTTCAGTCACTTTAGACATATTATTTGGCGAACATGCGTCGATGCAGGTTAATCAAAGACAAGTAAAGATCATAGTGCAGGGATCCTTCTGCAGCTACAGGAAATTCTCATTTAATTTTAAAAAGCCATCCCTGCAGTAAAACAACTTTCCTTTTAGAAAGAAGTGTATTAAGGGATTAAGGAAGAAACCCATTAAACATGTATGTCCTTGGAAATTGAAATTTTATGTAACTGCAGGCATACTGCAGAAAACGGAAAAAAGCATAAATAAATTAATATATTCAGAAATGCAAGACGGAAATTTTAATACTTATATTTATTAAACTTTTCAGAATAAGTAAGAGATAAATTGGGAATCAGGCAATTAAGAATGCATCATTGTACATTTTTATTCTTGCAAAATATCTTACAAAAGAATTCCCTGTATTCTAAATAGGACATATTAAAAAAAATATATTTATCAATACATATTAAATATTTGAATATACTATGTGATCATTCACCTCTGAATGCAAAATGCAAAAAGAACAACAGTTTCTTGATCACACAAGTGACAGGATATGTTTCTAAGCACAACAATGCAATGCAACAGTGGTTTGGAACACATTTTATGTTGGTGTCCATTAAACAACATTTTTAATTGACTTAATGACCTTTGGAGAATAATTTACCTATATTAATATAAATACATAAATTAAGTTAATAGCTTTTTAAATGTTAAATCTGAACAAAAAAAACATCTTATTTCAAGAATCATGATTATTCATGATGTTTATCAAATAATGTTAGCGTTGGGGGAAATGGCAGGCATGGAATTCCTTGGCACACAATGAAATCTTTGCAGTGTGCATTATGATCAAAGTGTAAGCCTTGCTCTGGGAGGTAACAGAACGGCTTTATGTGTGAATGTAAGTGGCAGTAACTTCATTTGCGTTTTTGGGGGGGAGATGGGCTTTGAAAAAAACGAATGGTGCGTAACACACAAGAAAATGAAGCAGATTACAAGTGGACGCTGTGAGTAACACACAGGAAAATGAAGCAGACTACAAGTGGACGCTGTGAGTAACACACAGGAAAATGAAGCAGACTACAAGTGGACGCAGTGAGTAACACACAGGAAAATGAAGCAGACTAC